>JAJOZX010003660.1:180000-345000 GCA_023014485.1 Bathynomus jamesi | reverse complement strand
ATTTGAACGTTTTTTACTCTATTTTCTTCGCGAATATAGTGTTATATATTTATTTTTTGTTTTTCTTTTTGCTGTGCATTTTAATAGTTTATCTAATTTATTTTCCTTTATCGAGGGATTCCTTGTTTTGAAAGTTTCTCTTCAAGTAAAACTTAATTTTTTTTTTTTTAAACTTTTACATTCATGATTTTCCAGTGAATTTTATTTGCATTTGGAAAGCCATCAAGTTTGTGTTCTTCTTTCCGTTTTCAGTAAGTTTGACGTTCATTTCCATCGAATTTCGTTTATGGGCAGAATTTGTGTTGAGTCAACAGCTACGTTTATTGTGATGGTGATGTCAAATCAGATCAATACATTCTCCTTTCGAGTTTCTTCCCAATTCTTTGAGTAAGAAAGTAATTTTCAAAAAGTTTTAATGGTATTTGGGCTTAAATTTGATCTTCCTTTCATTATCTACCATAAAAATTTTACCACAAACCATACTGTACCACTGTTTTCTTTACATTCAACACTGCAATACTGGAATGGGAGTTATGAATGGTTTTCATATTTTCTCAATATCATTTACAGCAAATGTAAATTAATTTTCTCTCGTATTTGTAAACATTTATTATTACTAGATTTGGTTCGTTAAGTTTTATAATACGTGTCTCAAGTGTTCTTTGTAACTCGCCGTACAGTATTTCGCGTATCTACATATTTTAGTGGAAATATGTACAGTTGCAGGAATAATCTCGCCGAAGAAAAACTCTATGGGAAACGTACTTAAATTTTCAAAAAACTTCAAAATAATCTATAATTAGTGAGAATTAGCTTCTGACACTGTTTCCATCTTTTATTATTGGGTATTGAATGTACGTTGTTTCTCCTAGAAGGCGTATTTTGCCCATTACTCATTTCCCGTCTACTGATATATGATAAAAACAACACAAATATGCCTTCAGAAGTTGTAATACTAATAATGACATTTTTTATCACGCCAGCCAAAATCATGCTATAGATTGGGAATCAAGTAAGGTACTTTATAAATGTAATAATTATGTCAAAAGAAAAATAATAGAATCTGTATGTATAGAACAAGAGGATAATTTTAATTTGTGCGAAGGTACTTATAAGTTAGACCCTTTAATGAGATTCTTGGTCAAAAAATCCCTTACGGAGTCGGGTGAACGGGTTCTAACCTACAGTAAGTGTGAATTTCTTAAAGGTCTCTGGAATGTTTCCTTACTCGCTTTTGGTGCATCCGAATTTTCTTTTTAAACGTAATAATTAGTGTAAAGGTAATAATAATAAATGTTAAAAAAAATGTAAATGCAATAATAAATGCAGTAATTGTGTCAAAATAATAGAATCTGTATGTATAGAACAGAAGATAGTTTTAATTTGTGCGAGTGTACTTATAAGCGGGACCCTGTAATAAAATGCCCTTTCTGGTGTCGGGAGAACGGGATCTAACCTAGGTGCGAATTTCTTAATTGTCTCTGGATTGTTTCCTCCTCGCCCTTTTTCATTCGTTTTTCGGTTTTAATTTCTGTATAATAAACAACAATGTAATAATCAATGTAATAATAAATTTATAATTTCTGTAATAAATAATAAGCAATATTAAATGTAATAATTTAATAATAACTGTAATAATTATGTAAAAAAAAAATAATAGAATCTGTATGTATAGGACAGGAAGATAGTTTTAAATTTGTGCGAATGTACTTATAAGCGGGTCCCTTTAATAAAAATGCCCTTCCAGTGTCGGGAGAACGGGATCTAATCTAGGTGTGAATTTCTTAACGGTCCCTGGACTGTTTTCCCTCTTGTTTTTGGTTCATTCGTTTTTCTGTATCCACCCGAAGAGGATACCAGTGGGCATCGAAACTGTGTGGAAATAAGCTCTGTCTATTAGAGTGGGTTTTTTATCATACAGTGTGGTTACACATTTTCACCTAAAGTAAATGTCTGAAGTACCTCTCTTTCACTGCACCATATTTCTATGGTTTTTATTTGAGTCTCTTCTGGTGACGAAACGGGTTTCCGAAACCTATAAAGCAATATATATATATATATATATATATATATATATATTATATATATATATATATATATATATATATAGGCTGGAAATAACACATTTTTAATTTAATTTTTTTACAAAAACAATGAAATTTTTATTTATTGAACGCCATTATCGGGATTTGACCCGTTCTCTGATATATGCTATTGTTATCCTTAGTTAAAGTTTTTTAAAAACATACATTTTTAATTTCCTTATCTTTACTCTTTTATCTTCCTTCAGTCACTGTTTCTTCCAGCGATTCTTAAATTTCATGTACTGAAGGGCAAACTTTATTGGGAAGTTAAAAATACACTACATCCTATTTGGCCTCAAAGCTTTGCATTTATACCCTTTCCAATTCGTTTTTCTCCGAATCCGCAATTTTCCTTTTCTACACGTCTATAAACAAAGTGGATTACGTCGTTTCCAGTGTCGTAACACCGCTTCTCGTCCATCAGCGAAGTTAAGTGACATTGGGTCTGGAGAGTAGTTGGATGGGGGACCGTCCTCCGCGTTCAGATTATGTCGCGACCAATGGTTCGTATCTCACGTAAAAATGTAGGTCCTCTCCATCATATGATCTTAAGCTAAACAACCCTATCATTACTGTATAAAAATATAGATAAATCCCAGTAACTAATTAATGGGTCCTATTCTAAGATAAGGTAAGTGATGATTTCAGTAAAAAGTCACACTTTAAAAGAAGAAAGACTAAACACTTTGCGGACGAAAGTCGGAAAACAATCTTGTTTTAAGAAATAAACATCTTTACTCATGGTTTCCGAGTTCTAAACAAGTTGAATGAAGTTTCATTTAGTCTAAGTGAATATTGTCAATTACGAGTGAGAAACAGAAGTATCAGAGCATAAGCTTTTGGCCTATACCAAGGTTTTCATCTGGTTCTTAACATCTGTGATGCCTGTATGCGAGCAATTTTGCCCACTTATGTACAGTCGGTTACAAAACTCAGGATACACCGAGTCAAATTTATTTTACAGGTTAGTGCATCCCGACTTTCGTAACTGACGGTACTACACCCATGATTCATACATTCACTTCTCTAACATTCATTCCATCAACAAATTCTAGCTTTTGTTTTTGTATTGCATTAACACTTCCATACTTTCTGATGTATTTTACTTACGCATTTGCGCACTTATTTACGGATACTTGAGGATTCTTGACGTAAGCGGTAATAAATATTCCACAAAAATCCAAATCCACCGAATAAGCTGCATTCACATTTAACATTATACCCTCCTGTTGGTACTCTCTCACTGAAAACGTTTTCCATCCCTCACACAAATGACCATCTTCCACTAACATGACATTCCTTTATCCTTCGTATTATCAACATACTAATTTTATTGCATCGAATATGTTCACTAATGTTTCCTCAGATCTTCCTTTTGAGCAATTACCTTCCTTCGCCTTCATATTACTTGCTTTGTACAGCTGTCAACATTTCTTTCATATCTTATTGCCTCTTATAGCCCCTCTATGTTGCTCACTGGTCCCGAACTTTCTCGATTCACCTTGTGTGTATATATATATATATATATATATATATATATATATATATATATATATATATATATACACACACACAGGGTGATTTTTTTATTTGAGAACCATGAAAAATAGCTATATCTCAAGACATCCATCAGATAGAAACTTAAAAATTGTGTGTATATCAGCGTCAGCATATGTCGTACGCATACATACAACATCACCTGATCGCTGCTCCGTTAATTTTGTAATGGAGTTCAGTGTGGAAGAACGTATGTATATCGTTGAGTGATGCAGTAAGCGTGAATCATTTAAATTGTGTTGGGTTAAGTTTCAGTTTCGTTTTAAGAGACAAAAATAAGCCATCGAAGTCACTGATATGGAAGTTGGTGAGGCAATTCAGAGAAACGGGCAGTGATGTTATATGCTCGCGTACGATACATGCTGATGCCGATTACCCACAATTCTTAAGTTTCTATCTGATGTAAGTCTTGAGATATAGCTATTTTTCATGGTTCCCGAATAAAAAATCACCCTATATACTGTGTATATACAGTATGCGTGTGTGGGTGTTTTCTTGTTTGCGATTTTCAGCATAAACAAATAATTTGAGAGGTTAAACAAGAATCACTTCTCAAAGTTCCGGTAGTCTCTGTTACCGGAAATCTAAAAATTACGACAAGGAAGGAAATTGGAACCGAATTTGATCTGAATTTATGGCCAAAGTTGTATTGGTTTCCGTTTTATGATTCGCTCTCTCTCTCTCTCTCTCTCTCTCTCACACACACACACTTGGCTACTTTAGGAAAGTGCAACATTTTCACATTTTCTTTGAATTGTGGATTGCCATATTTAGCTTAATCTAAAATACTTAATGAACCTAACCTAACCTAGCCTAGCGTAACCTAACATAAATTAACCTGTATTAAGTCCCTTTTCTCATGATATTTAATGATTTAAAAAAAATTTGAAACTATGGCGACAGCACTAATATCGCTACGCACTCATTTGGACCTATACCCATTTCGTCGACAACACCAAAATATCGACACCCTCTAAAACAAACTTAACCTAACCTAACTTAATCTAACCTAATAATAAATTGCCGATAGAATATCAAGTCGATCAGATGTCGTGAGGCCAGCTCGTTCGTGTCGCGATGAGATCTCTGTGTATCCTACAATTGCTACCGTCTTTTAGGTAGCTGAGAACAGACACACACACACACACACACACACACACACACACACAATATATACACACGGTGAACCAAAAGTAGGTGGACAGTAGGTTGAATACGGTTTGTGTTATATTATATTATAACTATGGTGTTCATTATAACTATGGTGTTTGTGTTATATTATATTAAATATTATAACTAAATTTATTTAAATTTTATTTTGTATTATAGTATACAAAAAAATTAAATATGTATTCTCAAAATAAACGTTATCATTTACTGTCCACCTACTTTTGGTTCACCCTATATATATATATATATATTATATATATATATATATATATATATATATATATGTTACACACAGACCGTGCATGGAACAAGGAACTCTTCTGTTCCTTGTTCCATGCACGGTCTGTGTGTAACATAAGAGTTTTTCAGGGGACCATTCAGAGTTGTATCATATATATATATATATATGTATAGAAACGACGTAAGTATAGAGGAGCGTTCTGCACACGAGGAAGAGAAATAACGAACAAATGAAAAATGAGGTGAACCGCCCGGGAATCGAACCCAGGGCCTTCCGATTAATCGGAAGGCCCAGGGTTCGATTCCCGGGCGGTTCACCTCATTTTTCACTTGTTCGTTATTTCTCTTCCTCGTGTGCAGAACGCTCCTCTATACTTACGTCGTTTCTATACATTAATATACTGCGTGGTCATTGCAGTTAAATGTGTATATATATATATATATATACACACACACACACACACACACACACACACACAGTGTATATATAAATAAATATAATTCCTGTCAAAATATGAATATTTACTTGCATGACGATCTCATTAGCATTCAGGTCTGTTCCAGTGATAATATATTTTTCGCTCATTCTTTAAACATTCCTTTAAAAAAAAAAAAAAAAAAAATATATATATATATATATATATATATATATATATATATATATATATATATATATTCCTTTATATGAAATATATATGTTTATAATATGTTTATATGTTTCCTTTTCCACGAAGGAAAGGAAACACAGTGGTGCTCAAGCGCTTTCGTCTAATGACATCCTCAGGAACACTGAAGTAAATAAAGAGTTCAAGACTATATATAGGTTACAAAAAAAAATATATATATATAATAAATATAGAAATAAAAATTGTGGGTGGAGCATACAAATTTGTAAGGAAAACTACCAATTTTAGCACTTTGCCCGAATTCAACACAAGATCAAATGAATTATTTACAACCAATTTTATAGATAATGCCTGAATGATATATAGGTCACAAAAAAAATAAAAAATAAAAATAAATTGAAAAATAAAAATTGTAAGCGGAGCATACAAATTTATAAGGGAAAATTACCAAAGTTTTAGCACTCTGCTCTTCTTGACTAAATCCGTTCTGAACGAATTCAAAACAACGGGATCGAGTTGAAAAAGACCTTTGCTCATGTTAAAGTTATTTGTAAGTTGGATAATAGCAGACTCAAGAATATTTCTGTTAACAATGTTGCTAGAGTGAAACAAAACTGAAGCATTATTCCAAGCAATACAATGGGATAACTCTGACAAATGGACAAAAAGGGCACTGGGCGACTGTCCCATTCTAACGGAATATTGATGCTGTTTTACACGCGTGTGCAAATCCTTTCCCGTCTGACCAATGTAAAAGGAATCACATTGTTTACAACCAATTTTATAGATAATGCCTGAATTATTGGTAGGGCTATTTTTTACTATGATATTTTTTACAATATTGTTATATGAAAATACTACATTAATATCCAAAAGTTTAAATACATTAGCAATGCCTCAAAAGCCCGGGAAAAATGGAAGTACTAAAATATTCTTTGACAAAGTGCGAGTGTTATTATTCACACGATAGAAGGTTCGTTTTGCCTTGTTAAGACAAGATTCCATAAACGCAGGTGGGTAGCACAGATCACTTCCAATGTCGTTGATTTTTTCCAATCATTCCTGGCTCGGGGATGACGCGGGTGTCCTCCCTGGTGAACATAACTGAAGAACTCCTTAGGGTTCCCCTTGCAGAGGCTTGCCCCCCGTAGTTCTTCGTTACGTTTCGCTAGCCTAACCTTCGCCTTCACTTCCCTACACAGGCGGAAATACGCTTCAGTGTTCTCATGGGAACGATTGGCCTTCGCCCTCCTATACGCTACTTTCCTATTTCGGATAGCCGAAGCGATGTCACGACTGAACACTTAGGCTGCGTTGAAGCAGGGGTGACCGGTTTTGAGGGTATGACAGCAGACTGCAGCACCATAAACTCGTCCCGGAATGCACTCCACACTCCCTCAACATCGCCGCCGACCTCTAACCCCATCTCACCTACGCTATCCCGGAGGCTAACAAAGTCCGCCCGCCGTAAATCGAGCTTACTGCCTCTCGAGTTACTACGCTTCATTCCGAGGGACGCACACACGGAACCTAATCAGACCGTGATCACTCCCGCCCAACGATTCGTCGACGGTGAGGCCAGTGACGAGGTTGTTTTCGGTCGTGAATACTAAGTCTAGAACGCTTTTGCCTCGTGTAGGCTCATTGACCCACTGAGTGAGGAAGTTCTCATCAGCAAAGTCAACTAGCCTCCTCCCTTCAGCATCAGCAGTCCTGTCTTCCCACTTTATGCCGCGACAGTTGAAGTCTCCTAAAACTACACACACCCTATCCCCTAGCAGGCTACGGAGTTCGGTGTACAGGGCTGTATCCTCCTCGAGGAGGAAATGCGGAGGTCTGTACACCAAGATTAACCTATAGTTCGTCCCTCCCACGTTCAGATTGACGCCAAGCAGCTCCCGTTCCGACCGGAACTGGCAGTCAACCGGACTCAACGTGTCCCTGACGTATATTAGTACCCCACCCCCCTCCCCACGGGTGCGGTCTTTGCGAAACATTCTATACCCGGGAATTTCGAACTCCCCAACGTAGTCCCTACGATCAGTATGAATCCAGGACTCGGTGATAGCAACGATGTCCTGGTATTCTGATGCTAAGAGCGCCCGTAGCTCGCAAAACTTATTCCTAATCGACCTAGCATTAAAAAGCATTGCACGGAGAGAGTTACAAGGAGTTACAAGGAAAAGAAGTACCTTAAAAGGCCTTGCGGCCCATACCGAGGAGGTACCAATGGCAACGGGTGGCAGGGAAAATTTTCTACACACTCAAATAGTGTGCAAGATTTGGTCTAACCTTTTCTTGAACTGATCCACCGAGGAACTGTTCCTGTTATTAAAAGTTTATTTTTCTTTCAACTATCCTAGCAGTAGTAGAAAACTGGATAGAAAAGTAGAAGGCTCTCTCCCCACCCTCCGCTCCCTCCCTGCCAGAGGCAGGTACGGAAAAAGGTTGAAGAAAATACCTTGACCCTGGAAAAGTAGCCAAGGAAATTTTACAGGAAAGTGGAGAATATATAAATAGCTCTATATTTAGTTTGCTCACATGAGAGTATTCAGTACTTTGTAGAGAGAGGAGAGAGAGAGAGAGAGAGAGAGAGAGAGAGAGAGAGAGAGAGACCCCTTATCAGGGAATAGAGGGATATGCACAAGAGAATGGTTTATAAGTCTTCTGGACTGTCTAGGGACATACTTTCCAGCAATCTAATAGGTAAAAACTGAATGTTATACTGTTGCAGAGCAGATCAGAAAAAAATTACATCAAGTATATAATATCAATGAAACTTTCAAGATATTAAATTAGGCTAAGTGCACCTCAAATTTCGAATTGATATTTAAACAATAAAACAGTTGGCAGATTTGAATCTAAGTAAAATATATTGATGATAACTAAAATACAATAGCAAAGTCAAAAAAATCAACATAAGAATTCAACTTACAATGGAAAGATCCACAGAAGATTGACAGTTTTAAATTTATTAGGTGAAGCTTGTGTAGATGACTCCCACAAAGTGTTTAATTTTTTAAAGTTTTTCTATTTTTTTTAATTTTGCATTTATTTGAACGTTTTTACTCTATTTTCTTCGCGAATATAGTGTTATATATTTATTTTTTGTTTTTCTTTTTGCTGTGCATTTTAATAGTTTATCTAATTCATTTTCCTTTATCGAGGGATTCCTTGTTTTGAAAGTTTCTCTTCAAGTAAAACTTAATTTTTTTTTTTTAAACTTTTACATTCATGATTTTCCAGTGAATTTTATTTGCATTTGGATTTAAGCCATCAAGTTTGTGTTCTTTCCGTTTTCAGTAAGTTTGACGTTCATTTCCATCGAATTTCGTTTATGGGCAGAAATTTGTGTTGAGTCAACAGCTACGTTTATTGTGATGGTGATGTCATAATCAGATCAATACATTCTCCTTTCGAGTCTTCTTCCCAATTCTTTGAGTAAGAAAGTAATTTTCAAAAAGTTTTAATGGTATTTGGGCTTAAATTTGATCTTCCTTTCATTATCTACCATAAAAATTTTACCACAAACCATACTGTACCACTGTTTTCTTTACATTCAACACTGCAATACTGGGAATGGGAGTTATGAATGGTTTTCATATTTTCTCAATATCATTTACAGCAAATGTAAATTAATTTTCTCTCGTATTTGTAAACATTTATTATTACTAGATTTGGTTCGTTAAGTTTTATAATACGTGTCTCAAGTGTTCTTTGTAACTCGCCGTACAGTATTTCGCGTATCTACATATTTTTAGTGGAAATATGTACAGTTGCAGGAATAATCTCGCCGAAGAAAAACTCTATGGGAAACGTACTTAAATTTTCAAAAAACTTCAAAATAATCTATAATTAGTTGAGAATTAGCTTTCTGACACTGTTTCCATCTTTTATTATTGGGTATTGAATGTACGTTGTTTCTCCTAGAAGGCGTATTTTGCCCATTACTCATTTCCCGTCTACTGATATATGATAAAAACAACGATTAAATATATACTGTATATATGGGATTGAACTTAGAATGATCCCCTGAGGTTTTTATGATACACACAGGCCATGCATGGAACAAGGAACTCTTCTGGGAAAATTAAATCCATTATACTGTAGTCCGAATAAGTATAATCTTATTTGTCATTTAGCATTACTTATTCGGACTATAGTGGATTTAATTTTCCCAGAAGAGTTCCTTGTTCTATGCACGGTCTGTGTGTATATATATATATATATATATATATATATATATATATATATGATAAACAAGAGAACCAAAGCTTTTATCTTGTTTGAATAATTTACTAGAGGCGTTTCGGAAAGTCTTCCATATTCAGTGCCAACTTTATTCTAAATGATTATGTTAAGTTCATATAAATATATTTGCAGTTAATACAGACTTTCTTTCGTTTTTACGTAGAAATTAAAATTATTAAATTTAGTGATGTTACAATTATAATTAAAAGATTCGTTTTTCAATCGAAAGGTTGAGTGAGGATGATGTAGTCGTTTAAGGTGGACTTTTTACGTAATATATCTAGTAATGAGTGTAAAATATGTTAATTGGTAGGTATTAATGGTGTCTAGAATTTTGAAATATGACGTGTGTAAAGGATGATTTTTTTTTTATTAGTATGAATGCAAGTCTTAAGGAAGTAAACGATATGAATAATACTGATAACTTAGTTATGGAACGTTCTGACATAGTATCTCTTTTTTTATTGATATCCCACTTAATGAAACTATCAATTTATGTATCAATCTTTTGAGGTCAAACAACTCCGAACTTCTTAGTGTAGGTGTAGACAATCGACGCTTACTTCTTAGTGTAGGTGTAGACAATCGACGCTCACTTCTAGAAATTGCCTCAAAAATATTGCATTTTCTAATTTAATAATTTAATAATTTAAAATGTCCAGAAGAATCTCCACAAAACTTCAAACCAGTCTTTTACCGTAAATATGTCGATGACTGCTTACTCTTATTTAAATCCCGACCTCTTTCGTAACTACTGTACTTAAATTCTAAACATGCAAATGTCAGTTTTACTTCTGAAATTGAAACCAACATTTCCCTGTCCTTTCTCGATTTCGATATTAATATTAAACAGTAATCATCAATTTTCGACTTCAGTTTATCGTAAACCAACGTTTTCTGGCCTGGGAATGAAACTTGGCATTTTCTCATCTGAGATAGAAACGTATCCTCATCCTCATTCGCTATAATCGTTCTTACGAAATTTGTTCTAATTTCCATCTTCATACCATGTTAGAATATCTTAAAAAATTCTTATTGTATAACGGTTCTCCTTCCAAACTCATCGACAGTACCCTAAAGGAATATCGGTGCTACTATAGTATGCGGTCTACCTACGATTCGGCGGTCTACCTACGATCTGGCGGTCTACCTACGATTCGGCGGTCTACCTTTCAATTATAGCTTCTTATCTTGTTTACTAATTGTTTGTTTACATCCCAATGTCAATCGCCCTTGACGATTGGTTAGGTTTAGTCATGATATTTTAGTTAGTTTTAACGAAAATATCATGACAAAACCTAACCAATCGTAGGTAGACCGCATACTATATTAGCACCGAAATATCTTAACGCTAAATTCTCTAATAAAACTAAAGATCTCTAACATATAGTACGAAAGAAAAATATCTTCTTTAAACTCCCTTACCATGGCCATGATAGTCTTGTATAAGTAGTAAATATTAAATATTGTAAAAATATTAAATTAATTAATAAATTTTACCATTAAGTTAATATCATGTATTCATTTTAAGTCATAAATTATATTCGTTTTTTTTTTAAAATTAAGGTAGAATTTCAAAGCGCCTCTGTTCTTCGATTGTGTAGAAGTACACTCGCGACGATTGCCCATCGTCATATGTTGGTATGACCTTTCGCCAACTACAAATTTACATCGATGAAAGGTCTTGATAGTCGCATTAAAAATAGACTCACTCACGCGTACCACTGAAACATCCGTTCACATTCTCATCAAATGGACCATCCAATTAAACCAGAAAATTTCACAATACTTTTCAAAACTAAGAGGTCGGATCTACCTCTCCTGGAAACAATAAAAAACAAATCAAATCTAAATGACTACACCCCTTTCCACGATCCAAATAATTTACGATAATTAATCTAACCAATCAACCACCTAGCGTCATTACCGCCCC
Source organism: Bathynomus jamesi (assembly GCA_023014485.1). NCBI lineage: Eukaryota > Metazoa > Arthropoda > Malacostraca > Isopoda > Cirolanidae > Bathynomus > Bathynomus jamesi. Next base: position 333,139 of record JAJOZX010003660.1, on the reverse strand, counting down.
ACTTTTGAAAAATCTTTTCAGTTTTATAGCAATATCTGTGATAACAATATGTACTTGAAACCATACAGTGTAAGTATATAACTATATATACAGTGTCGGGCTTCCGGCATTTTCACCCTGCCCGGAAATCTGAGTGAGTCACCGAGCAGACGCTTGGTTGATCAGTGACTCTTGACTCCATTCATTCCAACAAAGCAGAGTCACCACTCCCCCGTTTTCTTTATATATATATATGTATATATACACACAATTAATTAAAAAGAAAATGGGGGGGGAGTGGACTGTTTTATTGGAATGGAGTCAAGAGTCACTACTCCCCCGTTTTCTTTTTACGTATATATATATATATATATATATATATATATATATATATATTCTGCAGATCATATCGTATACAACGTACATACTAATTTGTGTTAGTCTGACCAAAGGTCTGGGTTATAGTTAGACGGGAGACCATCCGCTGCGTCCAGATTATGTAGGGACCCGTAGTTCGAATCCACGTAAAGCCGCCCCATCCGTCATATGACCTCAGATGTTGCGAAGGAGGTTAAACAACCCTATCATTACATTAGTCTGACCAAAGATTGAATAGGCCTAGCGTATTTAAGTAATTATGTAGCCTACGTCCTACCAGATATTTAAATTTTTTTGCGTAAGCAACTTACATAATACACTATCTAAATAATTAAGCATAGTTACAAGTCACTAGAGTAACTAGACTATGTCAGGCTTAGCCCTAATATATTTATATATATACTGCCAATCCTGATGAAAATAATTAATTTAATATATCTCAAATTCACTGTAATGAAGGTCTAGGTCTACAGTAGAGACCAAACAATGGGTCAGTTATCTACGAAATCTTGGCCTATACAGGGTGAGTCACGACGAAATGTCATAACTTCTGGAGCTTATAGATGAGGTTATTCCCAGTCAAAAACCTCATATGAACATAGGTCCGATTCTTAATGGTTATGGAGCTATGGATGTTTGAATTTCAAGCATGCGCATGCGTGACCTTGAACTGAATTGACAGTTACTTACCGAACCGAACTAACTACGCAGTAAAGTGTTGTGTTTCACAGCGTGCAGTTGATGTTTTGTGCTTTCAGTATGCCTTTTACGTTTTTAAATGCCGAATATGATGATATGGTGTATGTTTACGAATTTTGCGATGGAAATACTACTACTTCTGTCGCTGAATACCAGCAACGTTTTCCGGAGATTGTGAGAGAGTGGTTCATTTTCTAGCGTTACTGTTTTATCTGAGCGTCCGGTACAACAAGATGTGGCTGAACAAGAAAACATTATTCAGATGGTACAGCGGAGTCTTCGTGTTAATACGCGAAAGCTTTCCACACGTCTTAGAGTTCCAAAAACGAGAGTATGTAGAACGTTACACGAAGAAGGCATGTATCCATACCACGTACAGCGCGTTCAGCACCTCCAACCTGGGGATCGTGCCCAACGACTGGAATTTTGTAATTGGTTCAATGCCGATCGATAATTGCATTGATAAGTCTTGTTCTGTGATGAGGCTTAATTTACCCGCAGCGCAACGGTGTCAACAACACTCGCAATTCACATGTGTGGCAGTGGTGGGCAAAAAGTAATCGATTACAAATAAAAATTACTGACGTCTGAAAAGTAACAAAGTATAAAGTAGAAATTACTTCTCTGGATTAATTACAGTATATTATAATTAATCCAGAGAAGTAATTTCTACTTTATACTTTTAGTTACTTTTCAGACCAGTAATTTTTATCGATTACTTTTTTCCCACCACTGATGTGTGGTCAGAAATGAATCCTCATGCCATTGTGGAAAGTAACATCGGTTCAGTATCATTGTGTGGTGTGGTATTCTCTACGGTCAGCTGATTGGTCCGTTTATCTTCGAAGGTGGTCTTCCAGGTGACATTTATCTACGATTTCTGCAAGACGAACTGCCGCCACTGTTAGAAGATGTACCTTTGGCAACACGATTGCGTATGTACTTCCAACAAGACGGAGCTCCTCCCCATTTTAGCCATGCAGTGAGAACGGATCTCGATGATCGCTTCCATGGTCGATGGATCGGGCGTGGTGGTGCACAAAATTGGCTACCCAGGTCTCCGGACCTAACCCCTCTAGATTTTTATCTGTGAGGACACATGAAAGAGATGGTGTATGTACCAGAGAAAAGTGGAAACACGAGATGCATTGCTCCGTCGCATTTTGGATGCTGCAGCCCTCATAAAGGACAATCGTAATGAACTAATGCGAGCTACACGCGCGGTTCACAGACGAGCCGCGATGTGTATTGAGGCCGAGGATAGTCATTTTGAACAGTTATTGTAAATTCATGAATAAAAACTTTAGCAGCTATTTGTTCGCTTATTCTTATTTTTAAACATTCAAACATCCATAGCTCCATAACCGTTAAGAATCGGACCTATGTTCATATGAAGTTTTTGACTGGGAATGACCTCAGCTATAAGCTCCCGAAGTAATGACATTTCGCCGTGACTCACCCTGTATATAACTCATTAAAATATTTATCACATACTACAAATTTTAGGTTCACGTTTCCACAATTAGATGCCCAGATATTAAAAAGAGCTTCGCTTTAAGGAAAATCTGAAAAACTTGTACTGTTCACTTAAAAGGTATTTTGCATTTATTTACAATAAACAAACTGTAACTTTAACTTTGAATGCTTTGAATACGACTCTATCAGTTTTAATTTACAGTCGAGTCATTACGTCATCAGCATCCAGCATCTATGATTGGCTCCAAAAAAGTCCCCGACCGAGTTGCATGATTTTACTATTGTCATTTTTAAGAATATCAATTAATTAAGAAATTATAAATTAAAAGCACGATTTTACAAAAACAGATTTTATGATGAAATTACTTAATAGAAATTGTCTGATTTACCTTCATTTTACAAACGTATAAGCCTATTTGGCTACTCACTAGGGATTGCAAGCGCAGGCATTTTTATGATAATCATCCCCGAGAATATATATATATATATAGTCAGAAACTAAAAGGTTTTGAACGTCAAAAAGAGAATAACAAATAATGACGTTAAAAACATGTTTTTAACGTCATTATTTGTTATTCTCTTTTTAACGTTCAAAACCTTTTAGTTTCTGGTTGTATTTTTAACATCTTACATCGTACATTTTATTTATTCACTGTTGTCCAATTTGTTCCTTCATAATTTTCACATTTATTTTGTATAATTATTTTACAATTTGTTTAATTATTATGAATAATATACAATTAATCTTCTTTTAAACTCTTTTAGCACTGATGATGGTATAAGTGAATGGCGAAAGTTTTAGTTGATTAAATGTTCATCTAGTGCAGGGGTCACCAACCTGGGCGGTAGCGCCCACTAGTGGGCTCACATTAAAGGTAATTAAAAATTTATTTCATTATTTATTTCATCGATTATGTTGATTTATTCTTTTTGATCTAAGGTGGCCGATAAGCTTTTTTAATTTTCAAAAAATCGTAAAAGTGGGCGGTGAACAAAAAAAAAAGGTTGGTGACCCCTGATCTAGTGGATTGTTTTACTCTTCTTTATATATATATATATATATATATATATATACAGGGCGTCCCAAAAAATGTATACACACTTTAAATAATTATAAAGGCAGTGTTTATTAAAATACATTTCATTTTCAAAATGTAATAGAATCTACAGACATTATTTAATTGTTTTGTCAACGCCTGTTTTCAAACTGACGTCCGTTCTGGTCCAGGCACTGCTGATAACGCGAAGCAATGGAATCGCAAACATCACGAAACATTTCGTTTGGTATTTGTGTGCATTCTCGTTCAATGGCTGCTCTCAATTCAGCGACTGTTGCAGGTTTTATAGCGTAGACTTTGTCTTTTAAGTATCCCCATAAAAAAAAGTCTAGTGGTGTGAGGTCTGGTGAACGCGGAGGGTATTCTACGAAACCCCTTCGTCCAGTCCACATCCACATCGTGCCAAGTACCACTCGCAATACTCCACTCTTCGGTCCGGATCATCTTCATTAATAGCATGGACTAATCTTGGAATGTAACTTTTCCATTGACAGCGCTTCAAAATGCGTTGGACAGACGATTCTGAAATTCCTACCTCACGACTCGCTTGCCGCACAGATTTTCTTGGACTTTGGTGATACGTTTCCAGTACTCTTTCTTGCTTTGTGGGGTTTGTCGATGTCCGTGGTCTTCCGGAACGCTTCTTGTGGACATTCTGAACAGTTCCATCGGCTTCAAACTTATCTCTAATTCGAGTGATGGTAAGTCGCGTTGGTGGATCTGTTTGAAACTCCCTCCTAAACTGTCTTTGCACTTCAACTGCGTTTTCACACTTCCAGTAGCATTTTAGAATGAATTTCCTTTGTTCAAAGCTTAGTCTGACTGCCATTATTAATTCTAATGGGTTTAACTTGGAAAGAAAGAAACATCAATTGAGCTATCAGCTGTTAAAGTGTGTATACATTTTTTTGGGACGCCCTGTATATATATATATATATATATATATATATATATGATGAATAAAACCACGAAGAAAAGGAAACACAAAATGGTGCTCAAGCGCTTTCGTCTAATGACATCCTCAGGAACACTGAAGTACATAAAAAGGTTAAGCCTATATATAGGTTACAGAAGAAAAAAAAAGAAAAATAAATAACATACATACACACACACATATACATATATATATATATACATACATATCTATATATACAAATACATACATACATACATACATACATATATATACAATAAACAGAGAAGTAAAAATAAAAAATTAAAAATTAAAACCTTAAAGGATTACCAGTGAGGCGTACAGATTTGTAAGGAAAAATATCGATTTTTAGCACAAGATCAAATGGATTATAAAAATACAAATTTATACTGGAACTCTGCCCGGGTTTTAACACACTGCTGCCTATGGTCAGGTTTCGATATATATAAAAAAATAAAATGCAAATTAAAAGTTAATCGATTTTTAGCACAAGATCAAATGGATTATAAAAATACAAATTTATACTGGAACTCTGCCCGGGTTTTAACACACTGCTGCCTATGGTCAGGTTTCGATATATATAAAAAAATAAAATGCAAATTAAAAGTTAATAAAGTAGAAGACAAGTTTACCAAAGATTTAATGTTTTACCCTTCTTATCTAAATCTGTTTTAAAGGAATTCAAAATAACAGGATCGAGTTGAAAAAGACCTTTGCTTATGTTGAAGTTATTTGAAAGTTGGATAATGGCAGACTCAAGAATATTTCTATTAACAATGTTGCTTGAATGGAATAAAACTGAAGCATTATTCCAATCAATACAGTGGGCTAACTCTGACAAATGGACAAAAAGGGCACTGGACAACTGTCCTGTTCTAACGGAATATTGATGCTGTTTTATACGTGTGTGCAAATCCTTTCCCGTATTGGAAGTGATTTGTGTTATCCATCTGCGTTTATGGAATCTTGTCTCAACAAGGCAAAACGAACTTTCTATCGTGTCAATATTAACACTCGTACTTTGTCAAAAAATATTTTAGTACTTCCATTTTTCCCGGGCTTTTTAGGCATTGCTAATGTACTTAAACTTTTGGATATTAATGTAGTATTTTCATATAACAATATTGTGAAAAATATCATAGTAAAAAATAGCCCTACCAATAATTCAGGCATTATCTATAAAATTGGTTGTAAACAATGTGATTCCTTTTACATAGGTCAGACGGGAAAGGATTTGCACACACGTATAAAACAGCATCAATATTCCGTTAGAACAGGACAGTTGTCCAGTGCCCTTTTTGTCCATTTGTCAGAGTTAGCCCACTGTATTGATTGGAATAATGCTTCAGTTTTATTCCATTCAAGCAACATTGTTAATAGAAATATTCTTGAGTCTGCCATTATCCAACTTTCAAATAACTTCAACATAAGCAAAGATCTTTTTCAACTCGATCCTGTTATTTTGAATTCCTTTAAAACAGATTTAGATAAGAAGGGTAAAACATTAAATCTTTGGTAAACTTGTCTTCTACTTTATTAACTTTTAATTTGCATTTTATTTTTTTATATATATCGAAACCGGACCATAGGCAGCAGTGTGTTAAAACCCGGGCAGAGTTCCAGTATAAATTTGTATTTTTTAATCCATTTGATCTTGTGCTAAAAATCGATTAACTTTTAATTTGCATTTTATTTTTTTATATATATCGAACCTGACCATAGGCAGCAGTGTGTTAAAACCGGGCAGAGTTCCAGTATAAATTTGTATTTTTATAATCCATTTGATCTTGTGCTAAAAATCGATATTTTTCCTTACAAATCTGTACGCCTCACTGGTAATCCTTTAAGGTTTTAATTTTTAATTTTTTATTTTTACTTCTCTGTTTATTGTATATATGTATGTATGTATGTATGTATGTATTTGTATATAGAGATATGTATATATATATATATATATATATATGTATATGTGTGTGTGTATGTATGTTATTTATTTTTTCTTTTTTTCTTTCTGTAACCTATATATAGGCTTAACTTTTTTATGTACTTCAGTGTTCCTGAGGATGTCATTAGACGAAAGCGCTTGAGCACCATTTTGTGTTTCCTTTCCTTCGTGGTTTTATTCATGATAAATATTTTTCACGTGTTACTTTCGTGAAATAATTTTCATATATATATATATATATATATATATATATATATATATATATATATATATATACACACAGGGGGTTAGACAAAATAATATGAACACCCGCCGATTTCACCGGTTATCTTTACGGACTGCTCAGACACAAAGTAAACGGTCAAATGACTGGCAAACCTATTTAAATGCGTAACAGAGAGTGTATACGTCATGTTATAACCCTCACGTTGTTTTTACAGATCTGAGTGAATTATGAATTAGCAGTTATGAAAGACCTGTCAGACTTCCAAAGAGGGCAAATTGTCGGAGCGCGGATGGCTGGTGCATCGGTGACGAAAACCGCTCAGATGTTCAATGTATCCAGAGGAACTGTCTCTATGGTCATGTCTGCATACCAAAACCATGGAAAGACAAGCACCGACAAATGCAATAGTGGACGCAAGAAGAAGCTGTGTGATCGAGACCGCCGGGTGCTAAAGCGCATTGTGACAAAGAACCATAAGACCACAGCTCCAAAAGTGACTGCAGAGCTTAACCAGCATCTTGCAAGCCCGGTATCGACCAGAACTGTACGTCGCGAGCTCCATGGAGCTGGATACCATGGGAGGGCTGCAATTGCCAAACCCTTTCTTTCGCACATCAACATTGAGCGGCGCAGAAAATGGTGTAATGACCATAAGAATTGGTCAATGGACTGGTGGAAGAATGTAGTCTACTCCGACGAATCCTCCTTTACGCTATTTCCATGTTCCGGTCGAGTTTACGTCTGGAGACAGCCTAAAGATGCTTATGACCCCGACTGCCTGACCCCAACCGTTAAGCATGGAGGCGGATCTGTGATGGTTTGGGCAGCAATATCGTGGAATACTCTTGGCCCAACTGTAGTACTGTATGGTAGGGTTAACGCCCAGGTCTATCTGTCAATATTGGCTGACCAGGTCCATCCCATGGTCCAAACGCTGTTTCCCAATGGCGGCGCCGTCTTCCAGGATGATAATGCGCCAATCTACACCGCTGGGGTCGTTAAAAACTGGTTTGAAGAGCATGTTAGTGAAGTGGAACGCTTGGATTGGCATCCACAATCCCCGGATCTTAACATTATCGAGCATCTGTGGTGTCAGTTGGAGCAGCAGGTCAGAAGCCGATTCCCACCGCCGGCGTCTTTGGAGGAACTGGAGCAGGGTTTGCTCGAAGAATGGCTCAGGATTCCTCTAGCCACTGTCCAAAAGCTGTATGAATCAATTCCCCGACGCATTGCAGCTGTTATTGCCGCTAAAGGAGGACCAACTCCATATTAAGAATAAAAAACGCCATTTATCAAGGTGTTCATATTATTTTGTCCAACCCCTGTATATATATATATATATATATATATATATATATTATATATAATATATATATATATATATATATTATATATATATAATATATATATATATATATATACTTGAAAATACTTGAATTTTAAAAGCGAATTGAAAATACTAGAATTGAGAAGATAGGCGGCTTTTATATTATGTCAGCTTCTGCAGAGAAGTGAGTCATGAAAACGAAGATAGAAAATACTCTCAAAATATAAATATGAGGCCCAAAATTATTTAACGATGCAAAAAGAACTGAGGAATCTCCAACACATCAAAACTAATTACTTTCAAGAGGTAACTGGACAGGTTCTAGCTAGAGCAAAATTACGCATGATACGCCTCATATCTTCTTAGACGTTTAGATTGTGCGATCTGGAGTTTTTCAGGATAAAATTACTTTAATGTACAGTATTCAGTGACTTAAGATATCCTCCCTCTTTGGTCAGTCGTGTTTGTAATCGGGCTTTGGCGTCTTACCTTCAGGTAAATACTCCCGCAATTAATTACTTCTAATTATAAGACCTTCATGATACCTTGGTACTTTCTAATTATAAGACCTTGATGGTACTTGGTACCTTCTAATTATAAGACTTTGATGGTACTTCGAAGATTGTTTTCTGTTAAGTCATTAAATAATGAGGTACTCGCTAATCTAGCCTAACCTAACAAAACATTAATTAACCTAACCTAATCAGGGGCAGCATAGCTTTTAACCCGTAGTAAACATGGTTCTAATTTTTTATATAATTTTTTTTTAATGTTCAGAGGTACCAAAAGTGTTACCTCACAACAAACTACCTCATTACATTTGTGAATTATCACACACTCCACTTATGCCCAGTTGTCTACACACACACACACACACACACACACACACACACACACACACACTCTAGGGAGATTATTAATAAAAATTCTTTTCTTAACAATGATTCGTTTGAGGATGGCGTTTACCGTGTCCCTTGGAAGAATGGCGATCGTCCGGAGGACAATAAATCCCTGAAGATCAGCCTTAATCAATACAAATACACAAATTTCTCATTGTGGCTTTACTCCCTTCACACAAATACTCTATTCCCACCAGGCCCCCAAAATTTCGGTTTTCCGCGCCTATTGGAAACAAATCCAAGAGAAGATTGAGATGGATTTAAATTTATTTTTAGAAATAAGGTCAAGGATCTTTTATATGATTCACTGAAACGTGTTGCATTTGTTTTATTTCAAATTTTAATTTATTTAAAAGTATTCGTAGCACTGACAACGATACGTACGTAACAACACACTCTGAAAATGTTTAATCTTTGAACCTTGAGGTTTACTTCATACATTTGGCATCCAATTTGTGTGCTGTTTTGGCCATCTTTCGTTTTCTTGCCCTGATATTTCACAAAGTTTTCTTATTTCCACCTCCCTTTTCTTTGTCCATTGAGTTAGTTTGTTGCTTTCCACCCTTCCAATGTTAAGTTGACAAGCTGTCAAACGTTTTCACGCGATACATCAGCTTTTATTGTTTTAGCGTCATATATATATATATATATATATATATATATATATATATATATATATATATATATATATATAGTTTCAGTAGCCGTGTCTTATCACACGCACAATTTTTTTAAAGACGTTAAAAAAATTAAAATGACGTTAATAACATGATTGGAAGTCACCAAAACGTTTAAAACTAAAAATTAAAAAAAGATGACGTTTCAGACTGATACCGTGGTCACTCATCGGGTGAAAATATTAACATTACTGATGCGTAATGTGAATTATTATATTTGCTGAATTAATTGATGATTAACCGATAATTTTATATAAATAGTAGGATTAAAAACGTACCAGAAATAATCATTCAATCACAAAGTAATGACATTGGCAACATTTTGTAACTGTGAGATCACCCCCCCACCCCCAACCCCCACACACACATTGTGTAAAAGCGAAAAACCAACTCCTCTTCGAGAGTGAATGTCGTTCTCGTCAAGTAGCAAGATGGATTTGTACTTCATCATTCAACTGTAAAGAAGTGTGCACAGTGCACGTATGTGGAAAGAAGAAGGTAATCTTCGAGACAAAGATAGAAGTGGAGCACCACGGTGAATAACGTGAAAGACAAAAGGATAATTTAATGCTATTCCATAATTGCTACTGCGGTAACGGAGAACCTGTTCCACGCACGACGTCTTTGTTAGAAATCGCTGCATAAAGCAGGAATACACCGCACAGATTTAAGCTTCAAAGGAAAATTATGAGAAAGGAATCGTGCAAACAGACTCACTTTTGTATACCATCATGTCAACCGAGGAATGGATTATATACAGGAAGAGTTATTTTTACCGATGAAAGACCATATCATAGATGGTTTTATTGCTGGAGAATATACACACACACACTGTATATGGGATGATTTTCACAATAAAACATGTGAAATGAATGAATGACGCAAACCCACAAGGAAAAAGAAAAAATGATTCCAAGGTCTTTCGTGTATTCAGTAGTACACTTCATCAGGGGTCAGGAAATAACGAGGTGTATTGCTGAATACACGACAGGTCTTGGAATAATTTTTTTCTTTTAACTTGTGGATTTGAATTATATATATATATATATATATATATATATATATTTATATACTCGTTTCAGATTTGAATCGTTAGCAATTTTACTTTCAAACTGTAAATTTATTCTGTACCATTCTGATTTTGTTCATGAAACGAAATGTGATAAATCTTATATCGACGTATCAGTTAGTGAAAATAACCTCGCTGTTGCCAGCCATATATATATATACAGGGCGTCCCAAAAAAATGTATACACACTTTAAATAATTATAAAGGCAGTGTTTATTAAAATACATTTCATTTTCAAAATGTAATAGAATCTACAGACATTATTTAATTGTTTTGTCAACGCCTGTTTTCAAACTGACGTCCGTTCTGGTCCAGGCACTGCTGATAACGCGAAGCAATGGAATCGCAAACATCACGAAACATTTCGTTTGGTATTTGTGTGCATTCTCGTTCAATGGCTGCTCTCAATTCAGCGACTGTTGCAGGTTTTATAGCGTAGACTTTGTCTTTTAAGTATCCCCATAAAAAAAAGTCTAGTGGTGTGAGGTCTGGTGAACGCGGAGGGTATTCTACGAAACCCCTTCGTCCAATCCACATCCACATCGTGCCAAGTACCACTCGCAATACTCCACTCTTCGGTCCGGATCATCATCATCTTCATTAATAGCATGGACTAATCTTGGAATGTAACTTTTCCATTGACAGCGCTTCAAAATGCGTTGGACAGACGATTCTGAGATTCCTACCTCACGACTCGCTTGCCGCACAGATTTTCTTGGACTTTGGTGATACGTTTCCAGTACTCTTTCTTGCTTTGTGGGCTTGTCGATGTCCGTGGTCTTCCGGAACGCTTCTTGTGGACATTCTGAACAGTTCCATCGGCTTCAAACTTATCTCTAATTCGAGTGATGGTAAGTCGCGTTGGTGGATCTGTTTGAAACTCCCTCCTAAACTGTCTTTGCACTTCAACTGCGTTTTCACACTTCCAGTAGCATTTTAGAATGAATTTCCTTTGTTCAAAGCTTAGTCTGACTGCCATTATTAATTCTAATGGGTTTAACTTGGAAAGAAAGAAACATCAATTGAGCTATCAGCTGTTAAAGTGTGTATACATTTTTTGGGGACGCCCTGTATATATATATAATATATATATATATATATATATATACACACAAGCAGCCCTATGTTTTGCATGCTGCACAAAAAAGTCGTACATCTGTCGCTTACATTTCAGAATTTTTCATTGATGTCTATTTAATTTTTGTTAGTTGGTCATAAAGGGTCCATTGCCCCAACTCCTGTATTATTATTATCAGCACCATCGGGATTCGAATCCCCAACCTCATCGTTTTTCAATTCGCTCAGAGGAAACCGGCGTTACCCACTCGTGCAAAATCTGTTTTTCGACTCACCAAAACTTCCTTCATCCGACAAAATTGTAAAAACCTATCCAATTCTAATTCTTCTCGCTCTTTCTGGCATCTAGCTAAGAACCTCTTCAACAACTTTACTTCCTCTTCTTTCCCTCCTCTTTTCTATTCCGACGGCACAGTTGCCGTTTCTTCTCCTGACAAAGATGAACTCTTCGCTCAAACTTTCGCCTCCAATTCAAACCTGGACGATTCCGGTGCTGTTCCTCCATCTCCTCTCCCTTCAGACTTTATTATGTCTGAAATTAGAATCTCTTCTAAAGATGTTTTTTCTGCCCTGTCTTGGCTGAACTTTAGGAAGGCGTATGGTCCTGATGGTGTTCCTCCTGTTGTTCTTAAGAACTGTGCTTCTGTGCTGACACCCTGCCTAGGCAAACTTTTTCGTCTTTGTCTTTCATCTGATACTTTTCCTTCCTGCTGGAAGTTCGCTTTCATTCAGCCTGTCCCAAAGAAGGGTGACCGCTCTCAACCCTCCAACTATCGTCCAATTGCTTTGATGTTTTGCCTTTCCAAAGTTTTTGAATCTATCCTAAATAGGAAGATTCTTAAACACCTTTCTTCTCACAATCTTCTTTCAGATCGTCAGTATGGATTCCGCAAGGGACGCTCTACTGGCGATCTTCTTGCATATCTCTCTGACCCTTGATCATCCTCCTTTCGGGATTTCGGTGAAACTTTTGCTATTGCACTAGGCATATCAAAAGCTTTGATAGAGTCTGGCACAAATCTTTAATTTCCAAAGCGCCCTCCTTCGGTTTCTATTTGTACCTCCATCTCTAATTTCCTTTCTGGCCGATCTATAGCTGCAATTGTAGATGGCCACTGTTCTTCTCCCAAAGCTATTAACAGTGGTGTTCCTCAGGGTTCTGTCCCGTCACCTCCTCTTTTCCTTTTATTTATTAATGATCTTTTAATTCGCACTTCCTGTCCTATTCACTCCTTTGCCGATGATTCCACTCTTCACTTCTCCACCCACTTCCCAAAGCGTCCCTCACAGCAGTCGCTTCATGATTCGCGTAAGGCGGCTATGGGGCACCTGACCTCTGATCTTTCTGCTGTATCTGAATGGGGCAGAGAAAACCTTGTGGCTTTCAATGCCTCAAAAACTACTCAGTTCCTCCATCTGTCTACTCGTCACAAATCTTCCACACGACTACCCCCTAACCTTCAACAACACACAACTAAATCCTTCCTCTTCTCTTAACATTCTTGGCGTTTCCTTTTCTCAAGATCTTTCCTGGAAAGATCACATATACCCTCTTTCTAAGACAGCTTCTAAGAGGTTAGGTGTGCTGTACCGCCTCCGCGGTTTCTTCACCCCAACTGAGTTGGTGTCTCTGTACAGGGGTCTTGTTCGCCCCTCTATGGAGTATGCTTCTCATGTGTGATGTGGTTCAACCCACACAGCCATACTTGACCGGGTGGAATCAAAGGGTTTTCGTCTCATCAACTCCCCGCCTCTTACTGATTGTCTTCAAGCTCTCTCTCTTCGCCGCAATGTTGCCTCACTCTCTCTTTACTATCGCTATCATAACGGACATTGCTCTTCTGAACTCTCAACTGCATGCCTCCTCCTTTAAGGAGAGCACGCAGTAGCAGACTTTCTACACTTTCTCATTCCTTTTCTGTCCAATTCTCTAACGCGAGGATTAATCGGTATTTTCAGTCTTTCATCTACTCAACCGGTCAACTCTGGAACAACTTTCCTCAATCCATCTTTCCTCCTGTCTATGACCTCCCATCTTTCAAACGCAGAGTGTCTAGGCATCTCGAAAACCCCCAGACCTTGATTTGGGCTCTCTTCTTCTTCTATGGGAGGGGCGCTTTTGCGGCATTTGCCCTTGGCCCCTCCTTCCTGCATAAAAAAAAAGCTACGGACGCTGGATTTCACAAAAGAAAGTGAGGATCATAATTTATTCCCTAAAATTGGGTATTAAATTTTCTTTTGTACATCTATATCAACTTTGTTCTTCACACTATATATATATATATATATATATATATATATAAATGCGTCTCGGTGGTGTAGTGGTTAGCGTTGCTGACTACGAATCCATCGGCCCCGGGATCGAGATCCAGTCACGGCAGTCGGCCCGCAGCAAAACCCAGCTGTTCATTCTTCCACCCAACAAAGAAATTGGTTGATAGATAAATGGGTACCCTGGGTAGCTAAGACGCTGGGCTGCTGGTGAGGCGTGGTTCGGATCCCACGTTAAACTGTAGGTCTAAGGTGGAGTGACATGCTAGACCTTCGTCAGAATGAACAATTCGGGCGTAAGCTAAACCAAGGTTATATATATATATATATAAGAAAGGGGAGGACGGTTAGAAGTATTTGAATTGTAAAACTGGATGTCAGAAAAGGATGGAAGAATAAATAGATTAGAAGAAGAAACCAACGAATTAAAACAGCGCATAAACTCGCTTAATGAGAGAGTATTTACTTTGGCATTCGGATTTCACAATCAGGCGAAATAAAATGGAAAGTTAAAAACGACCTTAAACAGGAACCGCATAAAGACCTATATTTCATCGAGGGTCTCGAAGTTCCACGAAGTTCCCCGTATGAAAACCCTATCAAAATCGTCAGAAGTGCCATTAGAGATAAACCCATACAAACAAACATTCCTGAAGGTGTCATTACGGAGATACATCGAATTGGGGAAACTAATAATGACAACGACGAGAGAATTATAAAATTCAAATTGAGTGACCCACTTTGGAAATCTGAATTAAGTGAAGTAATACAAATCAGACCAAATATATTTATTAATGAATCACTCCGTGAATACACAAGGGAAATCTTTAACAAATTATTAAAACTCAAAAGAGAAAAATTTGTTTATTCCTCTTACGTTTCGAAACGGGATAATATATGTCCGTAAGTCCCAGAAAGGACAAAGTGTGTCGATTCATGCTTAACCTGATTTCGACAACTTTCTACAGCATCTGCAAATAGAAGTGCCATCAACATAACCCCTGTGATAAGTAAACTTATTATTCTTACATACAGGGTGTACATAAAGTCAGGATCTATTTTTGTGAAGCACTTGGAAATTATATGGAATTCAATCATAAAATGATAAAGTGGTAACATTTATTAAATAATTAAGAGTAGGATTCGACGTGACGCCCATCAGTATCCCTGCACAGCTCAAATCGTTCCGCAGCATTTCTAAACACATTCTGGAGCATTTGCGGGTTATGTTATCTGCAGCAGTTCGTATACGTGTACGTAAGTTTTCAAGACTCGTAATCTTCGTCTGATAGACGTGCGATTTGATAAAGCCCCATGCAAAGAAATCTAAAGGGGTTAAATCTGGTGATCTCGCTGGCCAAGTTCGGTTGCTTCCGCGTCCGATCCAGCGATTTGGAAAACGTCCATTTAGATAATCCTGAACAACTTTGGCATAGTGACAAGGAGCACCATCATGTTGATAGACGACGGGGATAGGATTGTTAGTACCGTCGTCTATAAACATGTCACTATGCCAAAATTGTTCAGGATTATCTAAATGGACGTTTTCCAAATCGCTGGATCGGACGCGGAAGCAACAAAAGACCTTGGCCAGCGAGATCACCAGATTTAACCCCTTTAGATTTCTTTGCATGGGGCTTTATCAAATCGCACGTCTATCAGACGAAGATTACGAGTCTTGAAAACTTACGTACACGTATACGAACTGCTGCAGATAACATAACCCCGCAAATGCTCCAGAATGTGTTTAGAAATGCTTCGGAACGATTTGAGCTGTGCAGGGATACTGATGGGCGTCACGTCGAATCCTACTCTTAATTATTTAATAAATGTTACCACTTTATCACTTTATGATTGAATTCCATATAATTTTCAAGTGCTTCACAAAAATAGATCCTGACTTTATGTACACCCTGTATAATAATACTTAAAGTAAAATAACTAAACCTAGAATTTTGTAATTTTTCAACTCTATAATATATATATATATATATATATATATATATATATATATATATATACAGGGCCTATCAGAGGGGGGCTAGGAGGGCCAGTTGGCCTGGGCCTCAAGCTTAACGGGGCCTCAAATTTAGAAACTTTCAGGTTTGAATATAATGTTTTGCAGTGAAAGTAATAATTGGGTTTAGCTTTGGGCCTCTAAAGCTGGAAGTGGCCCGGGCCCCTCTGGACTCTGAGAGGGTCTGTGTGTGTATATATATCATCATGACGATGAAAATAACCACGAAGGAAAGTTAAAACGGGCAAAATAGTGCTCAAGCGCTTTCGTCTAATGACATCCTCAGGAACACTGAAAGTTACCAACACTTTAAATACTCTCACTTCCATAAATGACATTACTGAATCTGAAAACGTAATCAACAGTAACTATATATCAACACTGGAAACTTGTCTTTCCTAAACTCAAATATTTGCAGTCTCCCAAACCACTTTGACGAATTGACAGCTAACCTAAAATTACTACAACGTAAATTCACGTGCATTACATTAACCGAAACTTGGTTAATGATAATAATAAGATATTTTTTAACATTTTTTAACCGTATATGTGGGACTAACAAGGTGTATGTATATTTGTAGATTCAAACTGCAGGAGTAAATGTATTGAAGAACTGACAAACATAAGCAATACCTCAGAAATACTCGCAAATGAAATATATATTCATAACGTCCAGTATTTAATTTTAGGCATCTACCGACCATCAACTGGTAACGTACAGACACTTATTGCAAATGTCGAGACAATTCTAACCTCCAATCATCGGCAACAACTGTATCAGTGTGAGAGACTTAAGTAATAGCGGAAGTCCCATAACATCATCGTGACTGTAAATGGTTTTAAATAAGATATTATAAAGCCAACTAGATTTCACAATAGCATTAGAAATCCGACTCTGCTAGATCAAATCTCGATAGAGTTCCCACTTCACTGAATCTCAAGAATAATTATTATATTAAATATCACAGATCACTTGCCTAAGTATGTACATCACGCTGATCATCCACTTTTGCGCGCATGGAAATGTAAAAGTTATTACAGTTATAAAAATAAACTAAAATTCCTTAGGAAAATAATAGCTTTTCACTGGATTGTAATAACCGAAATAACCATGACATTTGAGAAAAAATTTCAAGCATTTTCAAGCACATTAATGGATATATTCAACACAAACTTTCCTCTTAAATCAAAAGTAATATCTAAAACTAAATACAATAGCCAATGGATCACCCCCAGCACTCATTGTGAGTATTAAACGCATACTCTCTTTAAACTATAGAAAATTGATATTATTACTGAACAGACATACAAAAATTACTGTAGCAGACTTAATGCAGTCATTAAAAAAGCAAAATATCATTCTATTCTTAGGCCATTTCTGTTTCTAATTCACGTCAACGATTTTCATCTCTGAACCACATTAAATTGTGTACAATATACGGATGACACCACACTTACTTCCTCCCATCATAATTTCGACCTTCTGACTAACCAGAATTTTTTCGGCAGAAATAGAAAACCTAGGCTTAGACATTCTTGATTGTTGTGGTCAAGGGCTATGACAATGGTGCGAACATGCGTGGTGAGCAGAGTGGTGTAAAAGCAAGAGTACTACAAGTAAATCCACGAGTTTCCTTTTGCCCAGGTGTTTGTTATAATTGGAATTTGACCTTAAGAAACGCTGCTTCATTCTGTACAAGAGTTGAAGTAATTTTTGGTTTACTCCAGGGGCTTTATACTCAATTTTTAGCATTTTCTAACAACTGGCATGTATTAAAAGAAAGGTTACTATTACCCTAAAACCACCTTCGGAAACTAAATGGGAGTGCCACAATTTAGGGCGGGTCGTACTCAGGTGACAACATGAATCTGAAGGAAATCCTACCATCAGGGGTGTCTAAATTATGTGTTTTTACATGGGGAATTCAAATATGAGCTTCGTTTTTGGATAGGATAACTCTAACCTACATCATTTTGTATTTCTAAATTGCCAATTTTACCCTTTTGAACCCCTTTATAATATATTAAAAGATAACTTATAAGGTAAATCATTTATATTGACAAGGCCAAATCAACTTTACATATATTTATTAATAGGTGAACTGCATGTATATCACTGGATATACTTACAAAGATCATTCTCCTGACATCTTGAACTTTGCCAGGTTGCACAAATCCTGCTTTGACTCAGACTTGGACATCAGCTTCCTGCTGGTCTCCTGAGCCCTGATCCCTCCATCCCTCTTTTCCTGTGAGAAGTACTTAGCAGAAGCCTCAGTCACCATTTTAACAACCCTCTCAATGCTTTGTGTGTGGCAAGGCCAGTTCTCTTCTCTTTCTGGCCCTTGATGTAGGCAAGATCTTTCACAGGAATCTTTTTCTCTCTGCTGCAGGAACAGTTAATGTGGGCTTGGATAACACAGCCCTCACAGCCTCCCCCCTCACAACTGGTAATCTGACACTTGCAAGTCAAAATATCAAAGAACTTGTCTAACTTGACAATGAACCTCTCTTTGGCATCAAGTTTGCCCTTCCCAAGAGAAAACTTCACTGCCTGATTCCAGACCTCCTTGAGCTTGGACATGATGGTCACTTTTTCATTGATAACAGGTGGCTTGAAAAGAGCATTAGCTTTGCTCCACTGACAAATCAGACCAGGGTAGATGTCACTCACCAGCTTGTCCACTGGGTGGTTCCTCCTGTCATCTTCACTTTGCTTCCTCAAGTAGATGCCATACCTCAGGATATCCCTCACAGTTGGCAGTTCAGACACCAACAGCTCCCGGCCAGTGCCAACAAGATTACTCAGATGAGAACTTGATTTCGTCCTTGTTCTGACTTGAGCCATTTTCTTAATGAGTTCACACTGAAATAAAAACAATAATACAACAGTTAAGTATCCACTACAGACAGGTATTAACTCTTTTCAGCGCAAAATTCTTGGTTAAAAAAAGAGCTGAAATGGGCAAGAACAAATTTACCTGCAAATGCTGAACACATTATGCTTTTTTGGTTTCAAAATGTTATAAAATGCTAATTTATCTGTTGTCTGTAATGCAAATAATTTGTTCATGTACTCTAAAAAAACTAAAGAAACACATCCTAAAAATATTCTTTAGAACAATGAAATAGGCCTCATACTGCTCAGTTGTACTAAAAATGAACCACCTAATTTTAGCTCAAATCAAAGTTGTTAATTAAATTTTGCTCAATGTATCACTATAATATGCGTAGAAATAACTTTTTCTAAAATATAACAGAATAATACTCACATGTGAACAGCAACAAAAAAAATATCAGTAGATAATCACTAAATCTATCCCCTCACTGCAAGCCGAGGTAGTAAAATAGCTTCATAAATCATGAGTCACTTCAAATATTTCACAAAACGTTTTAGAATGTTCTGAAACGTTACATTCTAGCCTCTGAGAAAGGTGGCTCAGAAAATGGCCTTATGCGCGCCAGAAAACCGTCAAAATATTTCATATACCAAACTGTATGATAATTACAATTAAGTGGAATGGCACACCTTTTTATTTGAGTATTTAAATATTATTATTATTATATGAATTACATTATATGTGTTTATATGAATTAGTTAGAACAATGCTCTATGAGAGATAACGTGAGCAGCCATGATAGAAAACGTGAGAAGACATATTCTGGGGTAACTACAAAGTAAATAATCAACAATTTAATAATAATCAACTGCAAAATGATGTAGGTTAGGGTTATCAGAATTAAATATTTTCTTCAGAATTGTATTCTATACACCAAAATATGTCATTTGAACACCCCTCTCCATTGATTTAAAAAAAATGTATAGTATGACCCGCCCTAGCTGCCACATAGAAAGTGTGAAAACTTTTTGGCTTCAACTCGAAGAGGTTTGCGACCCTTTACAAAAACTACCTGCAAATTGTGAAGGTGATCCCAAACTTCGCAGTGAATGTGAATCTCTCATTAATGATATTGCGTCCTACGATTTCTTATTATCTTTAATTATATGGTATAGCATCTGAGTAAAAATCAATGCTATCAGTAAAGTGATAATTATGGCAAAGTGATAATACGCATTTGGACAGCACTGTTATACACTTAGAAGAACTTCTGTAAGGGCTTGATGAATACAGATCAACGGGCTTTGAGTCAGCACTTTCTCCAGCCAACGATCTGGCAAAAAATTTGGAGATTCAAAAATAATTCAGAAAACCGCAACGTCGAATTAAGAAAAAATATTTGTTTACGAAAGTGAGGATGAACGTACCATTGATTATAATTATTGACTATTCATTACTTTAATGTTGTCGTTGATACGATTCGTGTGAGTACTGAAACCCGTTTTGAGGCTCTTAAAAAGTAGGTTGGTAATTTTGGATTTTTATATAATATATCATAACTTCAAACCATTAGAAGAAGAACTTTTGCAACATTGCAAATACGTCAAGTTTATACTCAACTTTTAGGGTTTATGTGACATTAATGACGTAGAGATGTACGAAGAACTCAGTATGCTATGCAGGATTCTTCCCCCCCAGCACCAATATGAAATGCGCCTTGAAATTCATCAGTGACAATGGCTTATATGAGATTTACCCTAACGTGTAAAGAGCACTTCGCATAGTCCTGACTATACCAGTTACGGTTGCTTCGGCAGAAAGAAGTTTTTCTCGACTTAAGCTCATTAAGACGTACCTCCATTCTACCATGTCCCAAGAAAGAATGACATCGTTGACAATATTATCTATAATGATGTAACAAACTCCCTAGATTATTCTGATCTGACAGAGGACTTCAGCGTACAGAAGAGTAGCAAAGCAATGCTGCGAAACAAGTGAAGCATCCTACAAAGATTCCGCGTGTAGTGATGGACTGCGTAGTTGTTAGTCGTAGAACCCCTGAAGAAGTTCAGTGTAACCTGGCCAAACGTCGAGAACTTCAGTGAACTAATTGCTGCGGTTCCATTCGAAAACTTTGAGCTGCGATCGACATCGGCCTCAGAAGCAGCCCACCCACTAGAATTAATGATGCACCCGTTTTTCGTGAAGTTTTATTTAATAGATGTAAATGTTTGTATTTGATATGTAGTGAATGTATTTTGCATTCAATATACAGTAAATAATACATATTTGCGTTTTAAAAAGATGCATTTATTTAAAATGTACGTCTGTGATAAATTGTTAGGCATTTGATAGTCAGTTTTCCTGCTTACAATTTTAATCATATACGTTCAGGAATAGCGAAACGTGGGCCTCGCAAACCACAATTGTCTAGGGGCCTCGCACACCCTAAATCCGTACCTGAATTATCACATAAAAAATTGCACAGAAAAATATTGTAGCACTTAATGTAATTTACATTCCTCTTCTAGATAAAGGTTTTGTTTGTTTGTTTCAAACCCATTTGGATGTCAGAAAAAAATCTCTCTCTCTCTCTCTCTCTCTCTCTCTCTCTCTCTCTCTCTCTCTCTCTCTCTCTCTCTCTCTCTCTCCATATATATATATATATATATATATATATATATATATATATATATATTATATTATGAGAGAGCGGGAGAATTTTCTGCATTACTCTAATGTGACCTTTGCTTTATTTGAACATTTGATTGTGAAGTTAAATGGCATTAAATAAGAGAGGAGAATAAAGGGGACAGTTTTAGAGAAGTGAAGTGAAGCGATTTTGCCCTTTGCTCTTCCTTTCTCTTCTCCTCTCTGTGGCTCGTTCAGAGAAGGTTTGGAAGAGAGGGGAGAGCTACTCTTCCTTCCAACGGAAGGTGTTAGCTTCCGTCGAGAGCAGCTGTTGCGATTTTTTTTGAGGGGGGCCTATGGCTTCTTCGGAGGGTTATTGGATCCACAAATCGGTAAGAAGAGTTCTTTCCAAAACTACAAAACAATTACCGCACGCATCTGGGTGTGCCCGGGCATCTTTCTTCTCTCATTGCAGTCCAATTTCCTTTGCTTGTCTCCTCTTTTGTATTTATTTATTTTTTGAAGTCGCGTCTCGCGAAATATTAAAATAATGCATTTATCAAAATTTTCACAAGATAATAGTGATATATATATATATATATATATATATATATATATATATATATATATATATATATATACAGTGCGTTCGAAAAGTCTCTCCGCAGTGCTATGTTAAACGCATAGGAAATTGAAAAACTACAATGTTTTCATTCAACCATGATTTAGTGATTTTATTACATAACCTTTTGATTTTATAGCATGTGTTGAAAGTGTTTTCCACCATTTTGCAGGCACAGAGCAACTCGTCTACACTTGTCAAACACTTTTTTTAAAGTGTTGGTTGACTGCGGAGAGACTTTTCGAACGCACTGTATATAGAGAGTGCCGCACATAGGTATTCGTACAAAGAAATATTTCAGTTATATTCGTTCTTATCTTTTGTATCATTCATAGGATAGTTATGAAAAGTTTACCGTTTGTCTAGAAAAATTTGACAAATAAAAAAAATTACTTTAATTCCAACCCAAAATGTAAAACGTCAAAGAATTTGAGGAAAATAACAAAAGTTGAAATGGGAAAGTTTCCGTACATTTATTTAAAATAATATTAAATACTTTGTGTGTTTGTTCACCTCAGGCTCGAAAAATTTATAAAGTTTATCAGTAGTTTGTTAATTAAGGATTGTTGGTAATTCTGAGTTATAGAATTTTCTCCGTGAATCTTCATGGAAGACGGATGACTGTACGAGCCATTAGTAAGCGATGGGTCGTCGTGATAAAGAGCTGTCTACGGATCTTAAGAGATCCGTTATTGTTGCGTACGAATCTGGAAAAAGTTGTAGGAAGATAGGAGAAGAACTTCGAATTCAAATTACGTATCTTTGGTGAAAATCAAATGAGGCATTCTAGGAAAATAAAATCCTTCTTACGGTTAAATATGGTGGTGGTAGTAGTTTGCTTCTTTTGGGATGCTTTAGTGCTTCTAGTCCAGGAAAGCTCGTTGTCATCAATGGAATCTTGAATTCAAAGAAATATCAGGAAAGTTTAGAAAAAAATGTATCGCTTTGAGTTTAGGAGTTGAGAATTGGTCGCAGTTGTGTACCGCAACGAGATGATGATCCAAAACATAAAAAGTAAGAGTACCATGAAATGGCTTCAACAAAAGAATTTCAAGCTTCTCGAGTAGCCCAGTCAAAATCCAGATCTTAATTTAATCGAGAATTTATGGTTTGATTTGAAAAAAGCTGTCCGCGAGAGAAACCCTTCGAATATAAATGAATTGCAACGGTTTTCTTTAGAAGAATGAGCTAAAATTTCTACTGAGAGATATGGAAACCTCGTACAAAAATACCTAAAACGAATCATTGAAGTCATTCAAACAAAATGTGGACACAAAAAGTATTAAATAATTTTGTAAATAAATGTACAAAAACTTTCGCATTTCAATTTTTTTTTACATTTTCCTCAAATTCTTTGGTGTTTTACGTTCTATGTTGGGAAACGAATTTTTTTATTTTTAAAATTTTTACAAAGGAATGGTAAAGTTTTCATAACTATCCTTTGCATGGTACATAAGATAAGAACGAATATAACTGAACTATTTCTGTCCACGAATACTTATGAACGCCACTGTCGATATATATATATATATATATATATATATATACTCATATATATGATGGCTAGAGAGTGAAGGGTAAATAAATAGATCTAAAAAGTAGTCAGATAGAACGAGAAAAGCCGTAAGTAAAAAGTAAATACAATAAAAAAAAAAAAAGATTGTTGTGCAAAAAGGCATGAAATGGTTCGTGGATGCGTCGATTTCTTTTCGACAAACTATTAAATTTAAGAAAGGAATCTTTACTGAAACATTTTTACTGCAATTCAGAGTTACCAATCGTGAATTTTGAGATGATGGAATAAATTGTACTTATATAATTGGAAAAGAACTTGTCTCTACACTGAATATATTGTAGACGACTGTGGCCTGCACGACGTATACGACAAGATAAACTTTTTATGAGGGTAAAGTGATGAGAAAACTTTCCTTTCAGGGCTCTCGTAGAGTCTCTCCTTGAAGGAATTAAAACCTTCTTCATTTAAAAACAATGATTGCAATCGACCTCTCATTTTGGTTTACGAACACCACAAAATGGTTTCTCGTACAAAGTAGTCCAAAGATTGTCTAAATATATATATATATATATATATATATATCAGTGAAACAGGGATGTTTGGGTTACAAAATGTAACCACCAGGAATATACCTCGGGTGTAGACGTTGCATGAAGTGTATTTTTCCAATGATTAATTTAGGAAGGCTAAAGAGAAGAGAAACGAGTGTATGAGACGCTTCCGAGGAATGTTATGATATCAGCGATATTATAGAATGAACCATTCTCTAATGATTTACAATGAAACCTTTAAAGTGCGCAACATTATTTTAACGAATAACTTCAGTGAAGACGAAGCTTTGCGTAAATTTAGTCTTCCTGGTCTTCAAATAATATTAAATTGCTACCATAAGAGGAGAAAGGGCAACAAGGTTGACCTTCGTGAAATGAGGAATCATCGCACGGAACATTATTTTGAAAGGTTGAAAGGTAATGAGTCTTACAATGAAGTTCTTTGGCCTTTCGATATATTTCAGTGTTTGTAATAATTTTAAATCATTTCTGCTAAACTTTATTTAACTAATTTTAAACTTGAAAGATAGGTTTGTTAAACTTTCTGTTAAAATATTTGTTAAACGAGTTAACCCTTTAACGACTCACTAAGTTATGAATGCGAGTATTTGAAACGTTATCAATTTGTACCAGTCGTCTGTAAAGGGTTAATGAAAACTTTGAATTGATTTTTAGTTTGAAAACTGAAGATAAAGCAAATTCTGCCGAAAGTACTTTTTGGAAAACCTAATTATTTTCCTCTGTATGCATTAGCTCTTCTCAAAGTTTTATTACTGTGTGTGTGTGTGTGTGTGTGTGTGTGTGTGTGTGTGTGTGTGGTGAGAGGAGATAAGGTGATAATAAAATAAAATGCTCAACAATAAATACTTAATTAAAACGAACGAAATTCATGGTTAACTGTGTGACAACCAATTCAAATAATAAGCTTAATTAATCATGTCAGCGAGACTTATTTTTCTATATATATATATATATATATATATATATATATATATATATCGTAAAGAACGACGCTTTGTATAGGAGAATTATCCGCGCAAGATGAGCGCGAAAGAACGAAACAAATGAGGTACCCACCCGGGAATCGAACCCGGGATCTTCCGATTGCCGGTCAGATATGATAACCACTACACCACAGGCCTCACCCAAACAGATGTCGTAATTCCCTACATACGTGCAGAAACCAATGCCCAAAAGGGGCACCTCCCGCATGCCGTAACATTTGGGTGAGGCCTGTGGTGTAGTGGTTATCATATCTGACCGGCAATCGGAAGATCCCGGGTTCGATTCCCGGGTGGGTACCTCATTTTTTCATTTGTTTCGTTCTTTCGCTCTCATCTTGCGCGGATAATTCTCCTATACAAAGCGTCGTTCTTTACGTTAATTATACTGCGTGTTTGCAGTTATAATATATATATATATATATATATATATATACACTGTATAATTGAGCTATATATATTGAATTAAATATTTGAAGAAAATAGTACCATTTTTATTTTAGAAAAATAATGAAATTCATTAACCGCTTTAATTATAACTTGGAATTAACTTTGAAAGAATTTAATTCTGACGTCTTAAATTTCATAATTTTTTATTTATTTATTTTTTGTATTTCAAAAAGTAATTCTTTTGAAGATAAACTTTTTCTTCCTCTAAACTTTTTCACATTTATTTTTACTTTATAACTAACTAACTAACCAACTAACTAACTAACTAACTAACTAACTAACTAACGAACTATATATATATATATATATATATAATATATATATATATATATATATGGTGTTCCATAAGTCCGGCATCATAGGAAAAATAATAAAAAAAGGCAAAACAATAGCTTTTATTTACAGAACGTGCTCAATATGTCAACCATTGTTTTCAATACACAAATTCAGACGTGATACCCAGTCAGCAAGCACACGGTGAATGATGTCAGGAGTAATGGTGTTACATGCCCCAATAATGCGCTGCCGCAAATGTTCAACACTCCTAATTTTCTCTGCGTATACCAGCGCTTTCAAGTGGCCCCAGAGATAAAAATCTAGTGGCGTGAGATCCGGGCTTCTAGCTGGCCATTCCACAGGCCCTCGACGTCCTATCCAATGACCAGGGAATTGTTGTTGGTACGGGTATTCCCTTACTTGGGTGCTGTAATGTGCAGGAGCGCCGTCTTGCTGGAACCATGTTGGGAAATTTCCTTCTTCGTTCAAGACCCTGGGAAATGTTTCTTCCTTGAGCGTACGTAGGTAGATGCCTCCAGTGACATGTTCATCGAAAAAGAGGGGGCCTATGATGCGATCCTTCCAAATGCCACACCATACCATCACCCGAGATGCACCTTGTTCCTTTGAAGAGGTATACCACTGAGGGTTGTTTTGAGACCAGCCAGTAGCGGGTGTTCTGTCGATTTACCTCACCACTTCCATAAAAAACAGCCTCGTCACTGAACAGAATGGTGGACGGGAAATTGGCATCCCGAGCATATTGTTCCGTAGCCCATTCACAAAATTCCATCCGCCGGTCGGGATCATCATCATCATCGCTTAATTTCTGTAGGATCTGAAGTTTATATGGATGCCATTTGTGAGCCTGAAGAATGCGATGGATGCTACTTTTCGACACTCCTGTCTCGGCGGACAATCGCCGAAGAGACTTATTGGGACTTCTGTTAAAATGAGTCAGGATAGCAGTCGCTGTATCATCGTCAGTGGACCTCCTTGAAGGTCAACTGCGTGGTTTATCTTCTATGGATCCTGTTTCCTTAAACTTTGCAACAAGTCTGCTAACACAACTCTGTGTTATTGGCTCGCGGTCTGGATGCAGTCTGTTAAATTCAGCAGCGGCCTCTCTTTGACTCCGATTTTCCTAGAAATATTATCTTCTATTTATGATAAGGGTAACTTCTTTTAAAAAGAAGTTTTGAAGACCATCTCTTCTGTCACTAAAAGAAGTTATCATATCATCTGATAAGAAACTTTGATACCCAAAAGAAGGAAAACCCCCTAGACCAGGGGTGGTGAACCTTGGCACGCGTGCCAAACGTGGCACGCCAACGACTTTTTTCCGGCACGCGATTCCCCGGGCTCACCTTAAAAAAAATTAAATAAATAAATATCCAAATTCTTCGCTGAGTTTTATATTTTAACTTAATGTTTTCTGCTAAAAAATGGTAAAGATTAACTTCTGTTTAATATATTATGTAGGTAAAATAACATTTTATTTTCTCTGTAATTTTTATGTATTATTCATAAGGGATTAAGAATCAATAAAAGAATATCTTTAATTTTATTTTCTTTCATTGTGCTTTAGTCAAGTAAAACGATTATGAGATTGGGCACTGTAATGTATTGGGAAAACTTGAAAAAACTTATGGCTGATTGATCTGATATATAAAAACAAAAAAAAATCAGAATTATTGTTTACTCTTTTGCTGATGTTAAAAATTGCGTTTTTAAATTGTGTGGCTGTATATGGCAGCTATAATTACACTTAAAGGCTAATAAAAATATCCACGCTATCAACAGGGTAGAACGACCTTCAAGTAAAAATTCCGTCACTAAATTTTACATTTATTCAATCTTACATGACTTACAATAATCACTCTTACAATATTCTTTGATTTTACCGCTCCAGTGCAATTTTTGATTATTTGAAAAGGTTCTCCCAATACTTAAAAGGCACCAAATAATAATATGTTCCCCAAAATTTCGGTTGGCACGTGAGAAAATTTTACATCAAAGATTTGACGATTTTGGCACGCTCACTTAAAAAGGTTGCCCACCCCTGCCCTAGACTGCACCTCTGAAAAAGAAATTATAAGTTCTAAATTTAAAAGGCTTTACACTGCGTGTCAAGAAATTATGCAACAATGTTTTTCTAAGTTAACTTTCTAATGAATGATGCTATTGAATTATAATTTTTACCAATCATTTGTATGCATTATATACATAATCTGCGACATTTTCAATTCAATTGTGAAACGAAATACTCGGATGTATATACTGCATATTTAATCATCGATGCAGTCATAGATTCAGTGAAAGTATCAAGAATAAAACATCTTATATGTATACAGGCTGTTTCACAACCGGTCTGCCATACTTTGGGGGTGATTTCGGGGCTGATATCAAGTGAAAAAGTTAATACAACATAGGTTCTATTTCCAACAGTTGCGGAGCTACGGACGTTTTAAGATGTGCAAACAACAAACCCCTACTTGTGTGTAATTCGATAGATGGCAGCACTGGTGGTAGATTTGGTTGACGAAGTTACCACTAGTAATCCTCAATTTTTCTTTCAGTTGGTTCTGATCTGTGGTACGAGACACTGTGTTCCGCTAAGGTGAACAATCAAAATGAATCAACAGTTCACACCCGCTGAATACGCTGATATCTATTTCATTTATGGATTCTGTGATGGTAACAGCAGAGCGGCAAATGCAAAAAACTTCACTTTTTTCTACGTGAAGGTCAAAATATGATAATAAAAACCCACTCTAATTGACAGAGTTTATTTCCACAACAGTTTCGATGCCCACTGGCATCCTTTTCGGGTGGATCAACCCGAAGAGGATGCCAGTGGGCATCGAAACTGTTGTGGAAATAAACTCTGTCTATTAGAGTGGGTTTTTATTATCATAAGCAGAGCGGCATTTGAGGAATATCGAAGACGTTTTCCGAACCACCGAATACCGAACAGGCAAGTGTTTAGTGACACACACCAGAGATTAAGGGAAACAGGGACAATTGTTCCACGTAACCAAGCACATGTAGCACGACGGCCCGTTGCTGTGGAGGAGCGCATACTAGACCTAGTACAACGTACCCCAACTACCAGTGTTCGAAGGATTTCTAGACTTATTTGTGAATCCGCATCGCGTGTATAGCTAACCATACATGATGAGGGTTTGTATCCCTATCATTTGCAACGTGTGCACTGTGCAAGCTCTTCAACCGGATGATTACGATAAACGTGTTAAATTTTGCCAGTGGATGGTTATGCATCGCCAAATTCTTAATCGCATACTGTTTAGTGATGAAGCACAATTCATTCGGGATGGAATTAACAATAGACGAAATTCCCACTTGTGGTCCGTCGATAATCCCTAGGGTATCGTTGAAGGAAACTTTCAACATCGATTCTCGGTGAATGCTTGGTGCGGTGTAATTGGAGATCAGCTGATTGGACCGTTCGTTTTGGAACAACGATTAACTGCTGATATTTATCTGAACTTCCTAACGAACGAACTGCCGCTTTTGATGGAGGACGTGCCCTTGGAGACAAGGCGCAGGATGTTCTTTCAGCACGATGGGTCGCCACCACATTTTGGTCGTCATGTTACGGATTACTTGAATCAGCGGTATGAGAATCGTTGGAGTGGTCGTGGCCTGAGATCTCCGAACCTAACCCCGTTAGATTTCTTTTTATGAGGCCTTATGAAAGAGATGGTCTACAAGACCAAAGTACAAACGAAAGAGGAACACTTGTGTCGGATTATGGATGCCGCTGCTTACATGCGAGAACACCCCAAAATGATTCAATGGGCAGTGGATTCTTGTTTGGAACGAGCAAGGCTGTGCAGTGTGCATTGAAAACCGAGGCGGACATTTTGAACATTTATAGGATGTATTTCATAAAATGTAGCAATAAATACATCAGATTAATACTCTCGTTTATTTTTTTCTGTGCACCTTAAAACGTCCGTAGCTCCGCAACGGTTGGAAATAGCACCGATGTTGTAATATCTTTTTTACTTGATATCAATCCCCCAAATCACTCCCAAAAGTATGGCAGACCGGTTGTGAAACACCCTGTATGTATATATATATATATATATATATATATACACACACAGGGGCACTCAATATATTTTGCCCCCTGTTGTTGATCGAAGCACAGTTGGAAGCTGGTCTAAGCGTGTGAGATCATCGGAGAGAGTGAGAGTCAGCCTCGATGATAAGCCACGCAGCGGTCAACCGGCATCGGCTGTGACATCTCACACTGTGCAACGTGCTAACAGCATCATTCGATCAAATCGGCGCGTCACATACAAGAAGCTATTACTGGAGCTAGGAATTATTGAAGGAAGTGTGAATACGATAATTCAGCAACTGGGATACTCAAAAGTGTCGTTCATGGTTTGCTCCTCGCGAACTGACTGAAGATCACAAGGCCCAAAGAAAAGAAATTGCTTCTGAGTCGTTGGTTTGATACGAGACAGAAGGGGATGACTTCCTTTCACGAAATGTGACTGGAGATGAGACTTGGGTACACCACTTTGAACCTGAAGCAAAACGTCAATCCAAGGAGTGGCATCACGCAGACTCCCCACACAAGAAAAAGTTCAAAATGGCTCCCTCTGCAGGAAAGGTTATGGCCACCATCTTCTGGGACATGAAAGGGGTGATTCTGGTGGACATTATGAAGAAAGGACAAACATTCAACTCAGAGGCATATATTGCTACCCTACAGAGACTCCAGAGACGTATAAAGCGAGTTCGACCGGAGAGAAAACTGGAAGACGTCCTTCTTTTGCACGATAACGCAAGACCACACAACAGCTTGCGAACAAGAGAGGCCATCACAAAAATGCGCTTGACTGTGTTACCCCACCCTCCATACAGCCCGGATCTGGGACCTTCAGACTTCCATTTGTTTGGGTCAATGAATGGTGCTATTCGTGGAAGAAAGTTTCAGAGTGACGATGAGGTTGTTGAGGAGGTTAAGAGGTGGTTCCAGCGGAACCCAACGGACTTTTACCAGCAAGGAATAAAGGCCCTTGTTTCGAAGTGGAGGAAAGCCGTAGAAAAGGATGGAGACTATGTGGAAAATAAAAACTTGTAAAAAAGGTATGTAACTACTTGTGTACAAAATCTCTGGAACTTACAAGGAAACTTGGAAAGAAAAAAAAGGTGGGGCAAAATATAGAGTGGCCCTCGTGTGTGTATATATATATATTATATTATATATATATATATATATATATTATATATATATAAGTTAGTCAATGCGTTATAGCTTAAGTGGAAGGATGAAAAGTTTAACATCTTTCCACATAGAGTAGCATATCTATAAATATATATATGCAAACAATTCACAAACAGCACGTGATCTTTTTAATAAGCAAGGAACCACAGGGAAATGGAAAATAAAACACGATGTCCATGCGCTTTCGTGATATATTCAAATCTTCAGGGACAAGTGAGAGATAGGCAGGATTTACAAAGTACACGAGCGAAAAAATTCCCCAGTAGGCAACTCAATCTAAAAACATATTCATCAAAACTATCTAAAACTTCCCCAATAGACAACTTAATCTAAATGCTACTAAAATATCGAATACATAAAAAAATTATATAAAAGAAATTATACATTTAAAATGTACACACAAAAATGATAACAGTTATTAAAAATAATATTTAATTAAAATAAGCAATTAAGTGGCAAGAATGTGGTAGTCTAAGGAAAAAGACGTGGCGCAATCATTGGCACGCGCTGCTTCCAGAATATTCCACCATCTATTGGGGAAGTGAAAAATTCCCCAATAGGCAACTCAATCTAAAAACAATCTTAAACTTCCCCAATAGATAACTTAATTTAAAGACTACTAAAATATCGAATACATAAAAAATTATATAAAAGAAATTATACAATTAAAGTGTACACATAAAAATGATAACAGTTATTAAAAATAATATTTATTTAATTAAAACAAGCAATTAAATGGCAAGAATACGGTAGTCTAAGGAAAAAAGACGTGGCGCGATCATCGACACGCGATGCTCCCAGAATATTCCACCACCTTTCTGACAATGTATGAATCTATCAGGTTGTAACATAAATTCTGCTCGATTAGAAAACGGACGCTAGATAATAGAATAACCTCAAGATAATGTGAAATAGTTTTAGAGATGTTGCAAAATACACGCGGCGTCAGGTTCGCACAGGTTTTATCAGGATACAGAATGACTTAGGCTAGTGTAGGATTAGGCTAATGAATATTTTCTCTGGTGTTTTTTATACAGTTACAACGCCACCCCTACGATATTACAGTAATTGAAAAAACATGGAGCCCACGAAAGAGCATATTCGACATGTGATGCTGTATGACTTTCATAAAGGATCTAACGCTAGTGAATCTGCAGGAAACATTCAAAGAGTTTACAGAAATGATGTTGTGAGCGAATGGATGTGTAGGAGATGGTTTGAGAAGTTCAGAAATGGAGACTTCAGTCTGAAAGATTACACTAGGCAACAAATTTCAACTTTTTTTTTGTTACAGACACGTGAACTACTGATTCCTACTAAAGCGCTGATGCTGATTTCAGATCTGATATAAAAATTTCTCTATCACGTCCAGATTTTGTGTAACCGAAAACCCCTATTTTTCATTTTTTTTTCTCACCCGCTTCTATTACGAAAGCCGTCTAAGCTACTTTTCCATGCCACGTTTTATGTTAAGCATACTTAAATAATTAGTGAACAGGGATGTCTTTCCTCCTTTATTCTTGCTTAAGACAGACAGCGGAATTCCGCTGGCGGAGTTACCACCCCTGCGCCCAGCCATCCACCCAAAGCGCGTTAGTATTTTGTTGTTACTACTGAAAGGCAAATTCCTGTTCTTAAGTGAAACTTTGGTGTGTCCTCTTCCTTTGTCGCTTGTAGGATGACGAGCTCTCCTTCTGCAGGAACCAACAATAATCTCCCATCATATTTGGGTTGAAATTACCTTGGTATCTGTTTTCCATAACTGAGATCTGTTGGTGGAAGCGCTCACCATGCTCGTCACTTACAGCCCCAAGGTTGGCCGGGAAGAAGTCAAGATGAGAATGTAAAAAATGAATTTTCAAAGACATTCTGCATCCCATTATTTTATAAGATTTAAGCATGTTTTCTACGAGTTTACGGTGGTTTTCAGCTTTGTGGTTTCCAAGAAAATTTTTGACAACTTCAACGAAAGATGTCCATGCTCCTAGTTCATTCTCATTTAGGTTAGATGGAAACGATGAGTCGTGGATGACACTGCGGATCTGTGGTCCAGTGAAAACTCCAGCTTCTAGCTTAGCATCTGTCAATATTCCTTTGAATTTATCCTTTAAATATTGGAAACCACTACCTTGATGATCCATACCCTTCACGAAATTTTTCATAAGGCCAAGTTTAATGTGAAGTGGTGGAAGATGTACTTTCTGAGGGTCAATAAGTGCTGGGTGTTTCACATTGTATTTACCAACAACATGTTCAGTTCTAGATGGCCAATCATGTTTTTTGTAGTGGTTCTTGTCATCTCTGCTGTTCCATAGACACAAAAAGCACATATGCTTTGTGTAGCCCAACTGTAACCCAAGAAGTAATGATACAACTTTAAGGTCGCCACAAATATTCCATGTGTGGTCCTTATATTTGATGAGTCTTAGCAGCAGTTTCATCGATTCATAAGTCTCATTAAGGCCAGTGGCATGTGCTACAGGTATTGAAGGTTTTTCATTGCCGTTGTGCAGTAATACAGCTTTAAGGCTAGCTTTACTAGAGTCAATGAACAGTCTCCATTCTTTTGGATCATAGCGACAGCCAATCCCTTGCATCAGACCACTGATATCGTGGCAGAAACAAACGTTTTCTTTCTGTAAGTAAAATGATGAAAACTGCAAATGGCGATGGCGGAAATTTGAAACTTTGGTGTTTGGTTGGAGAAGATTAAATTCTTGAAGTCTTGAACCAAGCAACTCTGCCTTTTCTTTTGGTAATTCCAAATCGCGCACTAAGTCATTTAACTCCGCTTGACTTAACAAATGTGGGGAAATATTTGCATCTGGAACATATATGCCATCTTTCCCTGTTTCTATATCACTAGCAGAATTTTCAGATGAACTGCTGTCTGTTATCGTTGCTGGTGGAACTGGTGGTGGATTTGTTTCATCATGTGGTACTGGTTTCATTGCTGATTCGCAGTTTGGGTACGTGATCTTTGATTTGTTTTTCTTTGTGAAACCAGCAATCTTTGTCAAACAAAAATAACAATCACTGAAGTGATTTTTCGGCTCACGCCAAACCATGGGGACTGAGAACGGCATAGCTTTTCTTTTACCATTCATCCAAGCTATTAACATTGCATTGCACTGTGCACAGCAAATATGTGGTGCCCAGTCCCTCTGTTGGTCTCCTAACTTACAGTCAAAATAACACTTTGTAGTGAATACTCTTATTTTAGTTTAAAGATAAATGTTAATTTTACCGTCTTGAATTTCGGAATAGCTATAAATTCATTTTAAATTAGTTACCCATCATAATTCAATTGTAAACCACATTAATACTAATTTTATGTATATTGTATTATTTTATTGTATGTAAACATAATTAATTATATATCACAATTGTCAGTTAATTATTTATATTCAAATAATTATTTTAATCTAATACCATGTCCATTTTACAAATAAATAATAGAAATCCAAGGGTTATATTTTCCACCTTTGGTACTGTCGCAGTTTCGCCTAACGGACTCAATACGGCTGAGATAATCACTGGTTGGCACTTAACCAGCGGCAGTGCTTATGGCTACATCATCCAGGTTAACCTATACCGGATAGATGCGCTACGGTCCCAAGCCGTAGCTTGCCTAGGCCAACGACGACGACGTAAACCAACAATTGGTGACCCCCGGAGTTGGGTTCCCCCCTTTTACCCGAACGACTAGGACTAGACTGTAATGTCGTTCGTGCCCATCCCCCTTTCACCCGAACGACTAGGACTAGACTGTAACGTCGTTCGTGCCCACCACCCCCTTCACCCGAGCGACTAGGACCAGACTGTAATGTCGCTCGTGCCCTCTGCCCCTCACCCCTGCCCGTGCGCTCTGTGCCTGCGCTCGTCTCAACCTCCACTCCTTCGTTGGTAACTTGTCGTCTTGCTTGTACGTCAGCAAGCATAGGAGAAGATGCCTGACGACGCTGGTGCCATCTCCCACTTGAGCGTAAAGCTCCCCGTCTTCTGGCCGGGTGATCCATTTATTTGGTTCCACCAAGTGGAATCACAATTCAACTTGGGAAGGATCACCGCTAGCAGGACGAAATACGATCATGTTTTGTCCTCTCTACCAGCGAGCATCATCTCTGAAGTCCGTGACGTCATCGTGTCTACTTCCATGAGTGAGGACCCATACAACGATCTGAAGTCTGCCATCCTGTGCCGCACCACTGTCTCCGAGCGTGAGAAACTACATCAGTTAATCTCAAAAGAAGAACTTGGAGACCGTAAGCCCACTCAAATGCTGGGCTATGCAGTGCGCTCTAGGCGAACGCGCACAAACCTTCGATAAGGACATCTTTAGACAGTTGTTCTTGCAGAAACTTCCTCCATCAGCTCAGCGTGTCTTGGCCACTATGGATCCTGCTACTCCAGTTGATAAACTAGCAGAAACTGCCGACAAAGTAGTGGAGATTGACACAGCTCCGGTCAACAACGTGAACACACAATCGGAACTGGAGTTGAAAGTGGAAGAGTTAAGTCAACAACTCAACCACGTTTGTTCTCTGCTACAAAATCAACGGCAAAGAAGCCATTCTCGGTCAAGATTTACGAAGAGGCATCGTTCGAGTTCCGGGAAGATCTGCTTCTACCACTCGAAATTTGGAAAGAAGGCTAGGAAGTGCATCTCCCCTTGCAATTTTTCGTCGGAAAACCCCCAGCAGCGAGTCCTAATGGCGTCTAGTACTCGCACTACCAACCTGTTATTCATAAAGGACAGGAACTCTGGTGTCAATTTCTTGGTCGATACCGGAGCGTCAGTCAGTGTATTCCCTCAAAAATCTGGTCATACGCACTCGGAATCTCCGCCTCTATACGCTGCTAACGGTTCACGCATACCCACGTACGGTACTCAGTCGCGTGAACTAAACTTGGGCCTTCACCGATCCTTCAAGTGGATTTTCATTTGTGCTCAAGTGCGGCATCCCATAATCGGCGCTGACTTCCTCCAGCATTTCAAACTCCTGGTGGATCTTGACAAGCGACGCTTATGCGACCAGGCCACACTGCTTTCTGTTCTTGCCAAACAGGTTGCCCTTCCGGACGCCTCGAACTCTGCACTTTCCCTCGTTCCCCCTAATTCCATGTACCAGTGCCTTTTCCAGCGATATCCAGGAATTCTTCAACCGATGCAGATGGGTGATACCATTAAGCACACCATTACCCATCACATTACAACAAAAGGTCCCCTGTGTTTGCAAAACCCAGACGTCTTGCCCCGGACAAACTGAAAGCTGCCAAATCGGAATTCCAGCTTATGCTGGATCTTGGGATAATAAGACCTTCCAAAAGCAGTTGGTCCTCTCCCTACACCTGGTCCAGAAGAAGTCAGGAGACTGGAGACCATGTGGGGATTACGGTTTTTGAATTCGACAACCATCCCGGACCGATATCCGGTACCAAATGTCCAAGACTTTACTTCTCTTCTCCACGGCAAATCTATCTTCAGTAAAATAGATCTCGTTAAGGCTTTCCACCACATTCCGTAGAGCCTTCGGATATTCCCAAGACTGCAGTTTGTACACCATTTGGGTTATTCGAATTTATGAAGATGCCGTTCGGGCTACGGAATGCTGCGCAAACCTTTCAGAGGTTTATAGATGAGGTCACCAGAGGCTTAGACTTTGTTTATGCCTACATCGATGATTTGCTTGTGGCCAGCTCAACGGAAGAGGAACATAAGGAACATCTTTCACTCCTCTTTCAACGCTTAGAACAATACGGTGTACTATTAATGCATCTAAGTGTGTGTTTGCACAGCCAACCTTGGAATTTCTTGGTCACACGATTTCGCAGCACGGAATTACCCCCCTTCAGGACAAGTGTGAAGTGATAAAAAATTACCCTATGCCAAGTAATCAGCGTGAGTTACGTCGGTTTCTAGGTTTGGTAAATTATTACCACAAGTTCATTAAAAACTGTGCTAGTGTTCTTGCTCCTCTACACGCTATGATCACACACAAACGCAAGGTAACGAAATTGTTATGGTGTAGCGATAGTTTACAGGCGTTCGACAATGCCAAAAATGCTATCAATAGTGCATTGTCTCTGTCATTTCCTATCAGTGATGCCCCCTAACTCTGACGGTCGATGCCTCAGATGTTGCGATCGGTGGGGTGTTGGAACAAACCATTAACGGTCAACAAGCACCCATCGCGTTTTACTCGAAAAAGCTGCAGCCAGCCCAAACGCGTTATAGTGCTTTCGGACGTGAACTTCTTGCTATTTACTTAAACGTGAAGCATTTTCAACATTTCCTTGAAGGCCGAGAGTTTTGTGTTTTTACCGACCACAAACCTTTGGTCACTGTCTTCAATAAAAACAGCTGTAACCACTCTCCCAGAGTCATCAGGCAACTCGATTATATCTCGCAATTTACCACAGATATCCGCCACATCAAAGGTGTCTTGAACACTCCAGCGGATGCACTTTCAAGAATAGAGATTACTTCTGTTACCCTCAGCTCTACACTGTGGAATGCTATTGCACAGGATCAAGATAAGGATACGGAACTACAAGACCTGCTCAGAGAAGACTCCACTCACTCACTTTCCCTCAAGAAATGAGTATGCCAGGATTGTCTGTGCCCCTCTATTGCGACGTATCAACAGCTGCTATTCGCCCTTATGTCCCTCCATGTCACAGACAAGCAGTCTTCACGGATCTTCATAAGCCCTCCCATCCTGGTATCCGTGCTTCGCAACACCTGGTTACCTCTCGCTTTGTTTGGCCCTCGATGCGGAAGGATGTCAAACATTGGACCAAAACGTGCCTTGCCTGCCAGCGTGCCAAAGTCCAAAGGCACACCAGGTCCCCCTTTGACGCATTTCCGCCCCCATCCCAGCGATTTGAGGTAATTCATGCAGACATTGTTGGCCCTCTTCCAGTGATTCAAGGCCAACGTTATCTGCTCACCTGTCTCGACCGCTTTTCCAGATGGCCTGAAGCCATCCCACTTCCTGATATCCAAGCGGACACTGTTGCAAGAGCCTTTCTTCATGGATGGGTATCAAGATTTGGATTGCCGACAAAAGTCATCACTGACCAAGGTCGCCAATTTGAGTCTTCGCTTTGGAAGAAGTTTACCAGCTTGTTGGGTACAGTACATGCGCATACCTGTGCGTATCATCCGCAAGCTAACGGCCTCGTCGAACGCTTCCATCGCCAGCTGAAGTCATCCCTTATGTGTCACGAAGACTCCCATTGGATGGATAAGCTTCCACTCGTTTTGCTTGGTATTCGCTCTGCATTTAAGAGTGATCTGAAGACTACAGCGGCTGAACTAGTCTATGGAACAACACTGCGGCTACCAGGTGGCTACTTCACTGCAGGGGATAAGTCATGTGATCCTACGGAATTCGCTCAAACACTTTCCTCTCACATGCAGTCCCTTCAGCCTGTTCCCCCTCGATTGACTAGCCAACAGAACATCTTTGTTTCCCCAGCCCTCCAATCTTGCACCCACGTTTTCGTTCGTGTACCTCTCCCAAAACGGCCTCTCCAATGTCCATATGACGGGCCCTATGAAGTTCTCCGACGTACGCGCAAATCATTTCTCATCCAGCGCGGTTCCAAGGTCGACAAGGTTTCTATCGATCGTCTTAAGCCTGCGTTTTTGGAATCAACCTTAAGCGAGGTACATGTACTACCAAAAAGGTCCAGGGAAAATCTGTGTCGTTCGGAACTCTTTGAACTTCCTCTCTGGTGGGGGAGTGTGTAGTGAATACTCTTATTTTAGTTTAAAGATAAATGTTAATTTTACCGTCTTGAATTTCGGAATAGCTATAAATTCATTTTAAATTAGTTACCCATCATAATTCAATTGTAAACCACATTAATACTAATTTTATGTATATTGTATTATTTTATTGTATGTAAACATAATTAATTATATATCACAATTGTCAGTTAATTATTTATATTCAAATAATTATTTTAATCTAATACCATGTCCATTTTACAAATAAATAATAGAAATCCAAGGGTTATATTTTCCACCTTTGGTACTGTCGCAGTTTCGCCTAACGGACTCAATACGGCTAGTGAGATAATCACTGGTTGGCACTTAACCAGCGGCAGTGCTTATGGCTACATCATCCAGGTTAACCTATACCGGATAGATGCGCTACGGTCCCAAGCCGTAGCTTGCCTAGGCCAACGACGACGACGTAAACCAACAACTTGTAGGCAAGTTTAATCTTTGTTGTTATGTTTCTACGTTGTGGCTTAGGTGTATATTGTCCACAGACAAAGCAGAAGTTGTCTGGGTGATTTACACAAGCACGTCTATTTGATGCCATTTTGAATTACCATACAATATCTGAAAAAACGTAGAAAGTAATTATTACGATGTGCAAAATAAAAAGAAATACACACCGTAGTACAAAACAAATGCTATAAAAACACACAAGTCACCACAACCTGTCACTTGCTCATCAGCAGAGAGCTTCAACAACCGTTCTGCTTGACTGTCACGTAGCGACTCGGGATAAATTTTATTTATCAAAATTGTTCGAATTTGTATATAGTTGGCAAAAAAATTGCTTTAACCTTGAAAAGCAAGTTTCATATTAATGGCATTAAGCCGATTAAAACCAAAATCTGGACGTGGTAGAAAATTTTACTAAAAGTGATTTGCATTTTACACAAAATCTAGACGTGATAGAAAAAATCTAATTATAGATTTGAAATCAGCATACCGAAATTAGTTAGGAGCACCTATTTGGTCTTCTGTAACAAAATCTTTGTTGCCTAGTGTTATCAACGAACAGGACGACCAAATGAGTTAGATGAAGAGTTGCTGAAAGCAACAGTGGAGGAAAACCCAACGGTAACTGTAAGAGAACTTGGCCTGCAACTCGGCATTAGCCATGATATGACCATTCATCGTCATTTGAAGCTGTTAGGAAAAGTAGTGGAGGTTGGAAAATGGGTTCCGCATGATTTGTCACAAGCGAATCTTCAACATCGAATCGATATTTGCACACCACTACATTCTCGGCAACTGCAGGCGCCGTTTTTGAATCGGATCGTCACTGGGGATGAAATATGGGTCCTCTGTAACAATATTAAGCATCGATATCAGTGGCTTAGCCGTGAAACAAAGCCTGATCCTCAGCCAAGGAATGGACCCCATCCAAAGAAAATTTTGCTATGCGTTTGGTGGGATATGCAAGGAATTATTCATTTTGAGCTTCTGCCAGATAACCAAACAATCACAGCTGAAGTCTACTGCCAACAACTCCAACGATTGAAGATGGCATTACAAGAAAAATGTCCTGCATTTATTAATCGCAGAGGTGTTCTATTCCACCAGGATAACGCGCGCCCTCACACTGCTCGAATCACCACTGCCCAATTGGAGGCATTTGGTTGGGGAAAAAAATGCCTCATCCACCCTATTCTCCAGATATCGCACCTTCAGACTACCTTTTATTCAGAAGTCTGCAACACCACCTAGAATCCTAGATGGACAAAAGTTGCGATCCAGGGAAGCTATCGAAAACGAAGTGATCACTTTTTTTAACTCGAAACCAAGGGATTTCTTCGAACGCGACATAGAAAACTTTTCTACAGGTGGGAGGAAGTTATAGAAAAAGAAAGGAATTATATTAATGATTAATTTGTCATTGTGTCATTTAATTTTTGTTGTGAATAAACTAAAAATTCGAACAAATTTTCCTAAAAGTCCTTTAATTTTTGTTCTGAATGAACTAAAAAATCGAGCAGAATATGTTACAACTTTATAATTTGTAAAGGCCAGGACTGATATTGAGAACCTAATCAAAATTATTCTTGATCACACTCGATCCAATTATATTTCTACTAACTTTTGTTAGTAGAAATATATATATATATATATATATATATATATATATATATATATATATAACACACACTCGTATACCTTATCTTATGAACCTTACGTTGTTTCGTGCGTTGGTCTCTCTTCACACGAAGGTCAAGCTGGTGGCCCCGCCTCTAGGTCTGGCTTGGTGGAGGAGCGAGTTGCTTTCTTGCGCTCTCCACCGTACATAGCCAGGCACGCCCGGCTCATCTGGTACCGTCCTGAGCCAGGCATCCAGTCTTCTCTTGAAGACTTCAACTTTGACCCCCGTTACGTTTCTGAGGTCCTTTGGAAGCTGGTTGAAAAGTCTTGGCCCCCTGACAACCAAGCTATTTTCCTTCAGAGTTGAGAAGGTCCCTTGTCGGGCCTTTAATTTGGGAACACTACACATTCTGCCTTTCCTCTTTTCCAGTGTTGTTTGAATGGTAATTGGGTTTAGTTTTAGGTTTGGTACCAGTTTTTCGATCATTTTCCATATGTAGATTATGATGTACCTCTCTCTTCTTCTTTCCAGTGAGTACAGATTTAGTTTATGTAGTCTTTCCCAGTAGTTGAGTTCTTTGCAGCCATCAATCTTGGCTGTGAAATGCCTTTGCGTTTCTTCTAGTTTATTAGTTTCTTCCTTTTTATATGGGGACGTCAAAACTGAGCAGTATTCAAGTTTTGGTATAATCAGTGTTTTTAGCAAGGGAATCATTACTGTCATGTCCCTTCTCTTGAACGTTCTTAGTACCTGTCCGGCGACTCTTTTTGCTTTACTTATCGCTATCTGATTTTGTGTTTCGAATTTCGCATCATCTGTCATTATTATCCCGAGATCAATCGCTTTCGTGCTTCTTTGAATTTCCTGTCTATCTGGGGCATAATATGCAGTCTGTTTAAGTTCTTCTTTTCTACCATATCTCAAGAGCTGAAATTTCTCGGCGTTGAATGACATGTTGTTGTCTTCTGACCATTTGTATATTTTGTTCGTGTCCCTCTGCAAGGCCTCCACGTCATGTACATCGCTGATTTTTCTGCTGATCTTTGTATCGTCTGCAAAGGATGTTACTATACTGTTGCTGTTTACTCCGCTGTCTATGTCTGTTAACATGATAATGAACAGGAGTGGGGCCAGTACTGTCCCTTGTGGTACTGAGCTGCGTACTTCCGATTCTGATGATGATATACCTTGAATTTTGACGACCTGCAGACGATCTCTAAGAAAGTTGTAGATCCATTTTCCCACTTTGCCTGTTTTTCCCATATATTTAATTTTATGTGCTATTATACCATGGTCACATTTGTCGAAAGCTTTATTTATATATATATATATATATATATATTATATATATATATATATATATATATATAAATAAAGCTTTCGACAAATGTGACCATGGTATAATAGCACATAAAATTAAATATATGGGAAAAACAGGCAAAGTGGGAAAATGGATCTACAACTTTCTTAGAGATCGTCTGCAGGTCGTCAAAATTCAAGGTATATCATCATCAGAATCGGAAGTACGCAGCTCAGTACCACAAGGGACAGTACTGGCCCCAGGAACCATCAGGGATGTAATTATGAATATATTGATTAAAAACTCTCATTTAAATGAAGAGGGCTGTGTATATAAAATTCCATGCACATTATGTAATAAATTTTACATTGGTCAAACTGGCAAGACCCTAGAATTACGTATTAAGCAACATAAATACAGCATAAGAACCGGCCAGGAATCTAACGCCATTTTCAGTCACGTAAGAGATACTAACCATCCCACTGAAAAAATGCCTCCAAATTAATTTTTAGTAAATTCAAAAGATATATATATATATATATATCGTAAAGAACGACGCTTGTATAGGAGATATTCCGCGCAAGACGAGAGAGAGAAAACGGAACAAATGAAAAAATGAAGTAACCACCTGGGAATCGAACCCGGGATCTTCCGATTGCCGGTCAGACGCGATACCATTACACCATGGACTTCACTCTTCCAAATGCCGTAATTCCTCTACATACTCGCAGAAACCAATGCCCCAAGGGGGCACCTCCCGCATGCCGTAACATTATATACATTCAACTGCAAAGAACACGCAGTATAAATAACGTAAAGAACGACGCTTGTATAGGAGATATTCCGCGCAAGACGAGAGAGAGAAAACGGAACAAATGAAAAAATGAAGTAACCACCTGGGAATCGAACCCGGGATCTTCCGATTGCCGGTCAGACGCGATACCATTACACCATGGACTTCACTCTTCCAAATGCCGTAATTCCTCTACATACTCGCAGAAACCAATGCCCCAAGGGGGCACCTCCCGCATGCCGTAACATTATATACATTCAACTGCAAAGAACACGCAGTATAAATAACGTAAAGAACGACGCTTGTATAGGAGATATTCCGCGCAAGACGAGAGAGAGAAAACGGAACAAATGAAAAAATGAAGTAACCGTTTTCTCTCTCTCGTCTTGCGCGGA
This sequence comes from Bathynomus jamesi, assembly GCA_023014485.1. Lineage (NCBI taxonomy): Eukaryota > Metazoa > Arthropoda > Malacostraca > Isopoda > Cirolanidae > Bathynomus > Bathynomus jamesi. The sequence continues at coordinate 289,597 of JAJOZX010003660.1, read as the reverse complement.
ATATCTCCTATACAAGCGTCGTTCTTTACGTTATTTATACTGCGTGTTCTTTGCAGTTGAATGTATATAATTTACGGCATGCGGGAGGTGCCCCTTGGGGCATTGGTTTCTGCGAGTATGTAGAGGAATTACGGCATTTGGAAGAGTGAAGTCCATGGTGTAATGGTATCGCGTCTGACCGGCAATCGGAAGATCCCGGGTTCGATTCCCAGGTGGTTACTTCATTTTTTCATTTGTTCCGTTTTCTCTCTCTCGTCTTGCGCGGAATATCTCCTATACAAGCGTCGTTCTTTACGTTATTTATACTGCGTGTTCTTTGCAGTTGAATGTATATATATATATATATATCTTTTGAATTTACTAAAAATTAATTTGGAGGCATTTTTTCAGTGGGATGGTTAGTATCTCTTACGTGACTGAAAATGGCGTTAGATTCCTGGCCGGTTCTTATGCTGTATTTATGTTGCTTAATACGTAATTCTAGGGTCTTGCCAGTTTGACCAATGTAAAATTTATTACATAATGTGCATGGAATTTTATATACACAGCCCTCTTCATTTAAATGAGAGTTTTTAATCAATATATTCATAATTACATCCCTGATGGTTCCTGCTTATATAGATAGTCCTCTAAGGCAAAACATACTCTCTTTGATGTGTGATATCGTCTCAGCTCACAATGCTTACACGATACTTTCGTGCAACAAATTTCCTGCGGTTTATGATAAAGAAATATCATGGCCACCAACATCACCAGATCTAAACCCCCGTGACTTTTATCTGTGTGGTTATTTAAAAGATAGCATTTTTAAACACAATCCACACACAGTAGAAGACTTAAAAGTATCAACTGAACAAGAAAGTTTTCAAACTTCAACAGAAACACTATCCAGAATACAGCAAAATTTTGTTGTTCGTACGCAAAGAGTGAATGAGCTGAGAGAATATCAAACGAAGCAAATTTTGCACTAGGGGATTAATTTCCCATGTGTAGAGAAGGGACAAAAATACCAACCTTTTATAGTGTCAGAAGTTTTAAAAAAAAATTACCCGAGATATATATATATATATATATGATGTAAAATAACGCACTGTTTCGACGAAGTATGAAGAAGGAAACCACTTTTCAGGAAGATGTAAATTTGTATTTCTTAACACCAATACAGTTTCGGCTCCTCGCGAGCCCTTGTCAATTGGTAATGCATTACCAATTGACAAGGGCTCGCCAGGAGCCGAAACTGTATTGGTGTTAAGAAATACAAATTTACATCTTCCTGAAAAGTGGTTTCCTTCTTCATACTTCGTCGAAACAGTGCGTTATTTTACATCATATATATATATATATATATATATATCAGTAGAAAAATAAGAAACTCAGAAGACATACGATCTCTACAAATCGACATAAACAAAATCTACAAGTTGACGGAAGACAACAATATGAAGTTTAACACCGAGAAATTTCAACTATTACGGTACGGAAAAAGAGAAGACCTAAAATTCATGGAATATTATACCCCAAATAGACAGGAAATTCAGAGAAATTCCAGAGCAAAAGATTTAGGGGTTGTAATGACAGATGATGCGAAATTTGGAACACAAAATAAGATAGCAGTAAACAGAGCAAAGAGAATAACGGGTCAGATATTGAGAACCTTTAAACGAAGGGATAGGAATGTAATGATTCCTCTACTGAAAACCCTTATAATACCCAAATTGGAATACTGCTCGGTCCTAACATCCCCATATAAAAAAGAAGACATTAGACAGCTGGAGGGGATCCAAAGGAGCTTCATAGCCAAGATCAATGGGTGCAAAGAACTAAATTACTGGGAAAGTTACGAGAACTAGACCTATATTCACTGGAAAGGAGAAGAGAGAGATACACCATTATTTACACTTGGAAAATAATGGAGAAACTAGTCCCTAATCTTAATCTGAATCCCATAACTCCTCAAACAACGGTGGAAAGTAGAAGCGGTAGACTGTGTCGTATTCCCAAATTGAAGGCGAGACAGGGAACATCCTTAACCCTGAAAGAAAATAGTTTTGTAGTGAGAGGACCAAAACTGTTTAATCAGTTGCCCAAAGACCTATGTAAGAAACACGAAGGGAGTTGCAGTGGAAATCTTCAAAAGAAGACTAGACGCCTGGCTCAGAACAATCCCCAATGAGCCGGGCGTACCCGGCTATGTGAAGTGGAGAGCGCAAGAATCCAATTCACTACTTCACCAGGCCAACTCGAGAGGAGGGGCGACAAGCTTGACATATATATATATATATATAAGTTACAGTCAAAGTGTGTAACCAACCATTTCGCGTAATGGCTGAAACTTTTAGGCATTTCGTGAAATGGCTGTTTCACTTGGTCATTTCGCGAAATGACTAAAATCTTCAGCCATTACGCGAAATGGCTGAAATTCCACCTTGGTCATTTCGTGAAATAGCTAAAATGACTTTTGTCTTGAATTCATAGAAATAACAAACATCACAATAAAATTGGAAACCTTCATTTAACTAAATCTGCTAAAACATACATCCATCCCACAGGTTTGTTCAACTAAGTGAGAAACACTCTTCAAATACACATTTGAACATTTGAACACATTTGAATTTAAATTTTCAATATAGAGGTTTTCAAATACTAACCGGGCCTTCAATGATATTCCGATGTCCGCCATTGAAGGCCCGGTTAGGTCAACTGTATGCCCTTGACAATTGGTTAGGTTAAGTCGTGTTATTTTCGTTAAAATTAACGAAACTAACACAACTTACAAGAGATCATTTGCCCGGTTAGGTCAACTGTATGCCCTTGAGAATTGGTTAGGTTAAGTCGCGTTATTTTCGTTAAAACTAACGAAAATAACACAACTTAACCTAACCAATTGTCAAGGGCAAACAGTTGACCTAACCGGGCATATAGTTGACCTAACCGGGCAAATGATCTTGTACGAAATGACGAAGGTGGAATTTCAGCCATTTCGCGTAATGGCTGAAGATTTTAGTCATTTCGCGAAATGACCAAGTGAACAGCCATTTCGCGAAATGACTATAAGTTTCAGCCATTACGCGAAATGGCTGGTTACACACTTTGACTGTAACATATATATATATATATGTATATATCGAGTGATTTTTTTTTTAAACATCTGACACATAAAAGGTTGGTATTTTTGTACCTTCTCTACACATGGGGAATTAATCCCCGAATGCAAAATTTGCTCCGTTTGATGTTCTCTCAGCTCATTCACTCTTTGCATACGAACAACAGAGAATGTTCTGTCTAAATTACTAAAACTCGAAGATAAACTTAATAGGTTTTTGCATAAATTAAAAAATAGTAATATTATCGATGACAGTGCATACAATTTTTGGATCACCTGAAGATCATTTATAAGGCTAACTAACGAAAATATCACGACTTAACCTAACCAATCGTTAGGTCAACTGTACGCCCTTGACGATTGGTTAGGTTAAGTCGTGATATTTTCGTTAGTTAGCCTTATAAGGCTAACTAACGAAGGCTGGGGGCCCTGATCTTCAGGTGATCCAAATTTTTTGTTTGTTCTGGTTCTAATCCAGGAATTCTATACGGTTTACCCAAAGTTTATAAGTCAAATTTCCCACTAAGACCTATTCTTTCAGCCTGTGGCACATTTAATTATAACTTAGCCAACTTCTTCGTTTCCTTGCTTTCAAAACTTACCTATAATGATTATTCCATTAACAATTCGTTTGATTTTGCTAAGGATATAAAAGAGATCAATCATGCGGATTCCCTTACCATGGCCAGTTTTGATGTCTCATCATTATTTACTAATATCCTCGTTAACCTCGTTGCTGTTTTGCGCGTTGGTTCCTCTTCACACGAAGGTCAAGCTGGTGGCCCCGCCTCTACGTCTGGCATGGTGGAGAAGCGAGATGTTTTCTTGCGCTCTCCAACGTACATAGCCAGCTACACCCGGCTCATCTGGTACCGTCTTGAGCCAGGCATCTAGTCTTCTCTTGAAGACTTCAACTTTGACCCCTGTAACGTTTCTGAGGTCCTTTGGAAGCTAGTTAAAAAAGTCTTGGCCCCCTGACAACCTTCAGTGTTGAGGCGGTCCCTTGTCGGGCCTTTAATTTGGTTACACTACACAGTACACATCCTGCCTTTCTTATTTTCCAGTGTTGTTTGAATGGTAATTGGGTTTAGTTTGAGGCTTGGTACCAGTTTTTCGATCATTTTCCATATGTAGATTCTAGTGTACCTCTCTCTTCTTTCCAGGGAGTTCAAATTTAGTTTACATAGTCTTTCCCAGTAGTTGAGCTCTTTGTAGCCATCAATCAATCTTTGCTGTGAAATGCCTCTGAGTTTTTTCTAGTCTATTAGTTTCTTTCTTTTTATATGGGGACGTCAAGACTGAGCAGTATTCAAGTTTTGGTATAATCTGTGTTTTTAGCAGGGGAATCATTACTGTTTTGTCCCTTCTTTTGAATGTTCTTAGTACCTGTCCCACGACTCTTTTTGCTTTGTTTATCGCTATCTGATTTTGTGTTTCGAATTTCGCATCATCAGTCATTATTACACCCAGATCGATGGCGTTTGTGTTTCTCTGAATTTCCTGTCTATCTGGGGCATAATATGCAGTCTGTTTAAGTTCCTCTTTTCTACCATATCTCAAGAGCTGAAATTTCTCGGTGCTGAATGTCATGTTGTTGTCTTCTGACCATTTGTATATTTTGTTCGTGTCCCTCTGTAAGGCCTCCACTTCATTCACATCGCTGATTTTTCTGTATGCCTTAATGTTGTTTATAAATACACGTGCGACAGCTGTAAGGCTGCGTATATCGGCAGTACTCAACTCCAACTGAAGGTACGCCCTTCCCAACATTTGGGCTTATCAGTCCGTACCAACCGTCCCCTCAGTGTCAGTAACCCACCACAATCCGCAATTAGAAACCATAGTAATGATAACAACCATCCCCTTTACAAAATTCAGTTCGAAATTCTAACAAGAACCAATAACCTCACAGAACTTCGAATTTTAGAATCTTTGTACATCTATAGAAACAAACCCTCCATTAACAACAATAGTTCATCTTACAAATTACAGCTCTTCTAACTAACCAACCAACCTACTTTCATAGATATATCATACCTTCCAATGTAACTGACATTCATACAGTTTTCTCTCAGTATCTGCCGAATATGGAGGTTGACGTAATTATTGTGTATTTACCAGTTGAGGTAATTTTAATTTAATTTAATTTAATTTAATTTTAATGATTTTAATTCCTTTTTGCATTGATGTAATTTTAATTATTTATTCTTATTTTGTTTTAAGATTTATAATTCACTGATGATGACAAAAGATTTGTCGAAACGTCTGAAGTACAAAAATAAACGAAAATGTTTGCTTGTGTCGGTCCTTCTTTTTTATCTGTAAGCTCCGTTTCCCTAAGGTGAAGTCAATAGCTTTGATATATATATGGGGTGAATTTCACAATTAAACACGTGAAATGAATGAATGATGTAAACCCACAAGGAAAAAGAAAAATGATTCCAAAGCCTTTCGTGTATTCAGAAATACACCTCGTCATGGAATGATGCCATTCCCTGACGAGATGTACTTCTGAATACACGAAAGGCCTTGGAATCATTTTTCTTTTTCCTTGTGGGTTTACATCATATATATATATATATATATATATATTATATACACACTTACTTTATTTAATTTGGCCATTAAGCTTTAGGTTCACTGTGTTCTCAGATTAATTAATATAGATATTAGTATAGATACTTACGATGAAGTATTATATAAATAGATGAATAAAAAGTATTACTTATTTTAGGATACACAATTGAACTAATAACTGAATATGAGAAATGAGAACTTCTGTAATTCAATCTTTGAAAGTGATCCCTATAGGCTATAGACAGGATATAAATATACGCTACAAAGAATTGATAGTTAAATAGGAGAAATGAGACAAATAATACATTATGTATATTAAATCTAAAAGATTTAGCAATAATCGTTTTAGTACGTAGCTTCTCAGTAGCGAAATCAACAAAACTCTGTTTTATCACATTTGACAGAAAGGTTTGAATATATACTGTATATAGTCGCACGAACATGGAACTATTTCAAAGAAGTATTTGCTACTAATTGTTACAAAGGACGGATTTAATTTCGTTTGAGATTTTTATATTTTTTTTTTTAGATGAAGAAGGCAAAAATGAATTGAATAATTTCGGGGGAAATATTTATGTTCAAAGTGACTTACTTCCTTTCTGATTTTGAGTGACAAATCATTGTCGAAAAAAGAAATTGAAATTTGACAAATATTTTTAGATTAGACCAGATTTCAGCCGTGAATGTAACCTAACTTACAAATATATACACAGTATTTTCATTCAAAAGAAAATTTCAAAGAAATTTCTTAGAAATGTAATCTTTTCAAAAAACGAAGAAAATTACATCTCGCACGAAGATTTTCTTTCAAGCAAAAGTTTATCTTTTAGTTTGATGTAAATTCCTTCGTCTTTAGGAAAAAAAAACAAAAAAAAATCCTTTTGAAAAAATAATAAAAGAAAATACTTTCTTTTGGTGTTGTAATTTAAGTTAACCTAACCTGTATTCAATGTTATGTTTAATATATCTGGCATCTACCTTCGGATTAACTCATTTTTAAATTAACTTTTAAAAATGTTATACACCGGTAAATAGAAAAGATACAAAAGATACTACAAATTACAAAAGCTATTACACTGCACACAATATACAGTATATATATATATATATTATATTATATATATATATATATATATATATATACATATAATATGATGAATAAAACCACGAAGGAAAAAAGAAACACAAACGGGTGCTCAAGCGCTTTCGTCTAATGACATCCTCAGGAACACTGGAGTGAAAGGACAGATCAAGGCAATATATAGGTTACAAAAATAAACATACATACATACATATTCATATATATATATACATATACATATATATATATATATATATATACATATACATATATATAGTAAGCAAAGAAAAAATTGTGGGAGGAGCCAACATTTATAGTTTATGAAACAGGTCACAAAAGAATAAAGAAATAAAAATAAATATAAATATAAATTGAGAAAAAATTAATTACCAAATAGTGCCTTAGTGATATATATGTCACAGCCTAAATAATCATAAAGAAATAAACAGGCAAATAAAAAAACCACAAATATATATACATACATATATGTTAAACACAGACCGTGCATGGAACAAGGAACTCTTCTGGGAAAATTAAATCCACTATAGTCCGAATAGAATGGTAAATGACAAATACCATAGTTTTTTCCTTTTCATGATTTTAGCCCGACGTGGGCAACGGGTCTCTCGCAAAGAGATCCCATAAATATAGCTTCCCTCACCAGCTATCTGCAAAGCAGACAGGATCCAGCTTTGGGACGTGGATCTAAAAGCAAGCCTAGATCCCTACACTCAGAACCTCTATATAAGTAAAAGACTCGTTGCATTCAACGTCGTGTTGAATAAATCAAAGAAAAAGGGGGTAACTATTGTATTTTTAGCCAAAAAAACAAAACTTAAACCTCAACCGGGACATTGAGCGTCCACTTTTCAAGGCACGAAACACGTCCGTAGTATACACAAACTCAGAATGGTTCCCTGAGAACATTATATGTTAAACACAGACCGTGCATGGAACAAGGAACTCTTCTGGGAAAATTAAATCCACTATAGTCCGAATAAGTAATGGTAAATGACAAATACCATAGTTTTTTCCTTTTTCATGATTTTAGCCCGACGTGGGCAACGGGTCTCTCGCAAAGAGATCCCATAAATATAGCTTCCCTCACCAGCTATCTGCAAAGCAGACAGGATCCAGCTTTGGGACGTGGATCTAAAAGCAAGCTAGATCCCTACACTCAGAACCTCTATATAAGTAAAAGACTCGTTGCATTCACGTCGTGTTGAATAAATCAAAGAAAAAGGGGGTAACTATTGTATTTTTAGCCAAAAAAACCAAAACTTAAACCTCAACCGGGACATTGAGCGTCCACTTTTCAAGGCACGAAACACGTCCGTTTAGTATACACAAACTCAGAATGGTTCCCTGAGAACATTATATGTTAAACACAGACCGTGCATGGAACAAGGAACTCTTCTGGGAAAATTAAATCCACTATAGTCCGAATAAGTAATGGTAAATGACAAATACCATAGTTTTTTTCCTTTTCATGATTTTAGCCCGACGTGGCAACGGGTCTCTCGCAAAGGATCCCATAAATATAGCTTCCCTCACCAGCTATCTGCAAAGCAGACAGGATCCAGCTTTGGGACGTGGATCTAAAAGCAAGCCTAGATCCCTACACTCAGAACCTCTATATAAGTAAAAGACTCGTTGCATTCACGTCGTGTTGAATAAATCAAAGAAAAAGGGGGTAACTATTGTATTTTTAGCCAAAAAAAACAAAACTTAAACCTCAACCGGGACTAAAAATACAATAGTTACCCCCTTTTTCTTTGATTTATTCAACACGACGTGAATGCAACGAGTCTTTTACTTATATAGAGGTTCTGAGTGTAGGGATCTAGGCTTGCTTTTAGATCCACGTCCCAAAAGCTGGATCCTGTCTGCTTTGCAGATAGCTGGTGAGGGAAGCTATATTTATGGGATCTCTTTGCGAGAGACCCGTTGCCCACGTCGGGCTAAATCATGAAAAAAGGAAAAAAACTATGGTATTTGTCATTTACCATTACTTATTCGGACTATAGTGGATTTAATTTTCCCAGAAGAGTTCCTTGTTCCATGCACGGTCTGTGTTTAACATATAATGTTCTCAGGAACCATTCTGAGTTTGTGTATACTAAACGGACGTGTTTCGTGCCTTGAAAAGTGGACGCTCAATGTCCCGGTTGAGGTTTAAGTTTTGGTTTTTTTGGCTAAAAATACAATAGTTACCCCCTTTTCTTTGATTTATTCAACACGACGTGAATGCAACGAGTCTTTTACTATATAGAGGTTCTGAGTGTAGGGATCTAGGCTTGCTTTTAGATCCACGTCCCAAAGCTGGATCCTGTCTGCTTTGCAGATAGCTGGTGAGGGAAGCTATATTTATGGGATCTCTTTGCGAGAGACCCGTTGCCCACGTCGGCTAAAATCATGAAAAAGGAAAAAAACTATGGTATTTGTCATTTACCATTACTTATTCGGACTATAGTGGATTTAATTTTCCCAGAAGAGTTCCTTGTTCCATGCACGGTCTGTGTTTAACATATAATGTTCTCAGGGAACCATTCTGAGTTTGTGTATACATATAATTATATATATATATATATATATATATATATAAAAAGACACTTTTAGCACTTTGGCCGACCTTCAATATAAATTCAAATGGCTTGTTTATGGAACAGGTCACAAAAGAATAAAGAAATAAAAATAAATATAAATATTGTAAGTGGAGTCTACAAATTCAAGCTCAAAAGGGAAGTTTTACAATCAATTTAATAGATGATGCCAAATTGATATATATGTCACAAAGAAATAAAGAAATAAACCCAAAAAAAAAAAAATTAATTATTAAAAAAATAATAAAAAATAATAATAATAAATTGAAAGATAAATTTTAAGAGAGGCAACCAATTTATAAGGGAAAAAATTACCACATATGCATATTATAGTCACAAACGAATAAAAAAGTACAAGTAAATATAAATTGGAAAACAAAATGATGCCTAGATGATATATAAAGAACAATAAAATATATATACAACATATATACGATATATATACGAAATATAAACGCAATATATACAGAATATATATATATATATATGCATAAGGGAAAAAAATTAACAAATTTGTTTTTATAATTATTGTCAGAAAAAACGGTAGGTCGTACACGTAATATGTGTACGTGTGCAGTGTATATATACATATATACCTTTGGTAACCTTTGGTTAGCTTCCTCCCGAATTGTTCATTCTGACGAAGGTCAAGCTTTTCACTCTACCTTAGACCTATTTAACGTGGAATCCGAACCACGCCCCATTAGCAGCCCAGCGTCTTAACCACTAGGCCACCTAGGGTACCCAGTTATCTACCAACCACTTTCTTTATTGTGTGGAAGGATGAACAGCTGGGTTTTGCTGCGCGCCGGCTGCCGTCGGGTCTCGAACCCTGGGCCGATGGATTCGTAGTCAGTGACGCTAACCACTACACCACCACCGATGTCAATATATATATATATATATAATATATATAATATTATATATTATATATATATTATATGTATATGTATATATGTATGTATGTGTGTGTGTGTGTGTGGCGTAATTTAAGTGGATACATTTGCATTAAATATGCTTTGATGTATGTAATCTGACATCTCAATACTTTTTCCACGAATCTGAACCGATGAATTCTTCAGATTGAAGTTTCTTTGATGTATATAATAAAGTGGAAAATTCGAATGATTTCGGAATGGATCAGACATTCGCGAGACAAAATATTATGCTTAAACTCATCGAATATTTATGGTTCTTTTCAAGACACGGAAAGAATATGGTTCCTCTTTCTGATTTGGATTTAGGCGGAGTTTAAATTTAGCATCATTATAGACTTTGTTTGTTGTTTGTTTGTTTGTTTTGTAGGCTTTCTACTGCGTGTAATGCAGCGTAGTGTATTTAAAACTGTTGCTGCTGCTTTTTATGTTCGTGGGTTTTCACAGACGCCATTTTTCTCATTTGACATGATTCTCTTCTCTTTTGCGTATGTTAATTAGGTGCATCCCAAAAAGGGCTTTAGATCTCCCAAACAAAGTCGTTCCTAACCTAAACTATTGACGGTCTTGACTAACGTATCTTTCTCTTTCGTTCACGAATATTTTTTCTTTAAACCAAAAAGTATAAGATTTATTGTTATTCAAATCTAAGTACGAGTATTTTAGTAACTCGTCAATTACACTACAAACATTTTGGGTTCCGTTTCCGATAACAAAACTAAACCTATCCGAAACATGTAGAAACATTTGTAGAAAAATTGCATTTAAGGTGGGACATTACTGTCACTGTAAGTGAAAGGGTTAATGTGTTCTCTTTTGTGTGATCGAATAAACGGAATTTTGAGGTTGGCATGTTGAGAGTTTGTTTTTGGCACTTGGGGTTTACAATTTTCTGGTACGAATCATCTCCGCATTTAACGAAAAGGTACGACTAACTTCGTATATATACACACATATATATATATATATATATGTAAAGAACGACGCTTGTGTAGAAGAGCGTTCCGCACAAGATGAGGAGGGAGAACAAACAAATGAAAAATGAGGTACCACCCGGGAATCGAACCCGGGATCATCCGATTGCCGGTCAGATATGCTATCCACTACACCATGGACCTCGATCAATCAGAAGTCGTAATTCTCCTATATACGAGCAGAAACCAATGCCCTGAGGGGGCACCTTCGCATGCCGTACATATATACATTTTAACTGCAAACAACACACAGTATAATTAATGTAAAGAACGACGCTTGTGTAGAAGAGCGTTCCGCACAAGATGAGGAGGGAGAACGAACAAATGAAAAATGAGGTACCACCGGGAATCGAACCCGGGATCATCCGATTGCCGGTCAGATATGCTATCCACTACACCATGGACCTCGATCAATCAGAAGTCGTAATTCTCCTATATACGAGCAGAAACCAATGCCCTGAGGGGGCACCTTCGCATGCCGTACATATATACATTTTAACTGCAAACAACACACAGTATAATTAATGTAAAGAACGACGCTTGTGTAGAAGAGCGTTCCGCACAAGATGAGGAGGGAGAACGAACAAATGAAAAATGAGGTACCACCCGGGAATCGAACCCGGGATCATCCGATTGCCGGTCAGATATGCTATCCACTACACCATGGACCTCGATCAATCAGAAGTCGTAATTCTCCTACACACGAGCAGAGACCAATGCCCTGAATAAGTCATGATAAATGACAAATACTATAGCTTTTTCTTTTTCATGATGGAAAGCCCAACGTGGGCACCGGGTTACTCGCAAAGAGGCCCCAAAATATAGCTTCCCTCACCAGCTATCTGCAAAGCAAATAGGATCCAGCTTTGGGACAGGATGGATCCTATCTGCTTTGCAGATAGCTGGTGAGGGAAGCTATATTTTGGGGCCTCTTTGCGAGTAACCGGGTGCCCATGTTGGGCTTTCCATCATGAAAAGAAGAAAGTATAGTATTTGTCATTTATCATTACTTATTCGAACTATAGTGGATGTAATTTCCCAGAAGAGTTCCTTGTTCCATGCACGGTCTGTGTTTAACATATAAGTTTCTCAGGGGACCATTCTGAGTTTGTATATATATATTGTAAAATAACGCACTGTCGCGACGAAGTATGAAGAAGGAAACCACTTTTCAGGAAGACGGAAATTTTTATTTCTTGACACCAATACAGTTTCGGCTCCTCGTGAGTCTTTGTCAATTGGTAATGACCGCATAAATAGAGAACAAAGTTTATATATATTAACTTCCAGGTGTATATAAACTCTGTTCTCTGTTTATGCAGTCATTACCAATTGACAAGGGCTCGCGAGGAGACGAAACTGTATTGGTGTTAAGAAATAAAAATTTACGTCTTCCTGAAAAATGATTTCCTTCTTTATATATATTATATATATATATATATGGCGAAATCCATGGTTTTGGTTCAGTGTTGAGATATTTAATGTTGATTGGAGCGAAACGTCGCTACTCCTGCTTTCCTTTCCAGCGTGAACTATCTCGTATAACTTTTCCAAATTAGTATATATATATATATATATATATATATATATATATAATATACACACACACACACTAATTTGGAAAAATTTCAGAAATATTGCATTTTTCCACTGTGTGTATAAAGAGACTAAAACTTTGTATTTAATGCAAATACACTTTTAATGAAATGAAAATTAAATTCAAACAACAATATTTGTACAGAATATACCTTCATATAAACTAAGAGCGAGTGTGTCCACCCTCTTCCTTCAACACCACTGAAATTCTTCTTGGAACGCTTTCAAATAATTTTGTTATTAACTCTTTTGGCATGGTGTTCCACGTTTCTTCCAAGACCTTCCAGGGTTCATCTAAGTTGCTGGAATTCTTTTTTGCTCTTTCTTTATCCACATAGTCCCATACAGCTTCAATGATATTGAGAGTTGGGCTTTGAGGGGCCATAACACGCGTTGAAGGACTCCAGCTTCCTCTTTCGTTTGCAAATAGGTTTTAATTATTCCAGCTGTGTGCTTTAGATCATTATTTTGCTGTAAGATAAAGTTTGGATCAATAAGCCTCGCACCACTGGGGATAACACGGTGGATCAAAATCTGTTTGTACCTAGAAGCATTAAAGTATATTATCAATTTTTCAGTAATTTTCCAACACCACTCGAGGAGATGCGCCCTAACACTTGAATTGAACCACCTCCGTGCTTAACTGTTGGCTTCAATCCAAATAATTGAAACTGTGACACGTCCCTCCAAAGCACCTTTGACCATTGTTCCATAGTCCATTTCTGTTCTTGAGCATATTTTAGCCTTTTAGCCTCGTTCCCCTTTCTAACAGAGGTTTTCTTACTGCAACACATCCTTTAAGTCCTGATTTTAAAAATGACCTTTATACTGTTGATGGATGGTCAACGACACCCGAGCATTCTTCTTTCTATTCCTTAAAGATAATATCTTCAGATATTGCTCAGCCTTGTCAGACAACATTTTGGGTCTTCCAGTGTTGGGTTTGTCAATTACAGAGGTCGTTTTTCCGTACTTGTTGATAATGCTTCGGATACCACACCCTAAAAATCGAGTGTTGCGAGCTATTTCACCCAATGTTTTTCCTTCTTCATACAAAAAACACAATTCTATGGCGGTCTTCAACTGGAATTTTAACCATTTTGTTTAACCCAAACAATTGATCCTGGCAGAGCTTTATTTTGCAGTACAAAAAGTAGCTTGAAGGTTAATGGAACTGTAGAGAGAAGAAAATTATTTATAACAATGAAAACATTACAATGCTTCATCAATTATATTTGAATGTCAAATGTGAGGAATTAGCTACTACAATACTTAATATTAGTTGCTCATATACAGCGTAGCAGTATGGGCGCAAAAGGAGAGAGTGCAATGCAATTGTTGATCAATGCTGCAAGAAGGTATGCAGCAAAGGGGGGAGGGGGTGTTGAAAGAGGTTATGCAAAAAAGGGGGAGGGGAAATGTTGCAAGAGGTTATGCAACTATGGGGGAAGAGTTATCCCCAAGTTGCAATGAACTCCCCCAGCTTGCTGGGGGGAGACCTCTTTGGGGGATAAGATGGGACGGCCTCACCCAACAAAGGGTTATACCTAACCTGAGAGAGAGAGGTGTTCGCTTGGCTGCTGCCAAGCGCATATTGAGAGTTCATCCGAGCGCCCGCTGTCTTATAAGATCCTAATCAGCCAGTTGGCTTAACTGGCTGAGTTGCCAGATTGCGCTATTTAGCTATTTATTTAATTAAAGTATATATTCTGGCTTTCCGCCAGTTGGCATAACCCGTCAGCTGGCTTAATCCGTCAGCTGGCTTAATCCACCAGTTAGCTTGTGGGGCCGCGCAGTTAATTTTCCGCATTTATATTATTTTTATATTAGTTACCGACAAAACAATTTTGCGCATTACCAAATTGTATATATTTTATCATTGTGTAATTTTAAGAATCATATATAATCTTTATAAATAAGTATTGTACATAAATTTATATATATATATTTAATTAATTCAGCTGTATATACAATAACAAAATCTTCTGTAAAATTAACCCCAGCCAACCAAGAACTCAATAAACTCTGAAAACGACCGGCTTTTCCTTCAAGATGCTAACCTCCCAAACGACAGGGAGAGAAGAGGACACGAGAGGCCCCTAGAAGAGATACCCAACAAAGAGATAGCCTGCCTCTCGTATCCTTCATTCTTCCCGGCAAATACAAGTAGCACCAAGAAGGAACAAGCTACAAGCTTAACCCGCCAGTTGATTTTGAAGGCCTAACCAGCCATTTGGTATAATTAAATAATAATAACGTTTATATATACACAACGAAAAGAGTTAAATAAAACACCACCACATCATTCTGTTTACTTAGACGAATTATTGGATTGGCATAATCCGTCAGCTGGCTTAATCCGCCAGTTGGCTTAATCCGCCAGTTGACTTTGAAGGCCTAACCAGCCATTTGGTATAATTCAATAATAATGACGTTTATATATACAACCAAAAGAATTAAATAAAACATCACCACATCACTCTGTTTATTTAGACGAATTATTGGATTGGTATAATCCAAGTCGGAGGTGTACGTGCATTTGTGTGCGTTTTCCCCCGTCAACTGGCTTAAACCGCCGCTTGGAGCGGAAAGAAGTAATACTACAGCACAATAGTAACACTATCCCGGGCGTAATGATACATCCTGGGATATTGTCAGAGATTTAAATGACCATATCTCAGGACCGCCACAACAGTCAAAGTTGAGGTCTTCAAAGGAGGCTAGATGCTTGTCTCAGTACAATACCAGATGAGCCGGGTGTACCTTGTTATGTACGGATGAGAGTGCAAGAGAGCATCTCGCTCCTTCAGCTGGGTGCAATATGCAGTCTGTTTAATTTCTTCATTTCTACCATATCTCAAGAGTTGAAATTTCTCGGTGTTAAATGCCCTACTGTTGTCTTCTGACCATTTGTTAGTGTCCTCCTCTGCTCGACCTCTCTTCACATGGAGATCAAGCTGTTGGCCCCGTCTCTATGCCTGGCTTGTTGTAGGAGCGAGCTGCTCTCTCCGCCGCACGTAACCAGGTACTGTCCTGTGCCAGGCATCTAGTCTTCTTTTGAAGACTTCATCTTTGTTTCCTCTAACGTTTCTGAGGTCCTTAGGAGGCTGGTTAAAAATCTTGACCCCCTGACAACCAAGCTATTTTCCTTCACTGTTGGGGAGGTTCCCTTATCAGGTCTTTAGTTTGGGAACACTACATATTCTGCCTTTCCTATTGTCCAGCGTTGTTTGGATAGTTATTGGGTTTAGTTTGAGGTTTGTTACCACTCGCCGATTTTTCTCTTTGCGTCTTTGATAATTTCGTTCGTAATATTGTCTTTGGCCCCGCTGAGAGACACTGACTGAGGCGCATTGTGGCGGTATGGCGGGAGGGAGCCGCGAATGTAAACACCTCCAAGTCACGGTTAACTCCATGTCACGATCAGGGATAAGTGCATGATGGTAACAATTAGTAGGTCATGTTAACTCAATTGACAACAGTGAATCACGGTTAACTCCATGTCACGATCAGGGATAAGTGCATGATGGTAACAATTAGTAGGTCATGTTAACTCAATTGACAACAGTGAATCACGGTTAACTGCATGAATAAAATGTGTGTGTATACCACGATGCGTTTTCGCGTGTCGTTCTCTCTTCACACGAAGGTCGAGTTGGTGGTCCCTGCCTCTAGGAGTGGCTTGGTGAAGGAGTGAGCCGCTCTCTTGCGCTCTCCACCGCACATAGCCATGTATACCCTTCTCATCTGGCCGAATATGCAGTCTAATTTCATTTCTAATTTCATTTCTACCATATCTCAAGAGTTGAAATTTCTCGGTGTTAAATGCCCTATTGTTGTCTTCTGACCATTTGTTAGTGTCCCCCTCTGCTCGGTCTCTCTTCACACGGATGTCAAGCTGATGACCCCGTATCTAGGCCTGGCTTGGTGGAGGAGCGAGTTGCTCTCTTGCACTCTCCACCGCACATAGCCATGTACACCCGGCTTATCTGGCCTAATATGCAGTCTAATTGCTTCATTTCTACCGTATCTCAAGAGTTGAAATTTCTCGGTGTTAAATGCCCTATTGTTGTCTTCTGACCACTTGTTAGTGTCCCCCTCTGCTCGGCCTCTCTTCACACGGAGGTCAATCTGGTGACCCCGTCCCTAGATCTGGCTTGGTAGAGGAGCGAGTTGCTCTCTTGCCCTCTCCGCCACACATGACCACTTGGTGGAGGAGCGAGTTGCTCTCGCGTTCTCCACCGCATACAGTCATGTACACCCGGCTTATCTGGCCTAATATGCAGTCTGTTTAATTTCTTCATTTCTACCATATTTCAAGAGTTGAAATTTCTCGGTGTTAAATGCCCTATTGTTGTCTTCTGACCATTTGTTAGTGTCCCCCTCTGCTCGGTCTCTCTTCACACGGATGTCAAGCTGATGACCCCTTATCTAGGCCTGGCTTGGTAGAGGAGCGAGTTGCTCTCTTGCCCTCTCCGCCACACATGACCGCTTGGTGGAGGAGCGAGTTGCTCTCTTGCCGTCTCCGCCACACATGACCGCTTGGTGGAGGAGCGAGTTGCTCTCTCGCGCTTTCCACCGCATACAGTCATGTACACCCGGCTTATCTGGCCTAATATGCAGTTTGTTTAATTTCTTCATTTCTACCATATTTCAAGATTTGAAATTTCTCGGTGTTAAATGCCCTATTGTTGTCTTCTGGCCATTTGTTAGTGTCCCCCCTCTGCTCGGCCTCTCTTCACACGGAAGTCAAGCTGGTGACCCTGTCTCTAGACCTGGCTTGGTGGAGGAGCGAGATGCTCTCTTACGTTCTCCGACACACATGACCGCTTGGTGGAGGAGCGAGTTGCTCTCTTGCTCTCTCCACTGCATATAGCCAATATATATATATATATATATATATATTATATATATATAGATAGATAGATAGATAGATGGATAGGTAGATAGATAGATAGATAGATAGATGGATAGACAGTCAGATAGATAGATGGATAGACAGTCAGATAGATAGATAGACCGTTAGATGGATGGGCTAAAAATATCCGCGTTCGACACTCAATTGTAAACCTTAAACAATAGAGACTGAACAGGTGAGAATGAATATATTCGTTAAACTATATACGATAAAAATGGACTTAGTAGATCTTATATATATATATATATATATATATATATATATATATATATATCGAAGCATTTAATAATTCTTTATTGCTGTGTGTGTGTGTGTGTGTGTGTGTGTGTGTGTGTGTCTTGTCGATGTTTATTTAAATTGAAAACATGAATTGTTAAGAAGTTATTTTTTAGATTTTTTAAGGTAGATCGTATCTTCCATTTATAGTGATGATAATAGGATGAAAAAAATAAATATTAATCTCACAGAATATTTATATTGTTTATTGTGATTTTAAATCAAAGAACGAATGTAAGGAGAAGCAGAGCGAGACATCATGGGTATTCCCCCGCTGCTATAGAAAATGCTGGGGTGCTGGATTCTCCGTTAAACTAGGTTTAGGGTGGGATGAAAAGTTTGACCTTCGCCAGAATGAGCAATTCGGGTGGGTTCAGATTCTCCCTTAAACTGTAGGTCTAGGGCGGGGTGAAAAGTCTGACCTTCATCAGAATGAGCAATTCGGGTAGGTCCGGATTCTCAGGTAAACTGTAGGTCTAGGGTGGGATGAAAAGCTTGAACTTCGACGAAATGAGCATTTCGGATATTTTTGTCTTTTTTGGAATAAAAAGAAATGTTGTTTTGAAGGCATTTTGTATAAAAGATGTATGAAAAAATGCTGGATACTGGATTCCCCGTTAAACCGTAAGTCTAGGGTGGGTGAAAAGTTTGACCTTCGTCAGAATGAGCAATTCGGGTATGTCCGGATTCTCAGTTAAACTGTAAGTCTAAGGTGGGATGAAAAGCTTAACCTTCGACGGAATGAGCATTTCGGGTATTTATTTGTCTTTCTTTGAATAAAAATAAATGTTGTTTTGAAGGCATTTTGTATAAGAGATGTATGAGAAAATGCTGGGTGCTGGATTCCCCGTTAAACTGTAGGTCTAGGGTGGGGTGAAAAGTTTGACCTTCTCAGAATGAACAATTCGGGTAGGGACGGATTTTCCGTTAAACTGTAGGTCTAGGGTGGGTGAAAAGTCTAACCTTCGTCAGAATGAGCAATTCGGGTAGGTCCGGATAAACTGTAGGTCTAGTTTGGACTGAAAAGTCTGACCTTCGTCAGAATGAGAAATTCGGGTAGGTCCGGAATCCCCGTTAAACTGTAGGTCTAGGGTGGGGTGAAAAGTCTGACCTTCGTCAGAATGAGCAATTCGGGTAGGTCCGGATTCTCCGTTAAACTGTAAATTTAGGGTGGGGTGAAAAGTCTGACTTTCGTCAGAATGATCAATTTGGGTAGGTCCGGAATCATCGTTAAACTGTAGGTCTTGGTGAATTAGGCCAACTGGCTGATTTCGAATTGTGCTCGTATATATTTTACTATTGGGTCTTTGCATGCATCTGATTTTATATATATATATGATACACACAGACAGTGCATGGAACAAGGAACTCTTCTGGGATAATTAAATCCACTATAGTCCGAATAAGTAATGGTAAATGACAAATACCATAGTTTTTTCTTTTTCATGATGCTAGCCCGACGTGGGCAACGGGTCACTCGCAAAGAAGTCCCATAAATATAGCTTCCCTCACCAGCTATCTGCAAAGCAGACAGGATCCAGCTTTGGGACATGGATCTAGGGTTTAAAGCAGCCTAGCACTGCTACATTTAGAACTTCAATATAAGCAAAAGACTCGCTGCCTTCACGTCAGATTGAATACATCAAATAAAAGGGGTAACTATTATATTCTTAGCCAAAAACCAAAACTTAAACCTCAACTGGCAGAATTGAGCGTCCACTTTTCAAGGCACATAGGTAACATGTCCGTTTCGAAACCCTAGATCCATGTCCCAAAGCTGGATCCTGTCTGCTTTTCAGATAGCTGATGAGGGAAGCTATATTTATGGGACCTCTTTGCAAGTGACCCGTTGCCCACGTCGGGCTAGCATCATGAAAAAGAAAAACTATGGTATTTGTCATTTACCATTACTTATTCGGACTATAGTGGATTTAATTATCCCAGAAGAGTTCCTTGTTCCATGCACTGTCTGTGTGTATCATAAAAAACTCAGGGGACCATTCTGAGTTCATTCCCATATATATATATATATATATATATATGTGTGTGTGTGTGTGTGTAATAATAGGGGATTTATTCGGGTAGGTCCAGATTCTCCGTTAAACTCTAGGTCTAGGGTGGGGTGAAAAGTTTCACCTTCGTCAGAATGAACAATTCGGGTAGGGCCGGATTCTCCATTAAACTGTAGGCCTAGGGTGGAATGAAAAGCTTGACCTTCGACGGAATGAACAAATCGGGTAATTTTTTGTCATTCTTGGAATAAAAAGAAATGTTTTGAAGGCAATTTGTATAAGAGATGAATGATAAAATGCTGGGGTGCTGCATTTCCCGTTAAACCGTAGGTCTAGGGCGGGGTGAAAAGTTTGATCTCCAGAATGAACAAATCGGGTAGGTCCAGATTCTCCGTTAAACTGTAGGTCTAGGGTGGGGTGAAAAGTTTGGCCTTCATTAGAATTAACAATTTGGGTAGGTTCAGGTTTGTATATATTTTTTAGTATATATATATACACTCCTCGTTTGTAATTCTTATGCTGTTATTATTTTTTATTGCATATATTCCTTCGCTTGTATAGGAATGTATATTTATTTTCAATATATTTCGTGAAACTGGAGCCAATAAGTTGTCTAAATAAACAGAGTGATGTGATGGTGTTTTATTTAATTCTTTTGGATGTTATATGTAAACGTTATTATTATTTAATTATACCAAATGGCTGGTTAGGCCTTCTACTGTAAGTCAACTGGCGGGTTAAGCCAACTGGTGGATTAAGCCAGCTGAAGGATTATGCCAACTGGCAGAAAGCCAGAATATATGCTTTAATTAAATAAATAGCGGAATCTGGCAACTCAGCCAGTTAAGCCAACTGGCTGATTAGGATCTTATAAGACAGCGGGCGCTCGGATGAACTCTCATTGTGCGCTGTCAGCAGCCAAGCGAACACCTCTCTCCCCTCTCTCCCCTTCTCCTCCCTCTCTCTTGGGTTAGGTAATATCCCTTTGGGGGATGAGACCGTCCCACCTGCTCCCCCAAAGACCCTCTCTCGGTACTTATACCCCTTTTGGGGGTGAGGCCGTCCCACCTTCTTCCCCAAAGAGGTCTCCCCCAGCAAGCTGGGGGAGTTCATTGCAACTTGGAGGATAACTCCTCCCCCATAGTTGCATAACCTATTGCAACATCCCCCTCCCACTTTGTTGCATAACCTATTGCAACATTCCCCTCCACCTTTGCTGCATACCCTCTTGCAACATTTCCTTTGCAACCTTGATCAACATTTGCAATTGCATTGTACGCTCTCTTTTTGCGGCCATACTGCTCAGCTGCTTTGAATTGTTGTAATCACAATGTTTTGAAGATTCTGATCAACGTGAATTAAAGGTTGCTATATAGTTTAAATGAAGGTATATTCTGTATAAATATGATTATTTTAATTTTATTTTCATTTCAGTAAAGATATATTCGAATTGAGTACGAAGTTTTAGTTTCCTTATGCATCAGAATGGAAAATTTCTAAGATTTTTGCACAGCAATATATATATATATATATATATATATATATATATATATATATATATGGGATGAATTTCACAATTAAACACTGAAATGAATGAATGATGTAAACCCACAGGGAAAAAGAAAAAATGATTCTAAGGCCTTTCGCGTATTCAGAAGTACACTTCGTCAGGGAATGAAGGGAGCAGGCGAGAAGCCCAAAATATATATACAGCGAGGCGGAAACAAAAAGATTAGCACATTATAATTAACAAGACTAATTGAGAGGCAGAAGGAATTTAAACAGGATGTTGTCAATTTTATACATTCCCGCACTGTTATTTAAATTATTTTAAAAATGGATAAATGCACATTCTAGAATATTTCTTTCAATTATATCTGTTTTTAACGAGCGCTTTAGAACTATCCCACTTGATGCTATGATTACATCTATACATATGGTTAAATAATGCAGTAGAATTATTTGCTGTTCTACACGCATATTTATGCTGTTTTACCCTAATATCTAACGTTTTACCCGTTTGGCCTGTATATACTGAGTTACATTTTGTACATCCGATCGAATACACAACCAACCACATTATCCGGACTATTCTTTATTAGATGTGATTTAACAGTATTATTATACTTAAAGACTACACTGATGCCAATTGTTTTAAGTAAAGTCGGGAGATATTGAAAATTAACATGATAAGGTAGGTTAAGGATATTTTTACGCTCAAATTCCTTTACAGTTACACTATTATAATACCTATTCTTGGCTTTCCTCAGGCAGTTATCTAGAAATGAAATAGGATAACATAATTTAGTACCAATATTCATGATATTGCATAACTCGGAATCTAAAAATTCAGGACTAACAACTCTCAATGCTCTAAGAAACATAGCAGAGAAAATAGAAGATTTAATCGAGGGATGATGGTCAGGATAAAAATGCGCAGAAGAGTTATTATTAGTAGGCTTGCGATAAACTTCAAATTTGAACTGATTAGACCATCTCTGAATTTTTAGATCCAGAAAAGATAAGCTTCCATCATTTTCTTTTTCAACCGTGAACTTAATAGATGGGATTAATTGTTGAGCTTACCAAGAAATAAGTCAACATCCAAATTATTAGGCCAAAGGCATAAAATATCATGTATATACCTGTACCAAACCAGGTTAAAATTAACAATCGTAGGCAAAATTCTGCTTTCAAAAAATTCCATACATAAGTTAGCCAATACAGGCGAAAGGGGATTTCCCATCGCCATCCAAACGACATAGCGTAAAACTTATTTTCAAACTGAAATTTACAATCTTTGACGCAAAGCTTAAGTAACTCAATAAGTGTTGTGTTGAACAGGGAAAGAATATTCAGAGATTTTATCTTTTAAAAAATCAAGTAGGTCATCAACAGAGACTTTGGTGAATAACGAGCATTAGGGTGCTCCAGAAAAAAACATGATTTTGAATATTTTCTTCCCAGTTATTTTCTCATTGCTATCATGCTTCTGAATAATTTTGGGAATTTTTAGCTCGATCCTAGCATATTAAGCCTTGCCACCAGCCTCATGTAAAATTGAGGTGTTGTGATTTTCGAATTGTGCAATTAGGTCTGATTTGTAGGTATTATTACTTAAGATTAAGTTAAATAAACCTCATAAAAATAAATTAGGGTTAATTAGAATTGATTTAAAAATACAAAGCATTGATATAGTATAAGTATATGTGCAAAAAAAAAAAAACAAAGACGAGCTTCAAATTTGGTATTTCTTCTTATTTCTAGGGAAATTAGATGAAGATTGGCCTTTACCGAGGTTTATGACCCCTCACTCCTGCGTAATTGTTTATAACTGCAGCCATCAGGTTTATTTTTGTTTTAGCAGGAGTGGGCCTCTTCCTTTTGGCAGTTATAAACAGTCCGTTTTGATCTTATTTTGATTTTACAGAAGATGGTTTAATGTCCCTTTCTTGAAATCAGGAATTAGTTTCCTGTGGCGCTCTACAACCTGAAGCATGTACTGTCTTTGGGACTCGTCCTTGGTAATGTTATTTGAGTAATCTTGAATGAGCTTCACAGCTCTTTCTGCAAGATCATTTACTACTTTGACACTTCTAACATATTCAAATGCTTTTTTATATTCAGAATCTACGTTCCACTCACTTGGGTCCTTTGTCATCCATTCCATATCTATTCCCAGAGTTTGTAAAAGAAACATAGAGTTTACTCCAATCAGCGAAATTAATTTCGTCGAAGAGTTTAATTTAGGGAAAGTGGGAACTCCCATTTTAAAACTGTTTACTTTTTTCATCTTCATAATTTTTTTTAGCTATTTGGCGCTTTTCAGAGATCTCAATTTTATTTGAAAACAGTGAAAATGAAGCTAACTCTTCTGTCATATACCAAAAATGTCTTTCAAAGGTTTTTATAGCTGCTGAGGCCACATCTGAATCAATTTTACAATAAGAATTTAAATCGTGCCACAATTTTAGGTAATTTATTGCAGCATCACCTGCATTGGTAGCTGATAACCAGGGTCGTATATAAAAAAGCGATGTGAATGTGCAAAAGCGTTCAAGATTTTTTATTTTTTTGGAATCGTACCCAAGTTGACCACTGAAAGCAAACATTTTAGCCGCATACAAAATGTACGCCATCCACCTTGCATGGTGATATGCTCCTGGCTTTAACCAATGTACACCACGAGGCGGAGTCCTTCCCAAGAGAATAAGCATAAGTTCCGCACACTCTTTGTAATCTTCTCTTGGTAATGATTTTTTGTCAGAACTTTGGGTCAACGTTTCTTGAAGAAATTTTTTAATATCTTCACAACGAGATTTTAAGGATCGATCTTTAAATTCAAGAATTTTGAAATTTTCTTTGTTGATGGTATTCCAAAACTTCTGAAAATTTTTAAAATCTAAATTATTTGGACTACTTGTATCGCCGAAAAGTTTTGACCAAACTGCTTGCAAGATTCTTTCCAGTATGTGGTGTCTATAAGCAAAAAAGAAAAGTTCTTTTTGGAATAATTCTTCTAATTTTATCCAGGCTCCATTTTTCCAGCCGGAGTTGGACGCCATAGTGTCAAAAACAAGACCATATATATTGGATTCGACTTTCCATTCAGCTACTAGAGAATGAGTAGCATTCGCTTGTGTATTACAAGTGCCATCGACGATTTTTGGAACGCCAAGGAGCTTTCCCTCTTCATATCCTGGGGCACCAGATATCAGCACTCTTAATCTTTCATCATCTTCATGTAAAATTTTTCCATCCCAATGAAGATTACAAAATGTTGGTCATACAAAATTACTTTTGATTTCTTCCCCTTTTTCTTGCCGCACTATTTTACTTGCTGTCCTCGTATTTGTTTTAGACAACGTGATATTCTCCAAATCAACTCCCCCCTCTGTTGCGATGGCAGCCATAAATGCAGTTCTTTGGCCAGAAGATAAATTTAAACGATCAGCCATTTCAGATATTTTTTTACTTTTCAATGGGTTTTGTGGAAGTTCTAGTGTGATAGTTTTCGAACGCTTTCTTTTTGATTTTTTATCAGAATTTGAAATCACATTTTCATCATTATCACTATCATCTAGTTCTAAATAATCTTCATCAACAATGTCTCTCTCATCGTTAAGTTCGCTAGTTGAAGCCTCTTGTAGCTCTCTTCTTCGCATGTCTGTCTTCATTCTGTAAGTGAAATTTTCTTCCCTATTCCTTTTAGCTTGAACCTTTTTTGAATACTTTTTATCTTTGGATCCCAAAAGAACTTTTCTACCCTCTTTCATTGCATTTATGAAATCAATATCCTCTTTTTTTCTGTTCTGTCGTCCTCAACCGATCAGTTTGAACTCTACATTCAGCATCTTTATGGGCAATAAAAAAATAGGAGTCAAGGTCTCTAACAAAATTTTCTTCCTTTACCTTGTTGGAATTGGAACCTTTCTTTTTTCGGAGTGTCCTATAATTCTCGTAAAGGTCTAAAATCTTTTTCTTGACTTTATCTTTACGTTGTGTTTCGATTCCTGATTTCATCCACTGCTTTTTGTAATAATTATTTAAGTTTATATAAACTCAAGTAAACTATGATTTATTTGATACGCTATTTATGATAGGTAAATCTGAAAAAAAAAAAAAAATGTAAGTATTAAGTATAATAAATTAATTCAATAAAGCATATTTTTCAGCTGCCTGGTGGCAAGGCTTAGTATGTTTCAATGTAGCTAATATTTTTTTCTGGCATTAATATGATATAAAAGAATGAAAAGAAGCCCGGGGAGCAAAGTTTTATGAGCTTTTTTCAACATCTTTTAATTTTCGGAGCACCCTAACGAGCATACACCAAAACTTACCAGTTTGAAATTAAGGTCCTTAGGAAACTTCAGTATGTCAATAAGATCCATGCTATTTACAGTATGTGACTTGGAAATAGAGCCAACTAACGGCGTTAATAAGCTAACTAACCATTTAGATAGCTTAAGGTTACGGAGCCTACTGAGCTAACAATAGGCCTCATGGGGCTATTAACTTTGTGTTTTTAACTAAACCGTACAAATATGGTAGTGACGGAGTGATACTAAGAAACTGATGCGAAAGCCCATTATAGTTATTTTTTAATATTTCTCTTAATTTTCTGGTAAACATTTTATTAACATTCTCCAATGGGTCTCTGTTTAGAGGTTTGTACGTGTCACGGTGACTCAATAAAGTATTTATTTGTTCAATGTAACTGTTTTTGTCCATGATGACGATTGAATCAGATTTGTCCGCTTTAGTAATATGTAATAAATCGTTATTTTTAAGTGTTTTTAGGGCTTTTTCAAACCTCAAAACATAATTCGATTCATACCTCGTATCGAAAGCACTATACACACAACCTTTGGCTAAAGTCACCTCACTTTCGGATATATTACTGTTTTTCAAAATTGCTAAAAGACTTAGCAATCAGTAAACTGCTGGGCTTTTTTGGAACAGAGAATCCTAATCCAAAACCTAACGCACATTTCATATTGAAGTCTAGCTCATGGGACGACAAGTTAACAAAATTACTAAAATCACTTTTTTTGGTCCAGTAACTATTGCGAATTAAATCCTACAGTCTATTGTTTAATTTTCTGTTCTGAGTTCTGCATCTTCTACGTAAGTTGTTGTAAATATCGTCCAAAAGTGTACTTCCCCAAACAAGAGGAACGGTGGAAAAAAATATATCTTTTCTTACTTCGGACTCTCTGAAGGCGTTCTTCACTTCGATGCGGGTTATATTAATATGTTTCTTTAAAATAATTATTTCGGTGTCACCGAACGGTGTATCGTCCAACATACGGTATCGTCTTCCAAGCAGGGATTTTGGGATGACTTTTTCACTATAATACTTCCTAAGGAAACTGAATTGGTTCTTAATAGAATGTGCATGAGCAATAGCAGAACGGTAACTTCTAAAGATCGATCGGAGAAAAGGAAAAGTGGTTGTAAAAAGAGCAACAGTGAAGAGGACACGCGTGGGCGCCATTATATGGGATGAATTTCACAGTTAAACACGTGAAATGAATGAATGATGTAAACCCACAAGGAAAAAGAAAAATGATTCCAAGGCGTTTCGTGTGTTCAGAAGTACACCTCGTCAGGGAATGAAGGGAGCGGGCGAGAAGCCCAAAATATATATATACAGCTGGCGGAAACAAATTTCAATAACAGTGTGGGAATGTATAAAATTGACAATATCCTGTTTAAATTCCTTCTGCCTCTCATTATGTCTTGTTAATTATGTGCTAATCTTTTTGTTTCCGCCCCGCTGTATATATATTTTGGGCTTTTCGCTTGCTCCCTTCATTCCCTGACGAGGTATACTTTTGAATACACGAAAGACCTTGGAATAATTTTTCTTTTTCCTTGTGGGTTTACATCATATATATATATATGCGCCTCGGTGGTGTAATGGTTAGTGTTGCTGACTACGAATCCATCAGCCTCGGGATCGAGACCCGGTGACGGCAGGCTGCGCGCAGCAAAATCCAGCTGTTCATCCTTCCACACAAGAAAAAGAAATTGGTTGGTAGATAAATGTGTACTCTGGGTAGCCTAGTGGTTCAGACACTGGGCTGCTGGTGGGGCTTGGTTCGGATTCCACGTAAAACTGAAGGTCTAAGGTGAGTGACAAGCTTAACCTTCGTCAGAATGAACAATTCGGGCGGAAGCTAAACCAAGTGGTATATATATATATATATATATATATATATATATATATGTCTAAACCTGTACATTAGTGAAAGGAAAAAATGAAAGTTTTTATCTATTGCATAATTTTGAAAAAGTGAAAAGAAAACTCTTCCATAAAGGATCGTAAAATGAGCGTATATATAATAATTTAAAGGGAAAACCTGCGTATTTCCATCCTTAAAATATACGGCTTAGTTTCCATAAATTATTTGCAAATACCAACATAAATTTTTTAAGACATAAATTTTTTTCTCCTCTTTCTTCTCCCTGCGAATAAATACTTGACAAAAGTATCCCCTCACACGTGTGTATGTATGTGTGTATATATATATATATATATATATATATATATGATGTAAACCCTCAAGGAAAAAAAAAAATGATTCCAAGGCATTTCGTGTATTCAGAAGTACACCTCTTCAGGGAATAGTACACGGAAAGAGTACATGGAGGACATGGTTTGGGAGAGGCAAATCGGGAAGGTGAGAGAGTGTTGGACCTGGCTGTCTCCTTTGATATGGCAATTGTAAACACATACTTTAGAAAGAGGAACGAACATTTGATAACTTACAAGAGCGGAGGTAGAACGTCACAGGTTGACTACCTACTCTACAGAAGGTCACAATTAAGTGAAGTTAAGAACTGTAAAGTGATTCCAGGAGACCATGTAACACCACAGCACCGGATATTAGTTATGGAGCTGATGTTGAGGAGACCGAGAAAGACACGAGAAACGTGTGTAAGAGGATCAAGTGGTATAAGCTGAAAGAAGAGAAGAGAGTTTAAAGAGCGGGTGCTGAGCGAGACCAGTGTGCCAGAAGATGTACAAAACTGGTGGCAACATAATGCAAATGTAATACGAACCGTAGGAAAGGCTGTATTAGGTGAAACATCCGGTAGAGTGTGGAAAGATAAAGAAGGATGGTGGTATAATGATGACATCCAAGAGTCCCTACAATGTAAGAAACAAGCAAAGAAACTGTGGGAGGAAACTAGGTCGGGTGAGCGGAAGGAACTATATAAGAACGCAAAGAAACAGGCAAAAAAGGCGGTGGCACTGGCAAAAGCCCATGCATGTCGTGATCTGTATGAGAAATTAGAAACTCGAGAGGGGCAAAAGGAAATATTGAGGTTGGCTAAAGCAGGAATAAAGCCACAAAGGATTTTACTCAAATGAAACAGGTTAAAAGAGAGGATGGGACAGTACTGCGAAGAGAGAAAGATATACAGGTTAGATGGAAGGAATATTTTGAGGAACTATTAAATGAGGAAAACCCTAGGTTGGTCCATGAGGATGGACTACCAAATATGACAATGACGAGGAAGGTGGAAAGAGCGGAAGTGAAGAAGGCGTTGGATAAAATGAAGAGTGGTAAAGCAACGGGTCCTGATGAGATACCGGCAGAGGTATGGAAGGCACTTGGCGATGAAGGAGTGGATCTCCTGCATGATCTTATGGAAAAACTCTGCGACCAAGAGGTGGTCCCGGAGGAATGGCGTGCCAGTATTATAGTACCCATATTCAAAGAGAAAGGGGATATACAGGAATGCTCAAATTATAGGGGTATCAAGCTGATATCGCACACCATGAAGGTGTGGGAACAAATTGTGGACTTAAGGCTGAGGGAGGAGGCAGGCGTGTCGACAGAGCAATTCGATTTTATGCCCGGACGAAGTACGTCTGATGCTATTTTTGCATTACGACAGTTGGAGGAAAGGTACAGGGAAGGAGAGAAGGCATTGAACATGGTTTTTATAGATTTAGAGAAGGCGTATGATAGGACACCGAGACAAGAGGTTTGGAGGTGCCTGAGGGAGAAGATGGTCCCAGAGAAGTACGTCAGATTGATTCAGGAAATGTATAGAGTGGTTACGACGAAAATGAGGTGTAGTGTTGGTGTGACGGAGAGTTTTGGAGTTGGGGTTGGTCTGCATCAGGGATCAGCACTGAGTCCATTCCTATTCAACGTGGTGTTGGATGTGTTGACTGAGGAGGTTAGAGGGGTTGCTCCTTGGTGCATGATGTATGCCGATGATGTGGTGTTGTGCACAGAGACAAGACAGGAGGTAGAACAACAGCTAGAAAATTGGAGGGAGGCATTGGAAAGTAGAGGTATGAAAATTAGTCGGAAGAAGACTGAATATCTGAGATGTAATGTACAGCCGGATGAAGGAGGGGGAATGATGTTAAACGGTGAACTGATCAAACGGGTAGATCGTCTTAAATACTTGGGATCAACAATCGAGGCAAGAGGGGGTGCAGAGGGAGAGGTGAATCGTAGGATACAGTCGGGATGGAGGAGCTGGAGAGAGGTGTCGGGAGTTCTCTGTGATCGTAGGATGCCGGTGAAGCTGAAAGGGAAGGTCTTCAAAACAGTGGTTAGGCCAGCCATGTTGTACGGAATGGAGACGGTGCCAATGAAGAAGACTAGTGACAGAAAGATGGATGTGGCTGAAATGAAAATGTTGCGATGGATGTGCGGTGTAACTAGAAGGGATCGAATCAGAAACAAACGCATTAGAGGAACGGTGAAAGTGGTAGAGGCGTCAAGAAAAGTCCAACAAGCCGGACTGAGATGGTATGGGCACATGATGAGAAGAGAGGAGGATTACGTGGGACGTAGGGTGCTGGAAATGGAGGTGCCGGCACGGAGAAGAAGAGGTAGACCGAAGACGAGGTGGAGGGATTGCGTGGCGGCAGACATCCTGGAGAAAAATTTGGACGAGGACATGGTGCGTGACAGAAGAGAATGGAGGAGATTCATCAAGAACAGCGACCCCATATAGAGATGGGATTTAAGCTGCAGAAGATATATATATATATATATATATATATATATATATATATATATATATATATATTATATATATATATATATATAAAACTCTGCTTCCATTACAGAGGTAAGAAACTGGGTAAAAGATCTACACTCTCCAATCCCAAATATTTTTCTCTGTGGTGATTTTAATTTTCCATTCATGAAATATAAAAGGATAGGAAAAAATACATGTGTACACCAGGACAAGGGGGGCACACGGGAAGACCAGGAGCAGGTAAAAATGATACTAGCTCTGACTGATGAATTTATGTTAACGCAAGAAATAGCAGAAAACACAGGAAAAAACAACTGCCTAGATTTGGTGTTCACAAACAACAGCAACCTAATTGATAATGTAGAAATATCCCCAACTATAATATCGGATCACAACATTATTGAAATAACAACCAATATAAAAGCAGCAAGAAAGGAAAGAACACGAACAACAAAGAAGCAAGTTCGAAATTTTTAATTTTCACTCCAAAGCTATAAATTGGGAAGGTGTTGCATCCAGCATGGACGTAACAGATTGGCAATCCATCTTCGATGCCAAGACAACGGGAGAGATACTAACGACCTTAGAGGAGAAGACGCTGGAAACTGTGGAAAGACATGTCCCAAAAATACAACAAAGGGGAAAGAGAAGCAGGTTTGGGAGACAAAAGAGGGCATTGTTCCGAAAGAGAAAAAGAGTGACTGCAAAATTAAGTTACGGTAAAGATAACGTCAGAAAAATATTAAATGATAAACTGCAAAGTATCGATTGCGTCATACAGGAACTAATTGAGAAGCATGCAGAAAAAGAAGGCGACGCTATAGAGGCGATAAAGGTTAATTCAAAGCACTTCTATAATTTTGCAAAAAGGAAGTCGAGAAACCCTGCGACTATTGGACCTTTGAAAAACGAAGACAGTGCTTTATCTGATGATCTAACAGAAATATCCGAAATATTAAGAGCTCAGTACGAATCATCTTTCAATATCCCAAAAACTGACAAACTGATATACGATAAAAACGCGTTCTTTGAAGAAGAACTACAAGGGGAAAGTATAACGGACTTCGACTTTACGACAAATGATATTACAAGCTATAGGGAAACTAAAAGCACACTCAGCGGCAGGACTGGACAAATGGAATGCCACACCGATCAAAAACTGCAAGAATGCAATCGCTGAGCCCCTATATTGGATATGGAGACGATCACTAGACACGGGAGAAATACCGGGCATCCTGAAGAGCGCGAACATAGTCCCAATATATAAAGGAGGAGATCGATCGGAGGCCAAAAACTATAGGCCAGTGTCGCTTATATCTCGTCTCACTAAAATATTTGAAAGAATAGTTAGACAGAAAATCTATGACTTTTTGGAAACTTGGAAAAAATGAAATAATAACCAACATGGGTTTCGGTCAGGCAGGTCATGCCTATCACAACTAATGGAACACTACAACAACATTATTGATGCCCTGGAAAGTAATGAAAACTATGATGTAATATACACAGACTTTGCCAAAGCGTTCGACAAGTGTAACCATCGAATCATAATACAAAAACTGAAGTATACGGGAATAACAGGAAAAGTAGGAAAATGGATATATAATTTCCTTAGTGAGCGGCGGCAAGTCGTTACGATGCAAGGAACAACTTCATCAGAATCAGAGGTCCTCAGCTCAGTACCACAAGTATTAGCTCCACTACTCTTCATAATCATGCTAACTGACATAGATGAGGACGTTACCAGAGACAGCACAGTAACATCCTTTGCCGATAACACAAAGATCAGTAGAAAAATAAGAAACCCAGAAAATATAGGATCTCTACAAACAGACATGAACAGAATCTACGAGTGGACGAAAGACAACAGTATGAAGTTTAACACTGAGAAATTTCAGCTGTTACGGTACGGAAAAAGAGAGGACCTAAAATCCATGGAATACTATACCCCAAATGGACAGGAAATTCAGAGAAATTCTAAAACAAAAGACTTAGGGGGATGATGTGAAATTTGAAACACAAACTAAGATAGCAGTAAACAGAGCAAAAAGAGTAACTGGGCAGATACTGAGAACCTTTAAACGAAGGGATAGGAATATAATGATTCCTCTACTGAAAACACTGATCATACCCAAATTGGAATACTGCTCGGTCCTAACATGCCCATATAGAAAAGAAGACATTAGACAACTAAAAGGGATTCAGAGAAGCTTCACATCCAAGATCAATTGGTGCAAAGAACTAAATTACTGGGAAATGTTACGCGAATTAAACCTATATTCACTGGAAAGAAGGAGAGAGAAATACACCATTATTTACACTTGGAAAATAATAGAGAAACTTGTCCCTAATCTTACTCTGAACACTGTAACTCCCAAAACAACAGTGGAAAGTAGAAAAGGAAGACTGTGTCGTGTTCCCAAATTAAAGGCTAGACAGGGAACATCCTTAACCCTGAAAGAAAATAGTTTTGTTGTGAGAAGACCAAAACTGTTTAATCAGCTGCCCAAAGACCTAAGGAACACGAATGGGGTTACAGTAAACATCTTCAAAAGAAGACTAGACGCCAGGCTCAGAACAATCCCTGATGAGCCAGGCGTAACTGGCTATGTGAGGTAGAGAGTACAAGAAACCAACTCACTACTTTACCAGGCCAACTCGAGAGGAGGGGCGACAAGCTTGACCTTCGTGAAATGAGGAATCATCGCGCGGAACAGTTGAAAGGAAAGGTATATATATATATATGTATGCCTCTTCTAGTAAGACGCCCTCCCATCGCTAGATCATTTTCTGATATCTCTCTCTCTCTCTCTCTCTCTCTCTCTCTCTCTCCTCTTTAACTTATGAGGAAAAATGATAATTACAGGAGAAAGTACTTGAGCTATAGCAGGAATTCACTTCCCAATCTAATGTAAGGACTATGGTGTCTATATATATATATATATATACACAGTATGTAATAGGAGTAGTTATCACTTTTATGTGTTTATTTTTTGAACGTTTCGGCTGTTACAGCTCCCCATCTTCGATGAATAGAGCAATTTAAAATGTAAGAATTAACATATTTGAGCGATTTTGGATGTAATAGATTTTAAAACTGCGAAATACACGAAATACATTTAACTTATATGTTAGTGA
This sequence comes from Bathynomus jamesi, assembly GCA_023014485.1. Classification (NCBI taxonomy): domain Eukaryota; kingdom Metazoa; phylum Arthropoda; class Malacostraca; order Isopoda; family Cirolanidae; genus Bathynomus; species Bathynomus jamesi. The sequence continues at coordinate 255,866 of JAJOZX010003660.1, read as the reverse complement.
GCAAATTAATGAAAACTGTGTTGATGCTTCTTGGAATATGATGCGAATTCCACTGCTCAGTTTGAGGTAAGAATGGATGAAAATAAGGGTTTATCTTGCGGCGCAAACAGACCCTATAAAAACGGGTCTGCATTCCTCCGTGTGGGATTATTGGATTAAAAGTAATCGGAAACTAACCAAACAAATTCTTTTTAAAAACTAAAAAGTAGGCAAACGATATCAGAATCTTACGTTGTGTAACTACTCCATGACGTAAACAAACCGAACCCAGCCCGGTTGGTAGCGTTACGCGACTCAGTGCCCTCAGTTGAGCGAAGGACGTTAAACGGTTCAACCAACCAATCAACCACAAATCAACGATCACCCTCTTTGTGAGTTAACGCGACCTAATTAAATGTGTGAAATTCAAATTAACATTAGTTAACTTTTTAATTCTTTTTCAATTATAATAATTGCGTTGTATTTTAATTTCAATAATAATCATTTCAGAATTAATTCAGAGGAAAAAGCGTGATAGAATGATGATATGGCCAATTTTTTGTACGTGAGAAACGGGGAGCGTGGCTAAGAATAATTGAAGAGAGGGTAGGGGCGGAAGTATGGGAGAAAAAGAAGGAATACGGGGTTCTGAGAATTGATGATAACGGTGGGAAAGGATTTCAAGGAGAGAGAGAGAGAGAGAGAGAGAGAGAGGAGAGAGAGAGAGAGAGAGATAAGAATGTTGAAAATCGGCAAGGCAGCAAATTTGGGTGATGTTTACGAAAAAATGTTGAAATATGATGTAAATTTGGTTGTAAAGTGAATGGCGTGAGAAGAGTAAATAATTCCTGAGGACTGAATGAAAGATGATGTGTGCCTTTATGTAAAAGTAAAGATGACAAGAGGAAGTGTAAGAATTACAGGGGTGTAATAAGTTCACTGAATGTACTGGGTAAGGTGTAGGAACAGATTGCTAAGTGAGAGCGTAAAGAGAGTGACTGGAGGCGTAATCAGGGATAAACAGGGTGGTTTTAGAAAAGATAGAGGGTGTATGAATCAGTTGATGAATCACTTGTTTGCAGTATAACGGTTAATGGAGAAAGCGTGTGAGTATTAGGAGTGAATAGAGAGGCACTTGTGTTAGATGTTGCAGATATATAGTGTAGCTGGTAAACTGTTGAGTGGTGTGAAGACTTGATAGGAGTAAGGCATGTGATTTGAAATAAGCGTAGGATGTGTGATGTCTTTATGGTTGTTTAACATTTTTATGAAGAAGTGATGCGAGAGGTAAAGATGAGGATGACTGAAAGGAGTATTCTGTTGAGACCAAATGGCAATGAGTGGTAAAAGTGAGGAAGAGTTGCAGGAGTTGACTGAAATACATACGGATGTTTGTAAAAGGCAGCTGTTAAGTATGAATACAGATATGAGCAGGGACGTAGCGAGGAATGTCCCAAGAGGGGGGTCGAACTTGAGCTACGTTCGTCAGGTTCCGTGGTGAATCGGGCGAGCCCATACAGTTAGGGGGTCTTGGGGAGAGCTGGAAGCTCCCCAAGCGGGGTCCGGGGCAGAGCCCCGTAAACCAGCGGATTTTAAGCTTATTTTGTGTAAAAACTGTCTGAAAATGTCAGTGCAACTGCCATTTTTGAACAACCACTATACAGCCATCCACATGAAATATGTACTCTTTCCAACAAAAGTTTGGATAGGACAGTCACATTGGTGCAATCTAAGCTATATTATGATGTAATTACTTGTATTTTCTGAAATTTGAAATCAAGTATTGATCCTATAGTTTTCTTATTTAACAAAGAAAGTAACTATTTTATTCACACATTTATTGATTTCATGCATACAATTATTTAGTGTATACACGTTTAACAGTATAACATATCTATGAATAACGAAATCATTAGAAGAGATCCAAATGAAACTCTCACGTATAAGGCAAGTCAAACGGATGCAGAAACAGCTAGATCAGTTGAGACATATATATGACACACACACACACACACACACACACATATATATATATATATATATAATATATATATATATATAGACACTCCTTCCATTATATATAGATACCAAATCGTTAAATGTTATACTTTGGCGGCGAACCTTGGTTGTAATTACCGCAGATTTTTTTCCTGGCCTTTGGTCCAAAGGGGGGGGGGGAGGCGACCGCCTCCGTCGTCCCCCCAACCTTGGCTACGTCCCTGGCTATGAGTAAATTGATAGGGTGTGAAATAGGTGTCGATGGAAGAATGTTGGAGGTAGTGCATGATCTTAAATGTTTAGAAAGTCTAGTAAGCATGAACGACAAATATAAAAATGAAATGACTGAGAGAATTCCAGCAGGGAGAAAAACGTTACATGAACAAGATCGATTTTCATAATGTCGACGTTCGACATTAACAGTATGTAGATTTCAGATTTCAAACTACATTTCAAATTTTCAGTGAAAATAACTACCTTAACCTAACCAAACTAACCTAACCTAACTAGACATAACCTAACCAATCGTAACCTAACCCAACTTAACCTAACCTAACCTAATTTAAACTAATTTTAACATCGACATTATGCGTGTCGACATTGTGCAGATCGACCTTATGCATAGCGACATTGTGCAGATCGACTTTGTTCCACTACCATGGAGGAAAAAGTATATGGAACTACCAGAGCACTGCTATTGTACAAGGAAGAAACCGTTGTTTGTGAATAATGTCGCAAGAGGAATACACACTTAAAAATTTCAAGAATAAAAACTGAATTTATACTCGTGAATTCGGTGTCTCTTTTCACGATTAAAATAATTAGGATTTATAAATGAAATATTTTGGAAAGATGTGAGATGGGAAACAAATTACATATTTGTGATACGTGTGCCTTCATTCGACAGAAAATATAACGCATATGCAAACCTGTTTGAATTCGCTAGTGCATATTAACCTACAATTGAGACTTTCCTAATCCGGATTTAGATTTTGTATATATATATATATATATATATACTGTAATATGAATTTTCAGTCTTACCCGAGTGGGATTTGAGCCTCCGTCTTTGACGTTGACATTTTTTCGAGCTGTGACTTTAGCCACTCGTCCACACTGACGACTCAAAGGAGAGAGAATAAAATTTTGTTAAGCTCCTTCGTATTTATTTAATTACATTAATAGGGGTTTACTGCAGAAACATAAAGGAATGCCGTAAAGATTACTAAAAAATATTGAAAAATATTGCGAATTGTACATTTCTTTCGGAAATTACAGTAGATATTTGCAGTATATTGCACGGATACGTTCAGACGTCTAACCTGAGTATAAAAATCAAGATTTCATTATGAAATGTGATATTTCACGAATACAAAAACATAAAGACTAGTTTCGTGAAATTTATTGTATGGGAGTGAGATTGTGGTATGAGGTGTACGTGAGGGAACTAGAATGAAAGCAATTGTAATGGATAGTTTAAGGTGTATAGTCGAAGTAAGAAAGATTGACAAAATAGGAAATAAAGAGCGAGGTGTAGGTGTGGTCTCATCAAGTCATTGGAAAAAAATTGGATGAGTTTGTTGATGTGGTTTCGTTATATGGAGAGGATGGATAAGGGGTGTCTGGTAAAAAAGGTGTAGATGACAAAATAGCAAGGGAGGCGTATGAGAGGAAGACCGCATAAAAGATGGAATGCTTGTGTGAAACAAGTTTTTTCTAAACGAGGTATGGAGTGGAAAGAGTCGATGAGAATGTTTTTTTTTTTGTGTGTGTGTGTGTGTGTGTGTGTGTGTGTGTGTGTTAGAGAGAGAGAGAGAGAGAGAGAGGTGTATGAATGTTTAGCGACCCGCGCAGGAGGCTGCTGCCTCCTTGTATGGAGGTAAAAGCTAAATATAAGTGAAGGTTGTTGCAGTAGGGTGTGTTGAATTTTTCAACTTTCAAATTCCAAATATGAGGGGTGCTAAAAAGTTGCAGCATGACTTAGGAATTCTAAAGATATTTTTGTTTGTTAATTTAATATAATTTAGTTTTGCTTGGTAAGAAGCTACATAAAAATAGTGACTTTTTTGACTTTTTTGTGGAATTATATAATAATTATTATATTAATAATTATATATGCTGTATATATAATGCACTGCTGTTTTTGCTTATTTCACAGGTTGAAACATATTCATCAGTGTGCTGAAGATTACTTGTCCGTCAGTGCTACCATCCTAACCAGTGGGAATTGACCTACAATGGCTTCTAAAAGGAGGACAAGACTGGGGACATTCACACATATGAGCAACCTAATTGGAACTGGTAGAGAGTTGTTGCCCTCTGAACTCCCAACTCTGCGAGACGTTCTGAAATATGGGCTACTGCTAAGAGAACAAAGTGGTGAGGATGTGAGAAACTACCCAGCAGCCAATCTTGCAAAGGACATTTACCCTAAAGTGCTTGAAAAGTGGAAACGAGCAAACAGTTCTTTTGTAGCCCCCGTTGTAAATTCACGAGTCACAATCTTAACAAGATCCAAGAGAGCTGGGAGCAGGCCAAAAACATATCTCTTGGGAGAGGAAAGTTACATGTCAAAGAGGCTTTCATTGCAAAACTTGACAAGCTTTTTGACATCCTCAGTTGCAAGTGTAAAATTGTTCTCTGTTCTGAATTTGGCTGCCTTGCAGATGCTGGTTGCAAAAACGAAACTCACATTAACTGTACATGCCCTAGGGAGATGAAGATCCTGTGAAGGAACTTGCTTTCATTAAAGGTCAGAGAGGCAAGTCTGGTTCTATTGGACCACATCAGATTGGCTTGCCAGATCAACCTGAGCACAACAGACAAGTCAAAAAGCAGAAGCGGCAAGAAGACGAAAGAAGAAGACTTGCTGAATATAAGCAGACAAGTAAGCAGGATGTTTCAATGCCATCAATGAAATAATTTTCTCTGATGATGAAAATGAAGAACAAATAGCTGATGCTCAAGATGGAAAGGATGGAAGTTATGAAGTGACATTAGAAATACCAAGCACGTCTTCAACTTCCAATAAAAAGCCAGAGTACAACACATTAGAAATACCTAATGTTGCTATGCATAGCATCAGATATGGTGTTGGCCTGCGTGCCACAGCTGCCATCACCACTGCTGCCTTTATGGATGCTGGCTTGATCACTGAAGAAGACAAGAGACTTGTAGTTGATCACAATAAAGTCAAGAGGGCCCAAGAAAAAGTTATGAGATCCCTGGATCAGGAATTTGATGATCTTTGTAAGAAGGGTGAAATTGACTGCATCTTCTTTGACGGCCGTCAAGATACAACTAAAGTTATGCTGAAAGCAGACAATTCAGATCGTCAGTTCCCCAGCATCATCAAAGAAGAGCATTATTCTGTGTGCAGTGAGCCAGGTGGAAGATATCTCTACCACTTCACTCCTGAGAAAGGCTCAACGAGAAAAAAACCTGCTGAAGTTATTGCTGATAATCTTGTAGATTTCATGAAGAAGAAGGGCATTGATAAAAGCCTGCAGGCCATTGGAGGTGATTCTACAAATGTTAACACTGGCTGGGAGGGTGGTTCCATACATTGGGTAGAGGTCAAGCTTTGCCGTAAGCTGATCTGGTTGGTTTGTGCCCTCCACACTAACGAGTTACCCCTGCGACACTTGATCACAGCACTGGATGGGAAGACCTTGTCTAACAACAAGTGGACAGGTAACATTGGCAAGATGCTAGACACTGCAACCGAACTTGAAATTGATCCTTCATTCACATTCTTTCCTTTTTTTATGGAGGGAAGGGGACAGCATTTTTACGGGCCCTTGACCCCTCCTTCCTATGTACATAAAAATATCATGGCTTTCTCTATATATTACTATCTCGTTTATCTGAATGTATATTGGCCATGTACGTATATATGTATTTGGGTGCGTATATATATATATATATATATATATTATATATATATATATATATTATATATTATCTATGTATGTATGTATGTATGTGCTTGTCATGCGTACGTATGTGTATATATATTTCTTGTTGCACTTATTATATTATTATTATCCAACTCGGCTATGTATATTTAGGAACACATTAACAGTAGCACAGAACAAAAATTGAAATTTCTGCACGTCGACTTTAATTAACCCTCAGCTACTATCGTTGGGTCAATTCTGACCCTGAGTACATTTGTTTATTTTATCATGGGAAATAATGATAATAGTTAAGGGTTAACGCACAATTTTAATGTATTTTAAAATTTCAACATTTTTTTTTAGATGTAAAACATTGCAGATTCCTTCATCCACTGAAGTTAGATGCAGTAACGCCCGAAATGCTTAAAAAAAAAAAAAAATGCTAACAGATTTGCTCCCCCTTTTTATATACAATTTTATTTTTTTGTTTTAAGACAAAACAATGAAAGGAAATATACATTTTTATGAAGTTCATAGACTGAGACCAAGCATTAAAACAATATAATACCATTATGGCTAGAAATTTCAGTATATTTTCTACCTGCCTTCATCTTAATTACTTTATTGACCGACCTGAGTCGGCATTACGATAAAGATAAAATGTAAAATTTGCTCTTTTGCAGCAATTCTGTTTGATAATTGAAGAAATAATTAATTGAAATAATAAAGAATTTGTGTTCAGTTGACTATAAATTACAGATATACTTTTACAGTATTATGATAATAATAACCCACTCTAATAGACAGAGTTTATTTCCACAACAGTTTCGATGCTCACTGCCCACTGTATCCACCCGAAGAGGATGCCAGTGGGCATCGAAACTGTTGTGGAAATAAACTCTGTCTATTAGAATGGGTTTTTTCACGTGGAAAAAAGTGAAGTTTTTTGCATATTTTCGTTAAAACTAACGAAAATATCACGACTTAACCTAACCAATTATCGAGGGCGTACAGTTGATCTATTAGTAAATAGTAATACTATTCCAGAAACAAACAATGTTATAATTAATAATAGATCAACTGTACGCCCTTGATAATTGGTTAGGTTAAGTCGTGATATTTTCGTTAGTTTTAACGAAAATATTCTGTCAAAATGGTGGGGGGGAGATAACCTACAAGTACCCCATAAATAAATGAGATTTTCGCCGGAAGCGTCGACGATGGAAAGAACCAATAAAACCACCATTAAATTACAAGACACACAATCCTATAGCTTTTGAACCTCAATAAGAACTCAAGAAATTTCCACTAGAATTGAGAAAATGGGAGAGATCATTTTTCCAGCAAAAGTAACTTCACGAAAGAAGTCTCTAATAAACACGACAGAAGACAATCATCGCCTATTTTCTCAAGTAACACCTCTCCCATTGTCTTTCGCCCGTAGGCCCATTTTCGAAGCGTGTTCTTAATTAATACAATACTCTGGATGTGTAGGCCCATAATCGCCTCTGATACCTTTGCGGATCTCCGTAATTATTTGTATTTGATGTTTATTTTCAATGTGATACTGACATTTATTTCCTGCAAACCAGTCAATATATTTTGCAAATCGTAATTTAAGTAATTGTAACTCCGTACCGGATAAACTTTGAAATATTCCTATTTGTTATTCTCTGTGAACATTTATCTGTTAATGTATTTCAAAGGAAGGAAGGAAGACTTCGCGCAGTTTATCTTTGAATTTTGATACAAACAAATCTGGTGACCCCAGTAAATTAATAAGTAACTAATTAATTATCTCCGTCACCTATTAAATTATATAGCTCACAGTAAAAAAGCAATTAAATGGTAACATTTCCATGGTAACTCGGTGCAACCGCAGAAGAGAACTTACACTTTTAAAATTTAGTTTTGGAACAAAAATCCACATACACTGCAATTGCTGAATGCTTTATTTTATCTTACAGACATCAAGACGATTTTAGCTATTAACTTTTTATAGGTATTAAATTATTAAAGTAACAGAGAAAAAGTCGTTAATCCGTTAATTCCGCAATAGTTAAAAAATCGTAAAAAAATAGTTACCCATAAAACTAATATTAAAGAAAATATGATCCACTATTCGAATTCGAACAATGAAGGCAAACACAATACCGCCTTATGACGTCATTACTTGTATCTTGGCAGCGCCATCTATGATTGGTTTGAACCCAACTCATAGAATCTATTGAGTTTGGATAAATATTAATCAAGCGTTATGAAGGGTTGTTCCCCAATTACCTTGTCGTTGTTACACCCGTAAATCTGGGAAATAAAAATGAGGACTTTACTCGGGTTATATGATTACGAATTTGGTAGCGAAAGCTAACTTAAACTTAAGCCTAGCTGGATTAGGCCTATCAGCGCACGTGGAAAACTTTAAGCCTATCTCATACGATAGTAGGCCTTGAGATCACCGGATGTTAACCACAGGCTTATTTCAAGCCTGAGCCTACCTTTTTCTACAACGCTCTCATTATTAAACTTCTTAACAATCACTGGGAACGATACTAATACAGTATAGGTTAGCTCTTACGGTCAGTGAGAGGGGAAAATAATGAGACGAAAAGCCGTTGATTCCACTCGGTCAAGTTGGGCTGTGTGGGTTGAGCCACCTCCCACATGAGAAGCGACCTCATACAGGGCCAGAGCCAGACACGACCCCTGTACAGAGACAGCAACTGAGTAGGGGGGAACAAAGTGTGGAGCCGGTACAGCACACTTAACCATTTGGAAGCTGTTTTAGAAAGAGAGTATATGTGATCTTTCCAGGAAAGATCACGAGAAAAGGAAACGCCAATGTTAAGAGAAGAAGGGTTGAGTTGTGTGTTGTTGAAGGTAAAGGAAAAGTCGTGTGGAAGATTGTGACGACTAGACAGAGAGAGGAACTGTGTTTTTGAGGCATTGAAAGCCACAAAGTTTTCTCTGCCCCAGTCAGAGATAGTAGAAAGATCAGAGGTTAGGTGCACCATAGCTGTCTTACGGGAATCATGGAGTGACTGTTGAGAGGGACGCTTTGTGAAGTGAAGAGTGGAATCATTGGCATAGAAGTAGATAGTACAGGAAGTGGGACTTAATAGATCATAGATAAATAAAATGAAAAGAGTGGGTGACAGGGTAGAACCCTGAGGAACACCACTGTTAATAGCTTTAGGAGAAGAACAGTGGCGATGTACAGCTATAGATCGGCCAAAAACGAAATTGGAGACGTAGGCACAGATAGAAGAATAGGGAGGAGGGCAGTTTGGAAATTAAAGATTTGTGCCAGACTCTATCAGAAGCTTTTGATATGTCTAGCTCAATAGTAAAAGTTTCACCGAAATCCCGAAAGGAGGATGACCAAAAGTCAGAGAGATATGCAAGAAGGTCACCAGTAGGGCCACATGTAAGTCACAATCGGGTGACCTGTTTGATTGATACGCTTCACCCTTTTTTCCCTGACTAGTGGTGGCCTATCACGCTCTCACGGACACACGGTCACAGCTCTCTCTGGTGGCCTGTTCTCGACTGCCTGATTGATTCTCTCTCTGCGCCGCGCTCTCTGTCTTCCCTCCGCACTTCGGACTTCCATCTCGCACTGGGGAAACAATGCTTCACCCATCCCCCTTATAAACCTGGAACTTAGAGACAACTTTTACATACACTATTTTATGACTTTCACAAATTTCTACAGTATTTGTTTTAGATTATTTAATTAACTTATTTGATCTATTTAACAAGAGTAAATGATTTAATTATATATATTAAATGTTATTTAAAAACTAAAATTGTTTATGAATACAGGATTGGACGAACCAGGAGGTGGGGCATCGCGTGACTGATATTCCCATTCTTTATTGGTTAAACAATATTACAAGTACGAACGCGTGGAAACCTGTTCTTCTGGCTTCGTGCCAAAAGTCACGTCTTTGTTTTTCTAAATTCATCTGAGGCCTACGTGAATTTATATGCTAACTAACTTGTTTTCCAAATATGTTAAAAATTTTACTATTTTTTTACATTATTAATAAATTCCCAATTTTGCAATCTCAGCAGTTGAAGAAAGGCTCGGTGCTCGCACGCTTTGAATCTAAAATTATATATAACGTCTCCAGCGTCGAGAATCTAAAGTAACCCATGAACAATAACAGTAAGATGTAACAGTAACAAGCAAGATTTTCCTTTATATCAGAACAACCGAAGCTTCCTTAAAGGAAAAGGCTTAGCCATAAACCTTTTGAAACATTGAACAATACGACTAAATTTATTGTGAGCTTCGAATCTAAATCCATTTAAATTTCGTAACTCGCCGGATTTACGTTTTAATCTTTAAATCGTCTTTTAAAGCTCTTTACGGTACATTATTCCTTATTTCCGATATGCGAACGCCAAATACTACGAGGGCCACTCAATATATTTTGCCCACCTTTTTTTTCTTTCCAAGTTTCCTTGTAAATTCCAAAAATTTTGTACACGAGTAGTTACATACCTTTTTTGCACGTTTTTATTTTTCTACATAGTCTACATCCTTTTCCATCTCGAAACAAGGACCTTTATTCCTTGGTGGTAAAAGTCTGCTGGGTTCCGCTGGAGCCACCTCTTAACCTCCTCAACAACCTCATCTTCACTCTGAAACTTTCTTCCACGAATAGCATCCTTCATTGGCCCAAACAAATGGAAGTCTGAAGGTGCCAGATCCGGGCTGTATGGAGGGTGGGTTAACACAGTCAAGCGCATTTTTGCGATGGCCTCTCTCTTGTTTGCAAACTGTTGTGTGGTGTTGCGGTATCGTGCAAAAGAAGGACGTCTTCCAGTTTTCTCTCCGGTCGAACTCGCTTTATACGTCTCTGAAGTCTCTCTAGGGTAGCAATATATGCCTCTGAGTTGATTGTTTGTTCTTTCTTCAAAATGTCCACCAGAATCACCCCTTTCATGTCCCAGAAGATGGTGGCCATAACCTTTCCTGCAGAGGGAGTCATTTTGAACTTTTTCACGCGTGGAGAGTCTGCGTGATGCCACTCCATGGATTGGCGTTTTGTTTCAGGTTCAAAGTGGTGTACCCAAGTCTCATCCCCAGTCACAATTCGTGAAAGGAAGTCATCCCCTTCTGTCTCGTATCGAACCAACGACTCCGAAGCAATTTCTTTTCTTTGGACTTTGTGATCTTGAGTCAGTTCGTATATATATATATATATATATATATATATATGTATAGAAACGACGTAAGTATAGAGGAGTGTTCTGCACACGAGGAAGAGAAATAACGAACAAATGAAAAATGAGGTAAACACCCGGGAATCGAACCCAGGATTGGTTTCTGCCCTATGTAGGAGAATTACGACTTCTGACTGGTCGAGGCCCGTGGTGTAGTGGATAGCATATCTGACCGGCAATCGGAAGATCCTGGGTTCGATTCCCGGGCGGTTACCTCATTTTTCATTTGTTCGTTATTTCTCTTCCTCATGTGCAGAACACTCCTCTATACTTACGTCGTTTCTATACATTAATATACTGCGTGGTCATTGCAGCTAAATATATATATATATATATATATATATATATATATACTGGCGCTCATAAGTATTCGTACAGAGAAATATTTCAGTTATGTTCGACTTTATCCTTTGTACCACGCATAGGATAGTTATGAAAAGTTTACCGTTTCTTTGAACAAATTTTACAAATAAAAAAAAATTGGTTTAACAGCAGCCTATAATGTAAAACATTAGAGAATTTGAGGAAAATAAAAAAAAGTAAAAATGCAAAACGTTTCGTACATTTATTTACAAAATTATTTAACACTCTGTGGGACCACATTTTGCTTGAATGACATCAATGATTTGTTTTGGATATTTTCCTGCAAGGTTTCGATATCTCCCAGTAGAAATTTTAGCTCATTCTTCTAAAGAAAACAGTTGCAATTCATTTATATTCGAAGGGTTTCTCTCGCTGACAGCTTTTTACAAATCAAACCATAAATTCTCGATTAAATTGAGATCTGGATTTTGACTGGGACAGTCGAGAAGCTTGATATTCTTTTGTTGAAGTCATTTCATGGTGCTCTTACTTTTATGTTTTGGGTTATTATCTTGTGGCAGTACTCAATTGCGACCCATTCGCAACTCTCGAGTTTCCTGATACTTCTTCGAATTCAAGATTCCACTGATGACAACAAGCTTTCCTGGACCAGAAACACTAAAGCATTCCCAAAGAAGCAAACCACCGCCACCATGTTTAACCGTAGGAAGGATGGTTTTTTCCTAGAATGCAGTACAGGACTTCATTTTCGCCAAACATACCGTTGGTGATTCCTTAATAATTCAGTTTTGGTCTCGTCTGTCCAGAGGACTTTCTTCCAGAATGCAAATCCATCATTTTGATGATTTTTGCCATACTTTAAACGAGCTTGTTTGTGCACTATTTATAGGAGAGGTTTTCTTCGTGCAACTCTTCGATGCAGACCATTCTTTCTCAATGTACGACGTATAGTAGAGGGATGGACATCGATCTTAGACAGTTTTAATGTTTGGTAAATATCACCTGCAGTCACTTGTGGATTCGCAGCAGCCATTCTTTCAATCCGTCTAGCTGTACGTTCTGAAAACGTGCAAGGTCGTACACACTTTGGTAGAGTTTTAATTGTTCCAAAGCCTTTCCATTTCTTTATAACTGCGGCAGCAATCGTAAATGGAATTCGAAGTTCTTCTCCTATCTTCCTATAACTCTTTCCAGATTCGTGTGCAACAATAATAGATCTCTTAAGATCTGTAGACAGCTCTTTACCTCGACGACCCACTGCTTACTAATGGTTTGTACAGTCATCCGTCTTCCATGAAGATTCACAGAGAAAATTCTATAATTCAGAATTACCAACAGTCTCTAATCAACAAACAGCCAACTACTGATAAAAATTTTAAATTCTTTAAGCCTCATGTGGACGCATAAAGTATTAAATAATTTTGTAAATAAATGTACGAAAACTTTTGCATTTTAACTGTTTTTATTTCTCTTAAATTCTTTGATGTCGGAGTTGAAGTAATTTTTTTATTTGTTACATTTTTCTAAACGAACTGCAAACTTTCCATAACTATCGTATGCCTGATACAAAAAATAAGGACGAATATAACTGAAATATTTCTTTGTACGAATACTTATGAACACCACTGTGTATAAAATCTTTTCAAGCGACGAAGGACCTAATAATATTTATATTTTATTTATTATTTTTCTCTACTATATTATAGAGATTTCATCTTTCGAGTGGGTAAAACACCGGAAAATTGAGGTCCTAAAACTTTCTCTTATATTTTCAGTCTCAGAGAGACAGCATATATATATATATATATATATATATATATATATATATATAAGCAAAGAACCACAGGGAAAAGAAAAGGAAACACGAAGTCCGAGCGCTTTCGTGATATATTCACATCTTCTGATATATTCACATCCCTGAAGATGTGAATATATCACGAAAGCGGTCGAACTTCGTGTTTCCTTTTCCTTTTCCCTGTGGTTCTTTGCGATTTCTTTGCATATATATATATATATATGTGTGTGTGTGTGTGTGTGCATACTATAAACGGGAGAAGAATAAGTAAAATTAGAGGCCTGTATACGGAAGGTTTGGAAATGCAAATAAATGTGGTTTTTCCTTCAGTTTGTGTATAGTAAGCCTGAGAGGCTGAGATAGTACGGGAGGAAACAAACATACAGTGCACCTTGATCCTGAAGAATCATGCACCAGCACTGATAATAATAGGAGGTGTCTGCAATTCGAACTAATAAAAATTACGTGAAAACGAATACAAATTTGGATATTGTTTGAACCTCGATAACACACGGGGGAGCCATTCTTAATGTCATTGGTCATGAACTACGTACGGAAGCCTCGTCAGTACACTGAACCTCTGTTTGCTTAACAATGCCGCTCAGGGCTGCTTATACCCTGAAAGAAATGTTAAACTTTTCATCTTCCTTCCACTTTAGCTGTAACTACAAATGTATTAAACATTGATTATTATTAATTATTAATATATATATATATAATATATATATATATATATATATATATATATATATATATATATATATATATATATTTCTGTCATACCCACTTGACGAATAAACAAACAGTCCGACGAAGAGTTTCCTATGATCCAGATATAACGTTATATTTGAAATAATATTCCTTATCGTCCTTATTACTGATGTATTCTGGGTTTTCCTGTTTTTTATATATATTATTAATATATATATATATATATATATATATATATATATATTCCCATATATATATATATATACACACACACACACACACAGTATATATGTAAAGTTCGCATTTATGCCTCAGTGCGAGTGCCTTTATATTTGGAGCTCCTCTTTATCGATGCGTCATACTATAAAACGTATGAATTTAGCTCAGTATAATTATGTAATTTGGAAAGTTATTCTTCTAAAATGGAGAGAGAGAGAGAGAGAGCATTGAAATGTGTTAAGGAGTCAAATTTGCATAAAACGAGTAATTTTTATGCTCAATTTCATTAAAAGACAATTGTGAACCTCATTTGAATACATTAGGTATAAAATAGGTACATTTTATGTATAATTTTGTCATGTATATATATATATATATATATATATATATATATATATATATATATATATATATATATATATATATAGCGGAATAGATAAATAAATATGATAATGATAATATATATGAATAAAAACTAATTAATGTCGATTTTTTACAATTAGCCAAGTACAAGTACAACACTTTAAAAAGTAATATATATACAGTGTGGTCACAAAATTTCGAAATGATGGGGCAGTTGCGCCGTCCGGAACTCGTGAGAATTTTGATCCTCATGAGTCATGACTATCAGATCCGGTCACCGTAATATGAGGCGTATAGAATAGAAAGGGCGTACGCCCGAAAATCAAGTTTTGAGATAAACGCATTAATTAAAGTTAGCGAACGTTATTACTCGTTAACGACTGAACCAGGTTTAACGGTTTTGTTCTCAAGCCCATGTGGGGACACGTCACACCCACGGAATACAGCGTGCTGATTGGTTACTGCGCGAAAACGGGATATCGGGAAAACGGGGGATACGCCTGTGCTATTCTAATAGCCTCATATGTATATTAGGGTGGATCGATTTTACATTTTTTTCGATTTCCATATTCTAATAGAGACAAAAACTTGCGCATGCATGAGAAATTAGCCTCTGCAAAATCTTAGCTTAATAGGTAATCATCTTCTGCCCCCGGCAGAGCGATGAAAATCATATTTTAGTAGTCAAAAACGTATTTTTCTTATAATTTTTAAATATAAAATTTTGCGTGTGTGTTATTTCATGCCTAAGCAACGATATAAATGCTATGGGAAATATATAAATGCATTATTTAAGACAAGGAGCCGATCTGAAAATATGTATAATAATATACATATTTTCAGATCGGCTCTTTGTCTTAAATAATGCATTTATATATTTCCCATAGCATTTATATCGTTGCTTAGGCATGAAATAACACACGCAAAATTTTATGACTCTAGGCTAGGGTTTAAAAATACGTTTTTGACTACTAAAATATGATTTTCATCGCTCTGCCGGGGGCAGAAGATGATTACCTATTAAGCTAAGATTTTGCAGAGGCTATTTTCTCATGCATGCGCAAGTTTTTGTCTCTATTAGAATATGGAAATCGAAAAAAATGTAAAATCGATCCACCCTAATGTATATACGATCATAAACAAATTCATAAACCATCTTCAAAAAGACTAAAATAAGGCCTAAATAACTAATACAGTATAATACCAAGTCACTATAAGATACATTAATACATTTGTAACGATCATTTTACATAAATAACCTTTGTAAATGGTAGGAAACATAATATGTAATGTGTACGATACTGTACCGAGCGTTTTAATACCAACCGAACTTATGGAATGCTGTTGACAATACAATTACAAGAAATTAATTCCATCTAAAGCGGGGTCTACAGCTATAAAGATAAGTAGTTGAATATTTGTAATTATTAAAATTATATATTCATCTTTTATTTTATTATTTCATACATTATAATTGACTTGGTCAAAAAGCCAAGTAGGTACGCAGTTGTAACCTAACTTAAGTTTCTAAAAATTCTATTTTAATTTGCTTATGCAATAGGAACAGAAAAAGCTTTTATAAATAAGTACACTAAATTAAAACAATGCAATGTTACATAATGATAATTTACAATCAACATACCTGAGTGTTCTTATAGACTTTGAGATGACATATGAAGACCGAACTGGCTTCTCTGTGTGGATTTCGTACAGGTCAGCCGAACGCGGATGTACGATTAGCAATTCCTCCTCCCCTTTGACAATTACACCTGGGAATCGTTAAACACGTGGATGCAACACCATTGTAGATCTAATCCCACCCATTTAAAATAGCCTACGTCATGAACACCATATTAAAACAATGGCTTTTATCGAGACACAATTCCTAAGGCCATACAATAAGAACAATAAACTTAATTCTAAATTCATAAACACGGAAAATTGACTAAAATTAACATTATGAGAAGAAAAGTGAGCAATAACTTCATCATAGAAGGAACTTCTTTGCTTCAAGTCTATTAGCAGCCCTTTTTCTATCGAAAGCAAACTAAAACCACACAGCCTTTCCTGCCCTTGTGTCCCCCGGTAGCATGTGTTTACTCGTTTTAGGGCCGAGAAAGAACGTTCTACTGAAGCAGTGGTGCTTGGAATTGTTAAGATCAATTCTGCTTGTTTATAGACTTCTTTGAATCCGCAGCTGAGTTGATTCACTGTCATTATGTTCATTAGTTCATGAACATGTTTGCCCGAGAACTCTGAACTTGAATAGAGTACTATGAGTTCATTCTTGAGACGCACATACTCAAACAGTGTTCCATAAAAGTCTCTTACTTTGTTCAGTAGGTTATCTGGGAAGCTTACCTTGTACTCTTCATATTTTTCAGGCGCAAGGTGAAAAAAACTCTAATTTAGAGAGAGAAGAATATCTAGTGTGAATCTGATCAATGATGCTATTCATGATCTTGCAAAACAACTGGTGATAAACATCTTTTCCGTCATTTTCTATCTCTCGTCTGCATCTTTTAAGCTGTGGATCATAGAGCTCATCTTTTTCAGACATAACCGAAAGCCATAGCTCTTCAAAACTGTGATCCTTATCATATTTCAGTTGTTGTGTAACGTCACTTATTTTCTTACTACAGTATAGCACATCAAATGTTTCATTCTGTAATATATTGTACAAAACATCAGTATACCCAAACACTTTTGAAAAAATCTCAAGGAACAATATTGTTTGAAAATCTTCCAAGAATGACAAGAATCCCCGTGCTTTTACTACTGCATCCGTGTCCCAAATCCCACTCTGCAGAATTTTCGATTACATCCTTGAAGAAATCAGTAAGACTGCTTCTATAACTTTTTACAGTATTTACTAAACGAGATGTGAAGTTCCATCTCGTTGGAGCAACAGAGGGCAATCCTCTGGAAACAAATTCATTTAAAGCATGTACTCTTTTAGAAGACTTGGAAAAATAAGCAGCTACTTCACTCAGAATTTGGAAAAAGTGTTTCCACTGTTTGATACTGGAAAGGCTTTGCTGTAAAACTAGATTCAGCACATGAGCATAGCAATGCGTGAAAATGGCAAGAGGATAAGCTTCAATGACTTTTTTCTGCAAGCCATTTACATGTCCACTCATTAAACATGCTCCGTCATAAGTCTGTCCAACTAATTTGCTTTCGAACCGATATTCTTCAACTATGTTCACTACATGCTTAAACAGGCCACCAGAGGTTCTGTCGCTACTAACATCAGTAAATCAATGAATCTTTCATATACTTTACCTTCATGAACAAAACGCAAAACTGTTGAGAGCTGTGATTTTGACGTAACATCTGAGGTTTCATCAAGCATTATAGAAAGAAATCTTGCTGAATCAATTTCTTTTTTTATATTGTCTTTCATTACAGAGGCTATAGCTTTGATTATGTCATTTTGCACAATAGGAGAAGTTCCCTGAAACACAGTGGATGTATTTAAATGATTATCTAGAAGAGAATCATACTCCCGAAGCAATTCTAAAATTTCTATGTAATTTCCTCTGTTCACTGAAGTTGAAGCCTCATCATGACTTCACAGAGGAAGTTCTTGCTTAGCAAGATAGCATATTGCATCAATATGCCGTTTTAGAATTTCTCTGTTCTTCTTTATTTGTTCATTGTGTCTGCTTACTTCATGTGCCTTTTGCTTATCAATTAATGTGTCAATTCTTCGCTTGCCAAACATTTTATGGCTAAGAAAAGACTGAACATGGCCCTGCGATCTCTCATGCTTCTGCTGAGCAGCAGACAGATGATTGAGATCAGAATATCCCTGTTTACTCCAGATATTATTCGCTTTTGAGAACAATAAACATGGCCAACAAAAAGTTTAGAACGCTCTTTACAACCAGTCAGCCACTCAACAGATTTATACTGAGAAACTGAAAAATACCTTTTACATCCAGACTTTTTATCTTTGTGTTGACTAATCAAATTTGGGCGTGCTGGACATGGCCTTCCTTCCTCTAACACTTTCAACTTGTCCTCATAACTAAGTGTTGAAAAAAGAGTGCTTAATATACTTTGTACAATGTTTGGCATGATTATGGAAGGGACAAAAAAGTAATATGTCAGTACTGGATAGAAAGACTCCCGCCATGAGCTCTGACTGAAAACTGACAGTCACTGACTCGTTCGCAACTTCGCTGAGAGTGAGAAGCCGTCTGACGCGGGCCATGGCAACATAGGCCCCGCCCACTTTACCATATATGGAGGGTGTTCTCTCCACAGACCGCACACTCTCCGCCCTGATCCCTCGCTCTCTCCCTTTTCCATTTGATTTGGCATGGGGTAAACATAAATTTATATTCCCATAGTAGGGGAGAAGAATATATATTATATATATATCGTCGCACCGCAATACTTAAATTTTGTACCTCAAACAAGCTCTAGGGACGCTTCTATCGCTCAGTACCAAAATTTTACCGAATGGTTGTGAAGACAATCCGAACAACTGAATTGAAGTAGTTCATTTCTCATCTCGACTAGTGTAACAGTCGAGCACTTAATTAAGGGTTAGGGCATCTTTTTCGTCTTGACTAAAGTTGAGAGAGGGAGACAAAGGGTTAATTAAATATTAATTTACAGAAAATCTATTGGGTGTGCGGCGCACACCCTAGCACACTCTGAATATACGCCCCTGATATATTATATACCTTTTCTTTCAACCTTTCAAACGTTCTTCGTGATCATCCCTTGATTCCTCATTTCACGAAGGTCAAGCTTATCGCCCCTCCTCTCGAGTTGGCCTGGTGAAGTAGAGAGTTGGTTTCTTGTACTCTCCACCTCAGAAGCCAAGTACGTCCGGTTCATCTGGGATTGTTCTGAGCCAGGCCTCTAAACTTCTTTTGAAGATATCCACCGCAACACCACTCGTGTTCCTTAGTTCCTTGGGCAGCTGGTTAAAAAGTCTTGGTCCTCTCACAACAAAACTATTTTCCTCAGGGGTGTGTGTGTGTGTATATATATATATTTTTTTTCTTAATTGGGGTTGTTTAACTCCTTCGAAACATCTAAGGTCATATGACGGAGGGGACCTACAGCTTTACGTGGGATCCGAACCACGGGTCGCTACATAATCTGGGCGCAGAGGACGGTCTCCCATCCAACTACTACCCAGACCCAATGTCGCTTAACTTCGCTGATCTCCGGGAAGCGGTGTTACGACATCGGCCACGATGAGTTTTTATATACCTTAATGCATACTTGAACCTGGCATTAGCCCTCTGTTTTTGTTGCAATACAGGGCCTTGCCTTGGCTTCCCTTGTTCACACCACATTAAAAAAGCATCTCTGGATGCATTATGAAGTTCAGCCATATAATCGCTCCAGCCAGGTCTACATGTATAATTTTTTCTCCTAAAGGTATTTAAGTCTAGGCTAGCATTATTGAGAGAGGAAACAATTTGTTCATACATGTCTTTAAATTCCAAAATATGTGTTTGAATTCTACAATTTGCATCCTGACAAGCTAGAGCATCATTAGGGATACATATATTACTTAGCAATACATCAGACTTATTACAGTACTGTTGTTTGCCATCATCATCAACTTTGAACCAGTCTAACTTTGCTTTACGTGTATCATTTACCTGTGATAGCATTGGAATGCAATTAATGTCAAAATCAATTAATAGGGGCATGTGGTTAGAACTAGCATAGGAGTACAAAACTGCCATATTCAGAACTGCCTGATTTGCATCAGGTGTACAAATACAATGATCCAACCATGAAGTGGTGTGCCAACTATCAGTAACATAAGTAAAGCTATCACCAGGAAGTACACATGGATGAAAGGATCAAGTTATTATCTTCACAGAAGGCTTTTAAGTGGTGGCTAAATAAAGAATTATCATTACGCACATTAGCATTAAAGTCACCGATAATGTCGTATCCAACTCATCACTAATACTGCTGACCTACCCTAATTTAATGAGGTAGTCTTCTTCATTATCAACTGCCTGAAAAGGCATATAGCTACACAGAATTACAAATTTTTTATTGTCTACACAAATTTCTATTCCAGTTAGCCAGTTCAAACCAAGTTTTAATTCACTAATATATTTCCCATACCCCAACGTCTATAGAATAGCTACCCCACCAGATGGGTGGCCTGCAAAAAGACCATCTTGTCTGACTCTGATGGCCTCCCCTATCCCATTAAAAGATACTGGATAGGCTATTCAGGTCCCTTAAGTCCTGTTTCCATATAGGTGAGCGGCCAACCCTGATAAAAGGCCATAGTTTTTGAGTTTAATACCCCCTCGTACAGAAATGTACAACATGTCCTAAAATGATCTGCACCATCTGGACATATAAGTTTGGCATGTTGTCCTCCATTCTGAGTGTGCTAAGATAGTAAAATCAGCCATTAACTTCAGCTATGTACAGGTGCTCGTGTATTCACGTTTTCAATTCACGCATTACAACTGAAATCTTTGAAGACACAATGAACAATGAAGACAAGGTTTATTTCCCATGAAGTTATACATATTCTGGAAGCTCTAGTGCTACACTATATCAATTTATCTATAAAAACATTCTTTTACATGATATATTTTATTTTTTGCCTAAAATCGTTATTGTTAGACCCAAAAAATATCACCTAAAATACAGGTGTTTCACAAAACTGATTAATATGAGTTACACAAAACTAATTTCGAGTACAATAATTCAGGTATTTTGATACTCCAAGCATTAATACACTATGTTCAACAAAATGAATGCTATATTAAAATGTTGAATCACCATACAAAGTGCTGTGCCTACATGGGTCAATAATGCAGACCTCTATTCGCATGCCAGCAGAAAGGTTTATCATTCAGTTATGAAAAACAGGAAAATGTTGGCATGATTACAATACATATATAATAATGTTGCACTTGAAAATAAAGTTTGAATTGTTAACTGTGTGAAAGGACCGATATTGAGATTTGAAGAACGTCAATTTTGTAAAACAAAAATTAAGTTACTATACGTATATCGATGTACATAACACAAAATCAACTAAATCAACTAAAATCAATTAAACCAACTAAATTTTAACAATTCTTATCTTCATGAAGCAAACTACTAAATAACTTTAAAGCAGGGGTGTGAAAATATTGCTGTCACTGCCATGAATAACACTTTCTGCAAGAGCTAAGACTCTACGTTGTAATTTTTCTGCTGGCTGGTAATTTGAATCACACGATTCAAATGCCTCTTTTCTCAGCAACCAGAGAAACGCCTTCTGTAAAAGTGCTGGAACAAATTCTTCAGATGTTTTCAGGCCGATTTCAGCAGCTGTGTAGTATTCAGTTGGCTTTTCAATTTGTGCTATTTCTTGTCTAAGCATACCAATGACAGAATGAAGTAGGCTTTCTGAATTCACTGGAACATTTGATTGTTCTTCAGCAGAACCAAGAATCACCTCATTGGAGTTGAAATCTTCCTTCAGTTGATCAAAGGCTCTGACAGCATCTCCTAAGGTGACACTGCTACTGACAACAATGCTTAACTTGGACTGTCATCGCTGGGCATGAATAACAATGTTATCACCATAATGCTTCATGAGACGGCGCTGAAGTTTTTCTGCACGGTATGCTTGGGTATCAATGTGGTCAGGTAACAGCTGTTGGAATTTGTCTAGCAGGGTTTTCAACATATAAGCTTTTCCTTGTTGTAGATTAAAAATCTATTTCTCCTACTAGTGCCATAAATGCCTTCTCGTATATGTTCTCTCCTTCTTCCATTTTCGTGAAGCACTGATGTTATGCTTGTTTGTATAGCTTGCCATGCAGGATTTGTGGTAAACAGCATCAGCTGCAATGAGGTCTTCTTCAATTTTGGCAAGCATAGAAATGTTCTTCCGAGCTTGGGCTGCTTGATAGAGATTACTCTGACACGTAGTTGTTTGTACCTTATGTGTGCTGTCCCTCTTTCGCACGTTGCATATGAAACACATTGAAAAATCCGTAAGCTTGGATGTTTGAGCTCGTGTGCGAACACTTTGTTCTTCAGTACCATGTGATGCAGAATTATGCTTGCTACATTTTGTACTAACATGAGAAATGTTTTTCTTACTTGTAAATGATTGATAACAGCTACGATGATATGTAACAGACATACTATGGAATTTTGTAAGGTCATCAAACTCAGATTCAAGTCTTTATGAAAGGTCATCCTGCCGTAACAATGATGTTGACAATAATGTTTCAATACCCACTTTTGTGGGTACAACCAGTTTCTCTTTGCGACTCTGCTGACATATAACGCATTTCTCCCAATTTGTTGACAGCCTCTGTTTCTTCGCCTGTACAAATTTTAATGGACTTGAGTCAGGTTCTGCCATGCTTCATATAGATGATCATCTGAAATAAAAATAACAATAATTAAACTGTGGTTTTCAACAATACCACACATTTGCACAATATTTGTCACAGCACACATTTGTCTTATTCTAATATTGTCATAATAAAAGGAGGAAGTAAATTTAAAACTGGGCCTAACCTATAACAATACATTATGGAAAACTGATGAGTGGGTAGTTGGGAGGTAACGAAAATGGTTCACTGAGTAGGTAGGTAGTTAATCTAACAATTATTAAATTCCTTTTATGTCAATAACTGGGTGGATGAAACCAATTGGTTGCTCACCAGAGTTATTCTCCACACTAGTATTTATATACTGTGTGACAAGAGCGTGCTCGGTAATAGATATACAGTACCGATCAACCAACCGAGGAAAAAACCAAGACGACGCTGGTGGAAAAAGCCCCGCGAAAAGGAGAACAAAGGAGAACGAAAACGAGGAACGGGGCGAGAAGACGGAACTGGAGAAGGGACAAGAACAGACAACGAAGAAAGATCCCCACCAGCAAGTACGCTCTTAACAATTAAAAGACAGGAAAAGGGACTCTCTAATAACTAGCAGTAAGTGACTAATTGTGTTTTTAACCCAGTTTTACGTAGACTCATTAAATTAAGCTGGGTCAGACAACTTAGGCCTACATTGTGGCCTAAGACCCAGCATCAACTCATAGCTTAACAAAGGTAAAGGTAGATTGCCCTAACCTAGTTTGGTGAGGAATCCTACTGTGGACCTCAATTTATCTGCCCGCTCTGGACCATTTCCGGAATCTCTAGGCTGACCCCTCCAGGCTAGACTTGATCTACTCTATAGTTATACTGGAGATATAAGGGGTGGGTTAATTGTGGACCAATTCATACAGAGCATTTTTCACAACATGATTGCATTACGTTTTACTATAATGTGATCATTCAATTGTATATATATAGTAAACACTTATAATAAACAGTATAGGTTGATTAGTTAACAGTATTTCAGTTCGAAACTAAAACAAATTATCATCTAGATAAAGTTTCAGGTATTTTCTAGGTGTTTGTTTATATTGGCGTTTCCATGGCAACCGCACATCAAAAGCTGAGGACAACACTTAAAAATGTGTTCACTGAACACTAAGGACTAATAAAAAGCATATTACAACTTTCTGTGCAAGAGGGGAATTAAAATTGTTTAAATCGGGTTCTAGCCGTTCACCAATAGCCATGTTTCCTACAACCAGAGAATATCAGCATCCTCTAACAGCTTATCAATTATGATACGTCTGTGTTTGCTGTTATTGCCTAAGCTTAGGCCTCTCCAGTTATAAGAGATTACCTTGAATGTTGCAATTAGGAAGATGCAGGAGTTCTGCCAGCAATCTCTATATCTTGAATTCCATTTATACCAGGCACAGCAGTTACAGCACTAGACCCAGCTGGATTTTCCTCCACGGTACGACACATGGTGTCTCCATAATTACCCTCTCCAGCACTTGCGAGAGTGGCTGCAGGTGTTTTTTTTTCCCTTCTTCTCATAGAACCGCCGTACATATACCCGTTCCGGCCATACCGCTGGATCCATAAATATCCCTGGATCATCACAGACTGCTGTAACTTGAAAGGAACTGTACGTAGTCCACCTGGAGTCAATTTTCCTACATGTAACCTGAAGT
This sequence comes from Bathynomus jamesi, assembly GCA_023014485.1. NCBI lineage: Eukaryota > Metazoa > Arthropoda > Malacostraca > Isopoda > Cirolanidae > Bathynomus > Bathynomus jamesi. The sequence continues at coordinate 231,307 of JAJOZX010003660.1, read as the reverse complement.
TTCATTTTAGCTTCCACAAATGCCTGCAGCTCCTCGGCCGTAAGATCAGGTCGATATCACGAAAATATTTGCAATCTTCGTTGGTACAGCCATTATACGATCTGTTTTGGCAGCACATGTGATACTCTGCCGTTCCCTGCCAGCCTTTGCCACAGGCTGACTCCCTCTAGCGGGTGCATGAGTGGGACCAGACCCCCTTGAGGGACCACCACCATTAGCTACTGCAGTAGTTGCAGTTCTCGGAGGGGTCGCTCGCTTCCGGCCCTTCCTTACCACCATTGTCCAAGATGCATCCTCAGCATGACCCACGACTGCATTCCCAGCATCCCGATTCACCAATCGGGATACTTGTGTGAGATGGTACTGAGCTGGCGATGTAGCAGTGTCTGCATTTAAGGATCCAGGATGAGGCTGAGAGGCAGAGGGCTCTGCATTCATGGATCTGGGAGTAGGCTGCACCCTGCCCCTCACAGATCTTTGACCATCTAGAAAAAGCGGGAATTCCTCCTACAGTGTTCCATCTCTGAGTGGGGTGTGTCTAGGTACTGGTGAAGGAGGCTGAGAGAGCCCCTGTACCCTTGCCCCATCATACTCTGATGGGACCCTCACAGAGGTGGGGCTTGGCAATGTTGGTGGGAAAGATTGCACCCTCCATCTTTCTAGTGTCTCCACCCGGGAAGCAGTGACAGTACATACTTCTACCAAACCACCGCAAGTTGTAGCTTGAGTATCCATCGCCCCTCTCAGGAGGACCAACCCCTCTTGCACCTTCCGGATAGATGCAAATAGCGAACAAACATCCATATTTTCCATTGACACCAGGGGCAGATTAGCCAAATCTTGGGCTACAAACACTTGGGTATCAGTACCCTTCTGCTGAAACATTCTAATAATGTCTTCAATATTTTGAACACTCTTTTTAGGGCCCTACCTTTTAATTAACTTACCCGTATCATTATTAGCACATAACTGAAACATCATTTTTTTTTTAGCGTTCAATTTTTTCATCATTATAAAAATCAACACATAGCTTAGTAATAGTTACTGGATCCAGATTGTCAATCTTGTTGGCAATAAAGCACAGTAGCTCGTCCACCACTGCACCATCAATCAGTAGTTCCTGCCATTTCAAGTTGGAGTTCCTGGCGGCCGCCGCCACTTGCCATATCTTACTACATTCCTTGCCTTCACTTTGTTAAACGTGTTAACAACTTAATACATAATGGAAACATTATTACCTGCGTTAAAAAGACTCAGTTACTATATTTTAAGAATTTATATATTGTTTATGAAACTAATTGTAAAAGTTAACTAATACTTTTCAACACTTCTAAAGCGCGTAAGTTTGTAAATATATTTAAAGTAATAAAACTATTAATTTGTTTGCTAGGTCTTTCGTTTCAGATTTCAAAGCGTTTACCCGGCCCTTGGAAAATATTTTGAGCAATTTATGCAATTAAAATTCATTCGTTCATTCGTTCGTTCGTTTGTTCGTAAGTTTAAAGGTCTCGCTCGTTCGTTTGTTTGTATGCCCACTATTTCAAGGTCACTGCTTGGCACTCATAGGAGTATGAAGGTAATGCCAAACGTCGCTAGAAAATTTTGAAGATATATTATATGTATTATTGTTGGTTAAGTATTGTGGAACATCTGATGATACTGTAACTACGTAATCTTGGTACATTTACAAATTTTGTTGGATGAGTAACACAACGGTTCACTGACTTTAAATACTATTAATTTTGATAGGAAGAAGGAGCACGAAACTGACACATCACCGGCGTATAACGGTCTATCATAGGTTTCCCCGAAGTAACAGTATAGAAAACGGATTTAACTTGAATAACTCAAAAAGGAAAACGTCTTTCCTTAAAAGTTCACTTGAGAAAACGCGAAAGAATCCATTTTAAAATCCTTTGTTCCTTACGCGTCAAATATATACACACAGGGGCGGATCCAGCCTTCTGGGCTGATCGTCTTCCAAAATTTGAAAAGTAAAAAATGCGTACGAAACTATTGTAAATCGTGAAATTTTCGCTAGCACCTTTTTGTCAGAAGTACATTTTCAAGTTGCTATAACATATTTTTAAATGAAATGAAAGATATAAAAATAAAACAATGGAAAATTACATCATATTTATCAAAATATTATATAATTAAATATTATATATATTATATATTATTCAAATATCATATAATAAAAAAATTCACTGAAAATTCTGACCGTCTTCCGGAAGACGGTGGAAGACGGTCTAAATCCGCCCCTGGTACACAGGGTGTTTCATAGCATGTGGGACGCAATTTCAGGATCGATTCAGAACCTGAAAACAATGAAAAAAGTTTCTAAAACCATATACCCGAAATCGCTTTGTTTCCGAGTTACAGCCCGTTTTGTGTTCCAGCAATTCTTTCCGCAAACTGTTTACAAACACTGCTTGCCGACAATGTTTGTGAGTGTGTACGAGACTTATTTCATGTATGGCCTTGCCAATTGTAATGTTTCGTACACTCTATGACATGTTTCAATATCGTTGAGTGTAGAGCCATCAGTCAGTCAAAGGTGCATCGCGGTGTTTCACTGTTCGTATTCGTAACTTCTTACCGTGAATAAGTGCAGTCCAGTGAAGAAAAAACCTTAAAAGTTTTTGTGCTATTCAGTGATAGTGTGCATTTGAAGTGAAAAAGGAAGCTTATTCAAACAGAGAAATGGCAGACATGCATCTCATGTATGGACTTGTCGAGTGTAATGCGGCCGCAGCAAGGTTTCCGAATCGCCATCTGCCAGATAAGAAAACCTTTCAGAGAATAGACGAGCGTCTTGGTGATACAGCCTCATTCAACAAGCGAGTTTCAGATGGTGGTAGACCAATCAGCGCCAGAACTATTGAGTTGGAGGAGCGGGTCCTGAATCGCGAGGAGGAACATCCTGGTGCAGGGTGCAGAGGGTGTAAGATACACAACTGTGTGGAGAATTTTACGGGAACAACAGCTTTACCCATATCACATTCAGAGAGTACAAGGCCTTACTGAAGCTAATTTCCCACCACGAGAGGCTTTTTGTACCTGGTTCCTTCAACAGTGTGCTCGCGATCATCTTTTTCTATCCTCCGTGTTGGTTTCTGATGAGGCTGCCTTCACAAGAAATGGCGTGATCAATTTTCACAATCCTCATCACTGGGCCGAAGAAAATCCGCATGCCACATCCAGTCAAGGCACCAACAACAATTTAGTATCAATGTATGGGCAGGACTTATTGCCGACAACTTAATCGGTCCTTTTGTTTTGCCTGGAAGATTAACAGGAGAATCCTATTCCAATTTTTTAAGGAATAATTTAAGCGATTTACTAGATGACGTTCCTCTTGGTGTCCGACGTCGTATGTGGTTTATGCATGAGGCGCTCCGCCTCATTTTAGTCGAGTAGCCAGAGACTATTTGGATGACCATTTCCCTGATAAATGGATAGGCCGTGGAGGACCCATTGCGTGGCCTGCTCGCTCACCGGACCTGAATCCACTCGATTTTTACCTGTGGGGTCATCTGAAATCCATCGTTTACGTGACACCCATTGATAACGTTGAACTGCTTCGCCAACGTGTAGAACAAGGATGCCAGAAAATCCGAGCAATACCTAGAATGTTTGAACGCGTCAGGCAGTCTATGACGAGGCGTGTTCAGGCGTGCATTCAAGCGCAAGGCGGTCATTTTGAGCACTTCCTTTAAAGGTAAGGCGGATACTTGCTGGAATACATAACGGGTTGTAATTCGGAAACAAAGCGATTTCGGGCATATATTTATATAAACTTTTTTCATTGTTTTCGGGTCCTGAATCCATCCTGAAAGTGCGTCCCACATGTTTTGAAACACCCCGTATAGTAAAAGAGTGAGAAGGTGGATAACGAATGTAATTACAAGAAATTAATTCCATCTAAAGGGGGGTCTACAGCTATAAAGATAAGTAGCTGAATATTTGTAATTATTGAAATTATACATTCATCTTTTATTTTATTATCTCATACATTATAATTGACTTGGTCAAAAAGCCAAGAAGGTACGCAGTTGTAATCTAACTTAAGTTTCTAAAAATTATATTTTAATTTGCTTATGCAATTTCATTAAATTGTCTTGTATTAAATTTGAGTTTAAAATTCTTAAGCTGAAGATATATTATTTATCAAGTGTCTTTCCTCGACAAATTTTCATTACTCTCAAAAATTTCATTTTTGCATTGTAATTGGTTTAGTATTAAATCTTTGATGAATATATTATTTTTGTAAAAGACTTTTCAATTATTCCCCCTATTCAGATTAATAGAGAACAAAGATTTGATTTGATTTTATATATATATATACATATACACAAACTCAGAATGGTCCCCTGAGAAATTTGTATGTTAAACACAGACCGTGCATGGAACAAGGAACTCTTCTGGGAAAATTAAATCCACTATAGTCCGAATAAGTAATGGTAAATGACAAATACCATAGTTTTTCTTTTTCATGATGCTAGCCCGACGTGGGTAACGGGTCTCTCGCAAAGAGATCCCATAAATATAGCTTCCCTCACCAGCTATCTCAAAGCAGACAGGATCCAGCTTTGGGACATGGACCTAGGGTCCATGTCCCAAAGCTGGATCCTGTCTGCTTTGGAGATAGCTGGTGAGGGAAGCTATATTTATGGGATCTCTTTGCGAGAGACCCGTTGCCCACGTCGGGCTAGCATCATGAAAAAGAAAAACTATGGTATTTGTCATTTACCATTACTTATTCGGACTATAGTGGATTTAATTTTCCCAGAAGAGTTCCTTGTTCCATGCACGGTCTGTGTTTAACATACAATTTCTCATGGGGACCATTCTGAGTTTGTGTATATATATATATATATATAAAATCAAATCAAATCTTTGTTCTCTATTAATCTGAATAGGGGGAATAATTGAAAAGTCTTTTACAAAAATAATATATTCATCAAAGATTTAATACTAAACCAATTACAATGCAAAAATGAAATTTTTGAGAGTAATGAAAATTTGTCGAGGAAAGACATTTGATAATATATCTTCAGCTTAAGAATTTTAAACTCAAATTTAATACAAGACAATTTAATGAAATTGCATAAGCAAATTAAAATATAATTTTTAGAAACTTAAGTTAGATTACAACTGCGTACCTTCTTGGCTTTTTGACCAAGTCAATTATAATGTATGAGATAATAAAATAAAAGATGAATGTATAATTTCAATAATTACAAATATTCAGCTACTTATCTTTATAGCTGTAGACCCCCCTTTAGATGGAATTAATTTCTTGTAATTACATTCGTTATCCACCTTCTCACTCTTTTACTATACGGGGTGTTTCAAAACATGTGGGACGCACTTTCAGGATGGATTCAGGACCCGAAAACAATGAAAAAAGTTTATATAAATATATGCCCGAAATCGCTTTGTTTCCGAATTACAACCCGTTATGTATTCCAGCAAGTATCCGCCTTACCTTTAAAGGAAGTGCTCAAAATGACCGCCTTGCGCTTGAATGCACGCCTGAACACGCCTCGTCATAGACTGCCTGACGCGTTCAAACATTCTAGGTATTGCTCGGATTTTCTGGCATCCTTGTTCTACACGTTGGCGAAGCAGTTCAACGTTATCAATGGGTGTCACGTAAACGATGGATTTCAGATGACCCCACAGGTAAAAATCGAGTGGATTCAGGTCCGGTGAGCGAGCAGGCCACGCAATGGGTCCTCCACGGCCTATCCATTTATCAGGGAAATGGTCATCCAAATAGTCTCTGGCTACTCGACTAAAATGAGGCGGAGCGCCTCATGCATAAACCACATACGACGTCGGACACCAAGAGGAACGTCATCTAGTAAATCGCTTAAATTATTCCTTAAAAAATTGGAATAGGATTCTCCTGTTAATCTTCCAGGCAAAACAAAAGGACCGATTAAGTTGTCGGCAATAAGTCCTGCCCATACATTGATACTAAATTGTTGTTGGTGCCTTGACTGGATGTGGCATGCGGATTTTCTTCGGCCCAGTGATGAGGATTGTGAAAATTGATCACGCCATTTCTTGTGAAGGCAGCCTCATCAGAAACCAACACGGAGGATAGAAAAAGATGATCGCGAGCACACTGTTGAAGGAACCAGGTACAAAAAGCCTCTCGTGGTGGGAAATTAGCTTCAGTAAGGCCTTGTACTCTCTGAATGTGATATGGGTAAAGCTGTTGTTCCCGTAAAATTCTCCACACAGTTGTGTATCTTACACCTCTGCACCCTGCACCAGGATGTTCCTCCTCGCGATTCAGGACCCGCTCCTCCAACTCAATAGTTCTGGCGCTGATTGGTCTACCACCATCTGAAACTCGCTTGTTGAATGAGGCTGTATCACCAAGACGCTCGTCTATTCTCTGAAAGGTTTTCTTATCTGGCAGATGGCGATTCGGAAACCTTGCTGCGGCCGCATTACACTCGACAAGTCCATACATGAGATGCATGTCTGCCATTTCTCTGTTTGAATAAGCTTCCTTTTTCACTTCAAATGCACACTATCACTGAATAGCACAAAAACTTTTAAGGTTTTTTCTTCACTGGACTGCACTTATTCACGGTAAGAAGTTACGAATACGAACAGTGAAACACCGCGATGCACCTTTGACTACTGATGGCTCTACACTCAACGATATTGAAACATGTCATAGAGTGTACGAAACATTACAATTGGCAAGGCCATACATGAAATAAGTCTCGTACACACTCACAAACATTGTCGGCAAGCAGTGTTTGTAAACAGTTTGCGGAAAGAATTGCTGGAACACAAAACGGGCTGTAACTCGGAAACAAAGCGATTTCGGGTATATGGTTTTAGAAACTTTTTTCATTGTTTTCAGGTTCTGAATCGATCCTGAAATTGCGTCCCACATGCTATGAAACACCCTGTGTACCAGGGGCGGATTTAGACCGTCTTCCACCGTCTTCCGGAAGACGGTCAGAATTTTCAGTGAATTTTTTTATTATATGATATTTGAATAATATAAATATATATAATATTTAATTATATAATATTTTGATAAATATGATGTAATTTTCCATTGTTTTATTTTTATATCTTTCATTTCATTTAAAAATATGTTATAGCAACTTGAAAATGTACTTCTGACAAAAAGGTGCTAGCGAAAATTTCACGATTTACAATAGTTTCGTACGCATTTTTTACTTTTCAAATTTTGGAAGACGATCAGCCCAGAAGGCTGGATCCGCCCCTGTGTGTATATATTTGACGCGTAAGGAACAAAGGATTTTAAAATGGATTCTTTCGCGTTTTCTCAAGTGAACTTTTAAGGAAAGACGTTTTCCTTTTTGAGTTATTCAAGTTAAATCCGTTTTCTATACTGTTACTTCGGGGAAACCTATGATAGACCGTTATACGCCGGTGATGTGTCAGTTTCGTGCTCCTTCTTCCTATCAAAATTAATAGTATTTAAAGTCAGTGAACCGTTGTGTTACTCATCCAACAAAATTTGTAAATGTACCAAGATTACGTAGTTACAGTATCATCAGATGTTCCACAATACTTAACCAACAATAATACATATAATATATCTTCAAAATTTTTCTAGCGACGTTTGGCATTACCTTCATACTCCTATGAGTGCCAAGCAGTGACCTTGAAATAGTGGGCATACAAACAAACGAACGAGCGAGACCTTTAAACTTACGAACAAACGAACGAACGAATGAACGAATAATTTTAATTGCATAAATTGCTCAAAATATTTTCCAAGGGCCGGGTAAACGCTTTGAAATCTGAAACGAAAGACCTAGCAAACAAATTAATAGTTTTATTACTTTAAATATATTTACAAACTTACGCGCTTTAGAAGTGTTGAAAAGTATTAGTTAACTTTTACAATTAGTTTCATAAACAATATATAAATTCTTAAAATATAGTAACTGAGTCTTTTTAACGCAGGTAATAATGTTTCCATTATGTATTAAGTTGTTAACACGTTTAAGAAAGTGAAGGCAAGGAATGTAGTAAGATATGGCAAGTGGCGGCGGCCGCCAGGAACTCCAACTTGAAATGGCAGGAACTACTGATTGATGGTGCAGTGGTGGACGAGCTACTGTGCTTTATTGCCAACAAGATTGACAATCTGGATCCATAACTATTACTAAGCTATGTGTTGATTTTTATAATGATGAAAAAATTGAACGCTAAAAAAAAATGATGTTTCAGTTATGTGCTAATAATGATACGGGTAAGTTAATTAAAAGGTAGGGCCCTAAAAAGAGTGTTCAAAATATTGAAGACATTATTAGAATGTTTCAGCAGAAGGGTACTGATACCCAAGTGTTTGTAGCCCAAGATTTGGCTAATCTGCCCCTGGTGTCAATGGAAAATATGGATGTTTGTTCGCTATTTGCATCTATCCGGAAGGTGCAAGAGGGGTTGGTCCTCCTGAGAGGGGCGATGGATACTCAAGCTACAACTTGCGGTGGTTTGGTAGAAGTATGTACTGTCACTGCTTCCCGGTGGAGACACTAGAAAGATGGAGGGTGCAATCTTTCCCACCAACATTGCCAAGCCCCACCTCTGTGAGGGTCCCATCAGAGTATGATGGGGCAAGGGTACAGGGGCTCTCTCAGCCTCCTTCACCAGTACCTAGACACACCCCACTCAGAGATGGAACACTGTAGGAGGAATTCCCGCTTTTTCTAGATGGTCAAAGATCTGTGAGGGGCAGGGTGCAGCCTACTCCCAGATCCATGAATGCAGAGCCCTCTGCCTCTCAGCCTCATCCTGGATCCTTAAATGCAGACACTGCTACATCGCCAGCTCAGTACCATCTCACACAAGTATCCCGATTGGTGAATCGGGATGCTGGGAATGCAGTCGTGGGTCATGCTGAGGATGCATCTTGGACAATGGTGGTAATGAAGGGCCGGAAGCGAGCGACCCCTCCGAGAACTGCAACTACTGCAGTAGCTAATGGTGGTGGTCCCTCAAGGGGGTCTGGTCCCACTCATGCACCCGCTAGAGGGAGTCAGCCTGTGGCAAAGGCTGGCAGGGAACGGCAGAGTATCACATGTGCTGCCAAAACAGATCGTATAATGGCTGTACCAACGAAGATTGCAAATATTTTCGTGATATCGACCTGATCTTACGGCCGAGGAGCTGCAGGCATTTGTGGAAGCTAAAATGAAACTTCAGGTTACATGTAGGAAAATTGACTCCAGGTGGACTACGTACAGTTCCTTTCAAGTTACAGCAGTCTGTGATGATCCAGGGATATTTATGGATCCAGCGGTATGGCCGGAACGGGTATATGTACGGCGGTTCTATGAGAAGAAGGGAAAAAAAAACACCTGCAGCCACTCTCGCAAGTGCTGGAGAGGGTAATTATGGAGACACCATGTGTCGTACCGTGGAGGAAAATCCAGCTGGGTCTAGTGCTGTAACTGCTGTGCCTGGTATAAATGGAATTCAAGATATAGAGATTGCTGGCAGAACTCCTGCATCTTCCTAATTGCAACATTCAAGGTAATCTCTTATAACTGGAGAGGCCTAAGCTTAGGCAATAACAGCAAACACAGACGTATCATAATTGATAAGCTGTTAGAGGATGCTGATATTCTCTGGTTGTAGGAAACATGGCTATTAGGTGAACGGCTAGAACCCGATTTAAACAATTTTAATTCCCCTCTTGCACAGAAAGTTGTAATATGCTTTTTATTAGTCCTTAGTGTTCAGTGAACACATTTTTAAGTGTTGTCCTCAGCTTTTGATGTGCGGTTGCCATGGAAACGCCAATATAAACAAACACCTAGAAAATACCTGAAACTTTATCTAATGATAATTTGTTTTAGTTTCGAACGTGAAATACTGTTAACTAATCAACCTATACTGTTTATTATAAGTGTTTACTATCTATACACATTGAATGATCACATTATAGTAAAACGTAATGCAATCATGTTGTGAAAAATGCTCTGTATGAATTGGTCCCAATTAACCCACCCCTTATATCTCCAGTATAACTATAGAGTAGATCAAGTCTAGCCTGGAGGGGTCAGCTAGAGATTCCGGAAATGGTCCAGAGCGGGCAGATAAATTGAGGTCCACAGTAGGATTCCTCACCAAACTAGTTAGGGCAATCTACCTTTACCTTTGTTAAGCTATGAGTTGATGCTGGGTCTTAGGCCACAATGTAGGCCTAAGTTGTCTGACCCAGCTTAATTTAATGAGTCTACGTAAAACTGGGTTAAAAAACACAATTAGTCACTTACTGCTAGTTATTAGAGAGTCCCTTTTCCTGTCTTGTTTAATTGTTAAGAGCGTACTTGCTGGTGGGGATCTTTCTTCGTTGTCTGTTCTTGTCCCTTCTCCAGTTCCGTCTTCTCGCCCCGTTCCTCGTTTTCGTTCTCCTTTGTTTCTCCTTTTCGCGGGGCTTTTTCCACCAGCGTCGTCTTGGTTTTTTCCTCGGTTGGTTGATCGGTACTGTATATCTATTACCGAGCACGCTCTTGTCACACAGTATATAAACTAGTGTGGAGAATAACTCTAGTGAGCAACAATTGGTTTCATCCACCCAGTTATTGACATAAAAGGAATTTAATAATTGTTAGATTAACTACCTACCTACTCAGTGAACCATTTTCGTTACCTCCCAACTACCCACTCATCAGTTTTCCATAATGTATTGTTATAGGTTAGGCCCAGTTTTAAATTTACTTTCCTCCTTTTATTATGACAATATTAGAATAAGACAAATGTGTGCTGTGACAAATATTGTGCAAATGTGTGGTATTGTTGAAAACCACAGTTTAATTATTGTTATTTTTATTTCAGATGATCATCTATATGAAGCATGGCAGAACCTGACTCAAGTCCATTAAAATTGTACAGGCGAAGAAACAGAGGCTGTCAAACAAATTGGGAGAAATGCGTTATATGTCAGCAGAGTCGCAAAGAGAAACTGGTTGTACCCACAAAAGTGGGTATTGAAACATTATTGTCAACATCATTGTTACGGCAGGATGACCTTTCATAAAGACTTGAATCTGAGTTTGATGACCTTACAAAATTCCATAGTATGTCTGTTACATATCATCGTAGCTGTTATCAATCATTACAAGTAAGAAAAACATTTCTCATGTTAGTACAAAATGTAGCAAGCATAATTCTGCATCACATGGTACTGAAGAACAAAGTGTTCGCACACGAGCTCAAACATCCAAGCTTACGGATTTTTCAATGTGTTTAATATGCAACGTGCGAAAGAGGGACAGCACACATAAGGTACAAACAACTACGTGTCAGAGTAATCTCTATCAAGCAGCCCAAGCTCGGAAGAACATTTCTATGCTTGCCAAAATTGAAGAAGACCTCATTGCAGCTGATGCTGTTTACCCCAAATCCTGCATGGCAAGCTATACAAACAAGCATAACATCAGTGCTTCACGGAAAATGGAAGAAGGAGAGAACATATACGAGAAGGCATTTATGGCACTAGTAGGAGAAATAGATTTTTAATCTACAACAAGGAAAAGCTTATATGTTGAAAACCCTGCTAGACAAATTCCAACAGCTGTTACCTGACCACATTGATACCCAAGCATATCGTGCAGAAAAACTTCAGCGCCGTCTCATGAAGCATTATGGTTAACATTGTATTCATGCCCAGCGATGACAGTCCAAGTTAAGCATTGTTGTCAGTAGCAGTGTCACCTAGGAGATGCTGTCAGAGCCTTTGATCACTGAAGGAAGATTTCAACTCCAATGAGGTGATTCTTGGTTCTGCTGAAGAACAATCAAATGTTCCAGTGAATTCAGAAAGCCTACTTCATTCTGTCATTGGTATGCTTAGACAAGAAATAGCACAATTGAAAAGCCAACTGAATACTACACAGCTGCTGAAATCGGCCTGAAAACATCTGAAGAATTTGTTCCAGCACTTTTACAGAAGGCGTTTCTCTGGTTGCTGAGCAAGAGGCATTTGAATCGTGTGATTCAAATTACCAGCCAGCAGAAAAATTACAACGTAGAGTCTTAGCTCTTGCAGAAAGTGTTATTCATGGCAGTGACAGCAATATTTTCACACCCCTGCTTTAAAGTTATTTAGTAGTTTGCTTCATGAAGATAAGAATTGTTAAAATTTAGTTGGTTTAATTGATTTTAGTTGATTTAGTTGATTTTGTGTTATGTACATCGATATACGTATAGTAACTTAATTTTGTTTTACAAAATTGACGTTCTTCAAATCTCAATATCGGTCCTTTCACAGTTAACAATTCAAACTTTATTTTCAAGTGCAACATTATTATATATGTATTGTAATCATGCCAACATTTTCCTGTTTTCATAACTGAATGATAAACCTTTCTGCTGGCATGCGAATAGAGTCTGCATTATTGACCATGTAGGCACAGCACTTTGTATGGTGATTCAACATTTTAATATAGCATTCATTTTGTTGAACATAGTGTATAATGCTTGGAGTATCAAATACCTGAATTATTGTACTCGAAATTAGTTTTGTAACTCATATTATCAGTTTTGTGAAACACCTGTATTTAGGTGATATTTTTTGGGTCTAACAATAACGATTTTAGGCAAAAAATAAAATATATCATGTAAAAGAATGTTTTTATAGATAAATTGATATAGTGTAGCACTAGAGCTTCCAGAATATGTATAACTTCATGGGAAATAAACCTTGTCTTCATTGTTCATTGTGTCTTCAAGATTTCAGTTGTAATGCGTGAATTGAAAACGTGAATACACGAGCACCTGTACATAGCTGAAGTTAATGGCTGATTTTACTATCTTAGCACACTCAGAATGGAGGACAACATGCCAAACTTATATGTCCAGATGGTGCAGATCATTTTAGGACATGTTGTACATTTCTGTACGAGGGGGTATTAAACTCAAAAACTATGGCCTTTTATCAGGGTTGGCCGCTCACCTATATGGAAACAGGACTTAAGGGACCTGAATAGCCTATCCAGTATCTTTTAATGGGATAGGGGGGCCATCAGAGTCAGACAAGATGGTCTTTTTGCAGGCCACCCATCTGGTGGGGTAGCTATTCTATAGACGTTGGGGTATGGGAAATATATTAGTGAATTAAAACTTGGTTGAACTGGCTAACTGGAAAGAAATTTGTGTAGACAATAAAAAATTTGTAATTCTGTGTAGCTCTATGCCTTTTCAGGCAGTTGATAATGAGAAGACTACCTCATTAAATTAGGGTAGGTCAGCAGTATTAGTGATGAGTTGGATACGACATTATCGGTGACTTTAATGCTAATGTGCGTAATGATAATTCTTTATTTAGCCACCACTTAAAGCCTTCTGTCGTGAAGATAATAACTTGATCCTTTCATCCATGTGTAGTCTTCCTGGTGATAGCTTTACTTATGTTACTGATAGTTGGCACACACCACTTCATGGTTGGATCATTGTATTTGTACACCTGATGCAAATCAGGCAGTTCTGAATATGGCAGTTTTGTACTCCTATGCTAGTTCTACACCATGCCCCTATTAATTGATTTTGACATTAATTGCATTCCAATGCTATCACAGGTAAATGATACACGTAAAGCAAAGTTAGACTGGTTCAAAGTTGATGATGAGGCAAACAACAGTACTGTAATAAGTCTGATGTATTGCTAAGTAATATATGTATCCCTAATGATGCTCTAGCTTGTCAGGATGTAAATTGTAGAATTCAAACACATATTTTTGGAATTTAAAGACATGTATGAACAAATTGTTTCCTCTCTCAATAATGCTAGCCTAGACTTAAATACCTTTAGGAGAAAAAATTATACATGTAGACCGGCTGGAGCGATTATATGGCTGAACTTCATAATGCATCCAGAGATGCTTTTTTAATGTGGTGTGAACAAGGGAAGCCAAGGCAAGGCCCTGTATTGCAACAAAAACAGAGGGCTAATGCCAGGTTCAAGTATGCATTAAGGTATATAAAAACTCATCGTGGCCGATGTCGTAACACCGCTTCCCGGAGATCAGCGAAGTTAAGCGACATTGGGTCTGGGTAGTAGTTGGATGGGAGACCGTCCTCTGCGCCCAGATTATGTAGCGACCCGATCCCACGTAAAGCTGTAGGTCCCCTCCGTCATATGACCTTAGATGTTTCGAAGGAGTTAAACAACCCCAATTAAGAAAAAAAAAATATATATATATACACACACACACCCTGAGGAAAATAGTTTTGTTGTGAGAGGACCAAGACTTTTTAACCAGCTGCCCAAGGAACTAAGGAACACGAGTGGTGTTGCGGTGGATATCTTCAAAAGAAGTTTAGAGGCCTGGCTCAGAAACAATCCCAGATGAACCGGACGTACTGGCTTGGATATGAGGTGGAGAGTACAAGAAACCAACTCTCTACTTCACCAGGCCAACTCGAGAGGAGGGGCGATAAGCTTGACCTTCGTGAAATGAGGAATCAAGGGATGATCACGAAGAACGTTTGAAAGGTTGAAAGAAAAGGTATATAATATATCAGGGCGTATATTCAGAGTGTGCTAGGGTGTGCGCCGCACACCCAATAGATTTTCTGTAAATTAATATTTAATTAACCCTTTGTCTCCCTCTCTCAACTTTAGTCAAGACGAAAAAGATGCCCTAACCCTTAATTCAGTGCTCGACTGTTACACTAGTCGAGATGAGAAATGAGCTACTTCAATTCAGTTGTTCGGATTGTCTTCACAACCATTCGGTAAAATTTTGGTACTGAGCGATAGAAGCGTCCCTAGAGCTTGTTTGAGGTACAAAATTTAAGTATTGCGGTGCGACGATATTATATATATATATATTCTTCTCCCCTACTATGGGAATATAAATTTATGTTTACCCCATGCCAAATCAAATGGAAAAGGGAGAGAGCGAGGGATCAGGGCGGAGAGTGTGCGGTCTGTGGAGAGAACACCCTCCATATATGGTAAAGTGGGCGGGGCCTATGTTGCCATGGCCCGCGTCAGACGGCTTCTCACTCTCAGCGAAGTTGCGAACGAGTCAGTGACTGTCAGTTTTCAGTCAGAGCTCATGGCGGGAGTCTTTCTATCCAGTACTGACATATTACTTTTTTGTCCCTTCCATAATCATGCCAAACATTGTACAAAGTATATTAAGCACTCCTTTTTCAACACTTAGTTATGAGGACAAGTTGAAAGTGTTAGAGGAAGGAAGGCCATGTCCAGCACGCCCAAATTTGATTAGTCAGCACAAAGATAAAAAGTCTGGATGTAAAAGGTATTTTTCAGTTTCTCAGTATAAATCTGTTGAGTGGCTGACTGGTTGTAAAGAGCGTTCTAAACTTTTTGTTGGCCATGTTTATTGTTCTCAAAAGCGAATAATATCTGGAGTAAACAGGGATATTCTGATCTCAATCATCTGTCTGCTGCTCAGCAGAAGCATGAGAGATCGCAGGGCCATGTTCAGTCTTTTCTTAGCCATAAAATGTTTGGCAAGCGAAGAATTGACACATTAATTGATAAGCAAAAGGCACATGAAGTAAGCAGACACAATGAACAAATAAAGAAGAACAGAGAAATTCTAAAACGGCATATTGATGCAATATGCTATCTTGCTAAGCAAGAACTTCCTCTGTGAAGTCATGATGAGGCTTCAACTTCAGTGAACAGAGGAAATTACATAGAAATTTTAGAATTGCTTCGGGAGTATGATTCTCTTCTAGATAATCATTTAAATACATCCACTGTGTTTCAGGGAACTTCTCCTATTGTGCAAAATGACATAATCAAAGCTATAGCCTCTGTAATGAAAGACAATATAAAAAAAGAAATTGATTCAGCAAGATTTCTTTCTATAATGCTTAATGAAACCTCAGATGTTACGTCAAAATCACAGCTCTCAACAGTTTTGCGTTTTGTTCATGAAGGTAAAGTATATGAAAGATTCATTGATTTACTGATGTTAGTAGCGACAGAACCTCTGGTGGCCTGTTTAAGCATGGTGAACATAGTTGAGGAATATCAGATCGAAAGCAAGTTAGTTGGACAGACTTATGACGGAGCACGTGTAATGAGTGGACATGTAAATGGATTGCAGAAAAAAGTCATTGAACCTTATCCTCTTGCCATTTTTACGCATTGCTATGCTCATGTGCTGAATCTAGTTTTACAGCAAAGCCTTTCCAATATTAAACAGTGCAAACACTTTTTCCAAATTCTGAGTGGATTAGCTGCTTATTTTTCCAAGTTTTCTAAAAGAGTACATGCTTTAAATGAATTTGTTTCCAGAAGATTGCCCTCTGTTGCTCCAACGAGATGGAACGTCACATCTCGTTTAGTAAATACTGTAAAATGTTACAGAAGCAGTCTTACCGATTTCTTCAAGGATGTAATCGAAAATTCTGCAGAGTGGGATTTGGGACACGGATGCAGTAGTAAAAGCACGGGGATTCTTGTCATTCTTGGAAGATTTTCAAACAATATTGTTCCTTGAGATTTTTTCAAAAGTGTTTGGGTATACTGATGTTTTGTACAATATATTACAGAATGAAACATT
Source organism: Bathynomus jamesi (assembly GCA_023014485.1). Classification (NCBI taxonomy): domain Eukaryota; kingdom Metazoa; phylum Arthropoda; class Malacostraca; order Isopoda; family Cirolanidae; genus Bathynomus; species Bathynomus jamesi. The sequence goes on along the minus strand of JAJOZX010003660.1, from coordinate 214,739 downwards.
TGATGTGCTATACTGTAGTAAGAAAATAAGTGACGTTACACAACAACTGAAATATGATAAGGATCACAGTTTTGAAGAGCTATGGCTTTCGGTTATGTCTGAAAAAGATGAGCTCTATGATCCACAGCTTAAAAGATGCAGACGAGAGATAGAAAATGACGGAAAAGATGTTTATCACCAGTTGTTTTGCAAGATCATGAATAGCATCATTGATCAGATTCACACTAGATATTCTTCTCTCTCTAAATTAGAGTTTTTTTCACCTTGCGCCTGAAAAATATGAAGAGTACAAGGTAAGCTTCCCAGATAACCTACTGAACAAAGTAAGAGACTTTTATGGAACACTGTTTGAGTATGTGCGTCTCAAGAATGAACTCATAGTACTCTATTCAAGTTCAGAGTTCTCGGGCAAACATGTTCATGAACTAATGAACATAATGACAGTGAATCAACTCAGCTGCGGATTCAAAGAAGTCTATAAACAAGCAGAATTGATCTTAACAATTCCAAGCACCACTGCTTCAGTAGAACGTTCTTTCTCGGCCCTAAAACGAGTAAACACATGCTACCGGGGGACACAAGGGCAGGAAAGGCTGTGTGGTTTTAGTTTGCTTTCGATAGAAAAAGGGCTGCTAATAGACTTGAAGCAAAGAAGTTCCTTCTATGATGAAGTTATTGCTCACTTTTCTTCTCAGAAAAGAAGACTTGAGTTTATATATAAATAAAGTCGGTTGAAAGGACGCTGTAGGAAATTGGTGTTAGTTTTTTGTTTTTAATTTTGAAGTTAAGGTTCACCTATTTCTTCCTGTGCTTTGTTTATTCTTAAGAGTGTGGATTACTTATGTTCATATGCTTAACATATTACACTGCTTATACATGTGAAGCAAAGAAGTTCCTTATATGAGGACGTTATTGCTCACTATTTTTCTCCAAAAAGAAGACTTGAGTTTATGTGTAAATAAGTTCGATGCTTAAAGGAGCTCGTAGGAAATTGGTGTTAGATTTTTTACAGTTCACCTAAATTCTCCAAGTGTTTAGTGTAATATTGAGAAGGTGGATTGCGTATGCCTACCATATTACTATTAAGATTTATTAATAACTAAGTTAACATGAATTTCAGTTATTAATTTTACTCCACATGATATTCCGCACACCCAATTCACACAGTCACCATCCGCCACTGAATCTATATATATATATATATATATATATATATATATATATATATATATATATATATATAAGGAATGAGTGACCTATATATATAAAAGTAACTTTTATATATATATATATATATATAAAAGGCTGCATTACAAGTTTTAGGAGCTATATACACTTCGGAAAGTATGTTTAATATTTTTTTGTTTATTATTTATTTGTTGAGGTTTTTGGGAGTGACCTAATTTGCGTGAAGTAATATGAAAACTTATCGTTTTGTGTTTCATAATTTTCAGTTGGAAAAGAACGACAATATCTGGAAAATTTTATGTTTTGTTTGTGAAGTTTGTTTTACCGACAATAAATTCATTTCCTTTGCTGGTTTTCAACTTTAGTTTACAAATGAAATTAAATCTCCAAATCGGATCCCTTCAATTAACACCCAGGATAGAGTAAAGGATCACTTTAACATATTGCTTCCCAGGAACCTCTCTTTAACATATTGCTTCCAAGTGTATATCACTTTAACATATTGCTTTCCAGTGTTAATCACTTTAACATATTGCTTCCCAAAAATAGACATTACGCAACCAATTACAGTTACATTACAATAGTTCATAATATTTAGAGATTAGCTAGTCGAGAAAATGTAAATTTATGGACAACTTAACTTATTATGCTTTGCCATTTTTTGTGAATGTAAAATATTTGGATCACCTGAAGATCAGGGCCCCCAGCCTTCTTTAGTTAGCCTTATAAGGCTAACTAACGAAAATATCACGACCTAACCTAACCAATCGTTAGGTCAACTGTACGCCCTTGACGATTGGTTAGGTTAGGTCGTGATATTTTCGTTAGTTAGCCTAGATTACCAACCTCTTTCTAACCAACCAACCTTTCTCTTTTTAACATATTGCTTCCCAGTGTTAATCACTTTAACATATTGCTTCCCGAATGCTTTGGGAAGCAATATGTTAAAGTGATCCAGAGTAAATGTTACAGTATATATATATGAGGGATGGTTGGTTTAACATATATACAATGATGTTTTCAAATTATTATGAATCATATGTTTTTAATGCCCTAATATAGAACTTTAAAATGTGAACTGTATACTATAATTATTATATAATTGCATGTAATTATTAATTATATATAATATAATTGACGTAATGGGAGGCTTTAAAGCGGTTTATGACCTGATAATCTCGCATACTTAAGTTACATGACTTTTACTGAAGACTAATGTTATAATGTTATAATAATGTTATAATGTTTCAGACCAACAAAGACCCTAGGATCCACTCATGGCTGGTCTACCTAACTCTGTTCGTAATTGTGTATTGTGTATGTCCTCCGTCGTGGCAGAGGGGACCTACAATTTTACGTGGGTTCCGAACCACAAGAACATAAGAAAAATATGTAACAACTTCCTGTACATTGGCAGCGACCAATTTTGTAAAACTAAATAATTATCAATCTAAAATTAATTAATTATCGATTTAAAACTAATTAATTATATTATCGATTTAAAACTAAAGATAGAATCTCTGGATCCAGAGGATCAAGTCATAATAGACTACTATCCACAAATATGTTACACTCTATATCTATTTATAACTGACATGCAAATATATCAGATCCAAAGAATCCAGTCAATTTCACTACGGTATCCATCAATACTAGTACCTTGCCAACGAAAAATAAGTCACGGTCCATATCGATTGCGGACCAAGTCAAAATTTACAACCATATACATTACAATATAAATTATACACTTAGGAGGAAAAGTGTAGGTGTGGCTGTAAAGACTGTACAGTAATGTAGAAATGTGTGTGCACCCATAATCCTGTATATTATATAGTATATGTTTGCACACAGCAAACGTAAATTCTCACGAGCATGTCCATTTTGGATTAAAATATGCTTGTTTCCACCATTTTTGCGCTCTTGGCAGAGCCATAAGGGCCGTAAACGCTTGGAAATCAAATGTAAATAGTCATTATCAACTCGTCATGACTCTTTTCATTCGTCGTAATCGTTCATTTTTGTATATAAATATTGTTTAATTCTATCAGTGTCACAGGTTAGTCCAGGCTCTTCACTTTTCCACAAAAGTTCATACACTTTCGTGAACTCGGGAAAAAAAATAAGCCAGTCGATCAAAAAAAAAGTGCAGAAAGTCTCGAAGGTTCAAATTTTTTAGCTTCACATCCGAAATATTGTTAATGAATTCTTTGCGTGACGATAAAAAAAGGTTTTTAACCGTCAAAATATTCTTTTATTATTGCTTTATTGGTTTATACTGTTTAGACCGTTAACTGTAACTCTTATTATAAGTAATCATTATTAAAATAGTGTTGGTATTTAAGCAATGAGTTCCGATAAATTAAAAAAATGTAGTTCCCCCTCAGAAATGAAGTAAAATAAAGAAGAAATAACACGCGAAGTTTCGATTCTAGAAAAAAAACCTTATTCGAAAGGGATTATTCCAACTCATAACATTTTTCATTCCACGATGAGAGTCCGAAGCGAATGAGCTCCACTGTACCGACTCATTACGCAAACGTGCGCATGGAGCATATTTCCAAACAAGTTCACCGACAAAAATAAATGCCGCCATTCCAAAACTGGAATGTTTAGTGGGGAGTCCACTCTTATTTCGCAATGTTCTCACCAAATTTCTTGTTTATACAATTTCGTTCATTGTTTCTTGAGAGTTAACCGATAAAATTTCCCCCTTTTGTGAGTCAACATTTAATGTTCCAAGTGCGCTCAGCAACTCGAACCAAATGTTAGTATTCCTCTTATATTGCGGTTACGCCTCAAATTTGAATTATCTTCCCGCCGCACGATTTTATGAGGATATTCTCACGTCTTCTTGTCACTCTCTTTGTTAAACGTGATGCCATTCTCGCTCATTCATATATTCTTAAATAGAAGATATTGCTCTAACTGAAGATGAGCTGAAACATGGCTGACAGGAAAGCATTTTTAGTTTTAACTTTTTGTTCATTTCAGTAATGTCTCGTCTTAATACCATTGCAGTTCTCAAACTTTTGAAAATTAAAGTCTAACTTACTGCAGAGCGAAAATTTTAGACACGAAACTGTCATGGAATTTTATTTACGGCGCTATATATATATATATATATATATATATATGAGCAAAGAACCACAGGGAAAAGGAAACACGAAGTCCGAGCGCTTTCGTGATATATTCACATCTTCAGGGACAAGAAAGAAATAGCCATTTCTTTCTTGTCCCTGAAGATGTGAATATATCACGAAAACGCTCAGACTTCGTGTTTCCTTTTCCTTTTCCCTGTGGTTCTTTGCTTATTAAAAAGATCACGTGTTGTTCTGTGATTTTATTGTATATACAGTATATATATATATATATATATGTGTGTGTGTGTATATATATATATATATATATGCCAGCAGTGAAAAAATATTAACAAATCAAATAAAATTCCCTTCATTATATTTAAAGAAAAATGTTCTTTTCCTTCCGTAGAATGTATCTTTACAAAGTCGAATTTCTCAATCTTGGAAAATAGAAAAAGAAAAACTAAATAAAGACTTTAATATAGCGAGAAAAGGAATCCAAATTTATTTAAATTGTCATTCGATCATTACCATACAAGAAACACTTTCTCCTATCTTGTTTTTTGACGGAAATGGCGTCAAAGGATAGGATGAGAGATGAATATTCGAAAATATAAACAAGAAGAAGGAGAATACGTTAAAAAGAAGCGTATTTTGCTATTTTTGATGTGATTGAAACGTATTTACATAAAATGTTTTCTCTTTTGATACAGTCGGATGTAGGAACATGGATGTAATAGGAAGAACGGATGCTTCCGGAAACTCATTATGAAAGTGATTATTCTCGACTCTGTTAATGTGTTTTATTTTTTTTAAAATACATTTATGTGAAAATAACTTTTGTTGTTTAATTGGGTGGAAATAAAAACTGGAAATTGTTTGTTTTATTTCAAAGGATGACGTCAGTTCAATTATTTTATAGTTTTATCCGCCACTTTCAAAAATGACATTCTTTTTTCGGAGAAACGAAAAGAAATTATAAAAATTTGCCTTAAAAATACTATTCTGTTTTTTGAGGAAAAGTCTAGACGAGGCTTTTTCAGGTGAAAAGTTAGAAATATGTGGTGCACCATTTTCTTAAACAGATTTTCATTTTCGGTTTGGTTGTGTTAGGTTAGGTTAGGGTGGTTTGGTTGTTACGTTACGTTGGTTACGTTTGGTTGTCAGGTTAGGTTGTGTTAGGTTAGGTTAGGGTGGTTTGGTTGTTACGTTACGTTGGTTAGGTTTGGTTGTCAGGTTAGGTTAGGTTTGATTGTGTTAGGTTAGGTTTGGTTGTGTTAGGTTAGGTTAGGATGGTTTGGTTGTTACGTTACGTTGGTTAGGTTTGGTTGTCAGGTTAGGTTAGGTTTGATTGTGTTAGGTTAGGTTTGGTTGTGTTAGGTTAGGTTAAGTTAAGTTAGATATAGTTAAAATTAGTTTAGTTTCTCATCCAGGCAACTTACCTCTCTTAAAAAGTTGTTGTAATCAACCACAGTAGGATGACTCGTATCATGTTCAGCTTTACAAAACTTGACGCTTGTATACTCTTTACACCAACAATAAATAAATTTAATTATCATATTCAGAGGGAGTTTTGATCCTTCCAAACATACGCCTAACTTGCCAAGATGCGTAAGAATAGCGTACGCTACGCTTTGATTTGTACTTTTTTAAAGGCAAATTTTTATATTTTTTCATTTCTCAAAAAAAAAGAATGTTATTTTTGAAATTAGTAGATAAAACTATACTAGAAAAATGTATTTTTATTTAAGATTCTTACAGTTCATAAAACTGAAAAAGATGCCCAATTAATATTTTACACTTAGGATATTTTATATATTATGCAATATATAAATATACTCGTATATTACGTATATCGACGTCCTATAAGACGTCCTAATTTGGCTAAAACTTAATATTAATTTGTCTTAACCTTAAAAATTTTAAAATTTACTTCAAAGTTTTCTACTTAAATTCAAGATTTAAAAATCTTAATTTTAAGTTTACATTTCTCTCTCTCTCTCTCTCTCTCTCTCTCTCTCTCTCTATATATATATATATATATATATATATATATATATACAGAGCCGGCCCTAACAAGTGCGGGCCCTAGGCATTTTGATAATACGGGGCCCCACTCCAGAAAAGATTTTAGTTCATAGTAAAAAGGCAAAAAAATAATCTGAAGTGCTATACATTTATTGTAGACATCTGTCTAATAATATTAAGAATAACAAAAAAAATGCTTTCATTAAGATTACTAAAAAAATACCATACTTTATAAATTTATAGTATATTTTAAAGACTAATTTTTCTAACCTTCCTTTCTGAAAATTCCATTAAAAGGGGTTCAAAATTTAAACCCCTTGCTTCTTCATGTTCAATTGACAATATTCCAAGGTTATTTAGCCTATCTTGGCCCATATTAGACCTTAAGCAGTTTTTAATTAATTTTAATTTTGAGAAGCTTCTTTCTCCTGATGCTTCCGTCACAGGAATTGTTAAAAATATTCTTAGAGCAATCGTTTTATATTTCATTAAAACTGTCCTTAATTTTCCCCTTTCCTATGACAGCCGGCGTGAGTCGGGGAATCTGGTGGAAGCGAAATATATAAAAAATTTATTTGCCCAGCCCCGCTGGCAGCGCGGGGCCCTCTTAGGCGCGGGGCCCTAGGCTGCTGCCTAGCTCGCCTTGCCCTAAGGCCGGCACTGTATATATATATATATATATATATATATATATAATATTAATTCTTTCTATATTAAATAAACAAATTGAATTATTAAATAAATTAAATAGAAAATAATTTTTTTTTAATAAATGCCACACATTTTTAACTTTTTAATTTTTAGTCCTATTTAACCTTTAAGATAATATAAATATATAGATTTCAGTCGATGACATAATTGAAATCGAGGTTTGGAAATTAAATTTTTTTATATTATCACATTTCAAATTGGACACGTTTATGGCGCCGTAAACAAATTAATGCCAGATACATTAATTCAGTGGGTAACGCCGTTTCCCTGTAAGCGAAGACATTGAATTAGGGGGTTCGACTCCCGATGATGCTGATTAATAATAATCCAGGAGTTAGCGCGGTGGGTGGGTCGCGTTGGTGTCGCCTGAGCGTTGCGAAAGTTTCTGTCCCTTCTCACTAAGTTAATGAAACAAATGCCAAAGCTTCGCAAATTTAATTACGTGAAAACCCATAATTTAATAAATATTATGTGTGCTGACATCGCTATATTTTATGAATATACTGTATATGGTTATCTATCAATGGCCGGCAACTAGATTCAAATGCAGTTCGTCTCGTGGGCTGGGCGAGTGCGTGGCGCCGGGCAAGCCTACTTTTCTCACTAGAGGTACTTATGCAATTTATAAAGAGGTATGTATTTTATTAAATACAAAGCATAATATAGATATTAGGGTTTCTTTACCGGGATCCCGGGATCCCGGGATCCCGGGATCCCGGTAGATTTTTAGCTAATTTAAATTTCCCGGGAAATTCTCCCTGTCCCGGGAAATCCCGGGATATTGCAATTACTCTTTCTGAAGAAATTCAAACTGAAGATGACGAACATAATGACAACATAGATGAAGATGGAGAAGATTTCAATCATAGTATTGATTTTGAAAGTGTTTTGTGTGAGCGCTTTGATGAGGATCCGTTCGAGATAGATATTTCATTTGGATCGCACGACACTGTAGGTAAAGAAATCAACGTGTCTCAAATCATCAATAAAGTCAGAAAAATAGCAAAAAAATTTCGCAAATCACCTTTAAAGAATAACATCTTACAAGGATATGTTCAACAGGAACAAGGAAAAAGTTTGCATCTATTGCTGGATTCCAAAACCAGATGGAATAGTCTTTTAGCCATGCTGGAGCGATTTATCAAAATAAGGTCATCCGTATCGAAAGCTCTCATCGACTGCAATAAAGATATGGACAATTTTGACCTTGACAAACAAGAAGTTGCTGTAATTCGTGACATTGTGGCATCGCTGGAGCCATTAAAAGTTGGAGCAGAAAAGCTGGGCAACAGAGAATCGACTTTACTTTCATCAGAAGGTGTTTTTTTCTTTCATTTTGAACGAACTAAATCAACTAAACACACCTTTTTCAAAAAAACTAAAGGAGTCGTTCATTCGACGCATAACAGAGAGAAGAAATGAGAACTTGACTGGCCTCATACAATACCTCAATAGTGGAAAGAATTATAAAAAGGTCGCAACTTTCGCAAGTGACAGAAGTTTGCCAGCCTTACCAACCAAGTCTATGTTAATTTCATCAGCAAAGCAGATGTTAGATCGCCTTTTTGGAGTACCTGCTGATTCTACCTCTAGTGAGACAGATGAAGATAATGATATGCAAGAATCAGCTGTCCCTCAGTCATCTTCGATGACTCTAGCTGAAAGGCTTGATGCAGCTATTAAAGCAGCCGAGGTAGAGAAATCAAGAACACTAGACAGCAAAGCAAGCGCTGCAAAGCACCTTAAAAAGGAACTAGAGATCTTCGAGGCTACGGGCGAAAAAACGCAGAACATCTCTCTTCTCTTGAATGCATTAAAGACGATTTCACCCACGTCAATAGAATCGGAAAGGGCATTCTCAGCAGCAGGACTTTTCGTGACTAAAATGAGAACAAGATTGAGTGATCGAAGTATTGACCATCTTTGTTTTTTGAAATCGTACTATAAAAATTCACAGTGATAATTTTTTTGGTTGAATTCATTGAAGTTCTTTGCAATTTGAAGGTAATTTTTATTTTTTCTTTAAATTTTCTAAGCAATTCAAAGGCAATTTTTTTTCGTTGTATTCATTAAGTTTTCAATGAAACGGAGCAATTTTTTTATTTGTGAAAATTTTCTGTAATTCAAAAGTATTTTTTTTAATACATATTTTTCACAGCAATATTATTTTATTTTGCCCATCATGGAGATTGCAGAACTTATTAAATGACTATAAAAAAAAATAAAAAATAATTATACCCCCTCTTTTCTAGGTTAATTTATTTTATAATATATTTTAAATATAATTAATTATATCCCGGGATTTCCCGGGATCCCGGGAAGGGAATCATTTTTATCCCGGAATCCCGGGATAAGCAAAAGGCCGGGAAATGAGAAACCCTAATAGATATGGGTACAATATTTTTCAGGTCTTGAAAACATACTTTGGAACAAGACACGAGGATACAAGCGCTCTTGTGAAAGATTAACTCGTTTTATTATGCTACAACAGTGTTTCCCAACCGGGGGCCATATGGCCCCCTGGGGGCCATGGCACATTTGAAGGGGGCCACAGGAAAATGTTAAGATTTAGAGGGGCCACAGACTCCATGAAGGGGGCCACAGGACTCAACCTATTGAAGCCTAAATTATAGTTAGACCAATAGATAATTTTAATTTATGTAGTTGAATTACATTTTAAAAAATTATTAATACATATATTTTCCTTTTTTTTAGATATTTTATAATAGAATTTGAATTTATCTGTAAACAAATATTTTGCATCTTACAAGCTTATTGTGCGGTGCACTCCATTGTGCGCTTGATCGTTATGCGCCTGGCAGCGTTGTTGACTTCATAAAAATACTTCAGGTTGAAATCCTTACAGTCTGTTTACCACGTGGATCGTCGCTGTAGTGTGTAAGTAGCTCTTATTTGTTTACCCTAATATTGCGAAGTTGTAGTAATTTTACTAGTTTTTTTAATTTATAATAGATTGCTATAAGTACAGTATTTCTTTTGATTATATTTTTTTATAATTAATACATAATATAAGTAAATAACTGCAAATTTTTGTTAGCCACTGTTTAGTTTTTGTTATGTTTATAGTCCTATGTGACAAATAATATTGTACCTGAATACAAATAGTTGTTTTAATATCCTTTATATATATTTGTTTTTGTAAAATAAAGTTAATCTGCATATTACCTACTGAAAATAATGCTTATGGGGGCCACAGGAAAAAATAAGGTTCCTAAGGGGGCCATAAGCCAAAACCGGTTGGGAACCACTGTGCTACAACATAGCCAACATATTATAGGCCTATAATTAATAATTGACTTTCTGCAAGTTCATTCCAGAAACTCCAAATAAATTGAGAATTTGTAAAAAATCCAGAAGTAACTTTTTTAAATAAATACAGGGTGTTTATAAAGTCCTTATCTATTTCAGTGAAAACGTATCAAAAAGGGTAGAATTCAATAACAATATAATAGAAGACATACATTTAATGGATACTTAAGCATATGATTCTACATGAGCACCATCAGTATCTTTACAGAGTTCGAATCTGTCAGCAGCATTGCGGAACACATTTTGGAGCATGACAGGGGTTATTTTTGTAACTGCTGTTACGATACGAACACGTAAATGTCCCAGCTTCATTCAAATGGGATTTTAAACACCGTCCTCTTTCAACAAGATGGGGCACCTTGTCATTACGCAAACATTGTTCGGGAGTACCTAAATGAACGATTTCTAAATCGGTGGATCGGACGTGGAGGCAACAGGCCCTGGGCGGCTCGATCTCCTGACCTAACGCCCTTGGATTTCTTTGCATGGGACTTTATCAAATCAAACGTCTATCAAATGAGGGTTACAGATCTACAAGATTTATGTGCTCGTATCGTAACAGCAGTTACAAAAATAACCCCTGTCATGCTCCAAAATGTGTTCCGCAATGCTGCTGACAGATTCGAACTCTGTGGAGATACTGATGGTGCTCATGTAGAATCATATGCTTAAGTATTCATTAAATGTATGTCTTCTATTATATTGTTATTGAATTTTACCCTTTTTGCTACGTTTTCACTGAAATAGATAGGGACTTTATAAACACCCTGTACTGTACGAGCATATTTAGGTTAATCAAGCTGGTGGTCAAAACAACGGTCGTCGGCGGGGCGGATGTTGCCCGCGGGCCGCCAGTTGCTGACCGCTGCTGTATAGTGACCGATATAGAAACGTTTGTAACAGAAATAATAAATTATCAACTTTTTTCATTCAATAATAACACCAGTACAAATACAGGATTTTTATTGGCGTGTTTACATTGCAAAAATTAAAAAAGTCTGTTCTTATAAGGATTTATATCGTCACAAATATCTGCTTAAGGATTATACTGCTCGTTATTTCGGCTTTTGAGAAGATAAATTCTTTGAGATCAACGTAAAAAAAGGCTACTTGAACAGGAAGTATAGTTCTAATGACTGAAGACAACAACCTTTTGATTCATTTTTAACTTATCGACAATATGTTTTTAATTTTAAAATTAAAAACTTACTGAATTTGAGTTAAAGATTCACTTTTAAACTGTACGAAAACGCGTTTTACATCAAACACCTTTTAAATTTTTAATCTTACAGTAATTTTTGTAAAGAAATTTTTTAAACCAAATGTTTTACTCTAAAATTTTAGATTCGTTACCAAAATTACTTTCAAAAGATACGTATATCTATATTTTAAGCCCATAAATTTAAGTCGAAAGAGGCAGAGAAATATCCTGTATGCATTAACAAATGAAACTAAAGATATATAGATATAATCAAAAGCCAAAAACGGTGGAACGTTAAAATGAATGGAGTTATGGCCCCCCCCAAAAGTTTTTTTTTCGGGGGTCGGGGGAGCGGAGGAGTTGACCAAACAAGACCGTAAAAGACAAATACCGATCAGATAAAAGAAACTTGAGGAAAAAGATGACCAGATTACACAAAACTAAAAAAAATAATATATATATATATATATATATATATATATAAATTCGTGTCCCAAAAATTGTAAAAACAACCGAGAAAAAGGAAAGGCAAAAACAATAAAGGAAAAAGTTGAATAAGAGCGGAAGAAAACTATTTTAGCAAACTGTCCAAATAAACCAAAGGACTCGATAGACAAAAAGGGAAAAAGAAAGAAATAATAAAATCGACAAAAAATATAAAGAGGATCACATCACACGAAGCCTAAAACGACTAAACAAAACAAAAGCCCGAAACATCCGATTTGACCAAAACACCATCAAAGAATGGACGGACTTTTTAGAAGTGACTAAAATGACAAAGCGAACAACAACAACGACAACAACAACAACAACAAAAAAGAAAAGAAAAAGAAAAATAAAAGATTAGGAAGACCGGAAAGACTCTACAAAATAAAAAAAAAAAAAAAGGTGAAAGGAGTTTGGAAAAAGGGAAGAACCTTCTTTATCGTTACGTCAGGAAGATGAATGACTGCCGTACGGGATCGATTCGAGATTAGTTTACATTTTGAATGTCCTTCCATTTGCGGACACCTTTAAACGCCGATCTAACGAATGAACAACCACATTTCTCTCTATTAAACACACACACACACACACAGATATATATATATATATATAGTTTGTTTGATCCTTTGGCTTTGGACTGTTGAAATTGCATATTTTTACTTGTCATGAATTTGGAGTGTTTGGAGTTTTACGCCATTTTTCCTCTTTGATACAATATATAAAAAAGAAGGTAATATATATATATATATATATATATATATATATATATATATATTATTGAGGAAAATCAAAATGAAAAATGTTTATTGGCAGAACAATTACATATATGCGCCTCGGTGGTGTAGTGGTTAGCATCGCTGACTACCGGCCCAGGGTTCGATTCCCGGTGATGGCAGTCGGCACGCATCAAACCCAGCTGTTCATCCTTCCATACAATAAAAAAATGGTTGGTAGTTAGATGGGAATCCTGGATAGCCTAGTGGTTAAGACGCTGGGCTGTTGATCGGGAGGTCGTGAGATCGAGTCCGGGCGAGGACTTTGTAATTTCTGATCACCTGTGGTGGTTGTAGTTCGGATTCCACGTTATGCTGTAGGTCTAAGGTGGAAGAACAAGCTTGACGTTCGCCAGAATGAACAATTCGGGTGGAAGCAAAACCAAGGTAAACCAAGTTATATATACACACACACACACACACAGCTTTGGTTTGCTTCCGCCTGAATTGTTCATTCTGACGAAGGTCAAGCTTTTCACTCCACCTTAGACCTACAGTTTAACGTGGAATCCGAACCACGCCCCCCCAGCAGCCCAGCGTCTTAACCATTAGGCTACCCAGGGTACCCATTTATCTACCAACCACTTTCTTTATTGTGTGGAAGGATGAACAGCTGGGTTTTGCTGCGCATCGCCTGCCGTCACCGGGTCTCGATCCTGGGGCCGATGGATTCGTAGTCAGCGACGTTAACCGCTACACCACCGAGAATTATTATTCTGGATTATTGTTCTGGTAATAAACTTTTTCACTTGAATTTCGTCAATTATATATTATATTATATATATATATATATATATATATATATATATGGGAATGAACTCAGAATGGTTCCCTGAGGTTTTTTATGAGACACATAGACCGTGCATGGAACAAGGAACTCTTCTAGGAGAATTAAATCCACTATAGTCCGAATAAGTAATGGTAAAGGACAAATACTATAGTTTTTTCTTTTTCATGATGCTAGCCCGACGTGGGCAAAGGGTCACTCGCAAAGAGGTCCCAAAAATATAGCTTCCCTTACCAGCTATCTGCAAAGCAGATAGGATCCAGCTTTGGGACAGGATCTGCGAGTGACCCGTTGCCCACGTCGGGCTAGCATCATGAAAAAGAAAAAACTATAGTATTTGTCATTTACCATTACTTATTCGGACTACAGTATAGTGGATTTAATTCTCCTAGAAGAGTTCCTTGTTCCATGCACGGTCTGTGTGTATCATATATATATATATATATATATATATATATATATATATATATATATATGATACACACAGAAAGTGCATGGAACCAGGAACTCTTCGGGATAATTAAATCCACTATAGTCCGAATAAGTAATGGTAAATGACAAATACCATAGTTTTTCTTTTTCATGATGCTAGCCCGACGCGGGCAACGGGTCACTCGCAAAGAGGTCCCATAAATATAGCTTCCCTCACCAGCTATCTGCAAAGCAGACAGGATCCAGCTTTGGACATGGATCTAGGGTTTAAAGCATGTCCCAAAGCTGGATCCTGTCTGCTTTGCAGATAGCTGGTGAGGGAAGCTATATTTATGGGACCTCTTTGCGAGTGACCCGTTGCCCGCGTCGGGCTAGCATCATGAAAAAGAAAACTATGGTATTTGTCATTACCATTACTTATTCGGACTATAGTGGATTTAATTATCCCAGAAGAGTTCCTGGTTCCATGCACTGTCTGTGTGTATCATAAAAAACTCAGGGGACCATTCTGAGTTCATTCCCATATATATATATATATATATTATATATATATATATATATAATATATATATATATATATATGGGCTCCTGTATTTCTCATATTCTGATTAATCTTTTTATGGATTTTTTTTAACAATTAATTTTCTGCCTTCTTTTCTAATACTTGACCACGACTGGTTTCGTTACGTGGATGAAATGTTCGTTATTTTCGATGATTCAAGTGAAGTAAATGGGTTGATTACAGCATTTAATAGTCTCGTTCTCTCTATTGATTTCACTTATGAGTGTGAACTAGATAAAATCTCGTCTTTTTGGATATACATGTTTTGAGAGACCGGAATGACAAACCGTAAGTCCTCTATTAAAATCTATGGTTAGCCCACATATTTCTGAGGACAATCGGCGCGGGGGATGGCAGAAATACAACCTAAATCATTATTTGTTTCGGTAATTGGGGCTCGAACTACAGATTTTTTTTTAATTCCTCGAAACTGACGTGACCGGCTTGACCCGTTCCTACAGAAACTGGGCAAGGTTATGTTCGATCGCATCGGAGACTTTAAGGAAAGCGAGATCTCTCCTTGTAGTGTCTGGGATTTTCTAGCTAAACCAAAGGCTTCGTTATTAAAAATGAAAGAATAGCCCGGTGTTTTAAAGGTTTTCTAAATATCGTTAATTTCCTCATTTAAAAACTGAGGGTCGCAAATGTTAAAAGCTCTTAGAATGTCACCCATAATAACACCCTTTTTATTAGTGAGAGAATGGCTAGAGAAAGCATATGCACATATGCATCCGAGTGTGTGGGTTTTCAATAAACCTTGCTTCAAGATAACCATAGATTTTAATAGAGAACTTACGGAACATAGACGAGAGTTATGCAACTTAAAACACTGTTTGGTTAAACATACGGAAAAGTAAAATCATAGAACAGATTTAGATGGTGATCGTTCTTTTTTAATTAAATTTCATGATCTTGAAGAAAGGCACATTTTAAAATCCTTTCTTATTCTTTCAGAAAAACACTTTTGAAGGCATAAAGATCTCGTATAATGTGGATAATCTGATTTTCAATATTCTTAAATTTACTTAACACGCATTCGTCTGCCAGATATACGAGGTTAGATATGTGTCTCGGCATAGTCAATATATATATATATGTGTGTAGTCTCGGGGATTATTCTCGTAAAATTGCCCGCGCTTATAAACCCCAGATATACGTTTTTAAAATAGAGAATCAGGCAATTTTTATTACGTAATTTCAAAACATGAAATTTATTTTTATAAAATTATTTATTTAATTTGCAATTTCTTAGTTAATTAATATTCATAAAAACTGCAATATTATAATCATGCAACTGGGACGGGGACTATTTTTGCAGCCAATTAGAGGTTGATGACGTAACGACTCAACTGTAAATTAAAAATTAATTAGAGCCATATTCAAAGCATTCAAAGTAAATAAATGCAAAAAAAGCCTTTAAAGTGTGCTGCGGTACTCTATAACAGCGTAGGTAGAATGTAACAATGCAGCAATGTAGAAACTTTCACAAAGAGTAGAAGTTTTTTAATTTCCGAAAAACGGAGACTTTTTAATATCTGGGTGTCTAACTTTGGTCTAACTGTGCAAGAATGAACTAAAAATTTAGCCGTAACATAAAATGGTGAGTAATATGTGACAAACATTTTAATGCATTTTATATATATATATATGACAACATTTTGTAGATAACCAATTTGTTTTTATGGTTCCTACTGTAGAACTTCATTACAGTGAATTGAGATGTACTAAATGAATTATTTTTATCAGAATTGGTAGTATATATATATATATATATATATTATATATATATACGCCTTTGGTGGTATAGTGATGCGCCTCGGTGGTGTAGTGGTTAGTGTCGCTGACTACGAATTCATCGGCCCCGGGATCGAGACCCGGTGATGGCAGCCGGGGCGCAACCAAACCCAGCTGTTCATCCTTCCACACACACACACAAAAAAGGAAGTGGTTGGTAGATAAATGGGTACCCTGGGTGGCCTAGTAGTTAAGATGCTGGGCTGCTGGTGGGGCGTGGTTCAGATTCCACATTAAACTGTAGGTCTAAGGTGGAGTGAAAAGCTTGACCTTCGTCAGAATGAACAATTCGGGCGGAAGCTAACCAAAGGTTACCAAAGGTATATACGTGTGTGGGGGGGGTGGGGGGTAGGGCTAGACCTGGCTAAACTCTGGAGAATAATGCATTGTAACTAAGCCTAATTATTAAGATACTCGTATTATGTAAACTGTTTACGCGTATTTTTCAAATATCTAGTAGGACATAGGCTACATAATTATTTAAATACGCTTGGCCTCTTCAATATTTGGTCAGATTAATACAAATTATGTATGTATGTATGTATGTATATGATATTATCTGCATTATATATATACAGTATATATATATATATATATATATATATATATATATATACCTTTCAACCTTTCAAATGTTCTGTGCGATGATTCCTCATTTCACGAAGGTCAAGCTTGTCGCCCCTCCTCTCGAGTTGGCCTGTTGAAGTAGTGAGTTGGTTTCTTGTACTCTCCACCTCACATAGCCAGGTACGCTCGGCTCATCTGGGATTGTTCTGAGCCAGGCGTCTAAACTTCTTTTGAAGATATCCACCGCAACACCACTCGTGTTCCTTAGGTCTTTGGGCAGCTGATTAAACAGTTTTGATCCTCTCACAACAAAAGTATTTTCTTTCAGGGTTAAAGATGATTCCTGTCTAGCCTTTAATTTGGGAACACGACACAGTCTTCCTCTTCTACTTCCCACTGTTGTTTGGGGAGTTACAGGGTTCAGAGTAAGATTAGGGACTAGTTTCTCCATTATTTTCCAAGTGTAAATGATGGTGTGTGTCTTTCTTCTCCTTTCCAGTGAATATACGCTCTAGATAATGTTCAAGGATAGCGTGAAACTACAGTAACAAGTGCATCGTATTCTGGCATGCTTCGGAATGAGTTAAAGCAAGCAATTCGCACAAAACGGAGAGGGAGATTTCTCTGGAAACCAAATATATTCTCCTTTTATAGCATACTTTATTTCATATGTTTAATACTTGCTTTCCATGCACGAGGAAAACAGTTTCTCCCGAAAGTATATTACAAATCCATGGATCACTGCATTACTTATTAATTCAATAAAGAATATTTTTTAGTAAAGTATATAATTCAATAAGGAATATAATATAGTATAAGATAATATATATGAATTATTCAAACTGCAATTGCAAGTAAAATTCGTAAACTACAATATACTAAGTATAGAAACACATTAACTAAATTAATCAAAATTACAAGGTATGACTATTATAATGATCAATTTCCGAAGCAGAAAGGAGACATGGAAAGTACGTGGACAACCATAAAAAGTTTTATCGGAATCAGAGTTAAGAAAACTTCAGTAAAAAACCTAAATATTGTTAATAACGTAATTTCTGATGATATTTATATGTGAAATTTCTTAAGTAATTTACTATGAGGATTCCATAAGTTAGGTTCCAAGAATCTTAATATAAATAAGCCTTGTTACATTATTTTTCGAACACGCTTCGTACATCTATATTCTCTCGGTAATAAACTTCACTCACAATTACTAAATAACTATCATTTACCGTTAGACTGCATACTAGGGTGGCTCGATTTTACATTTTTTTCGATTTCCATATTCTAATAGAGACAAAAACTTGCGCATGCATGAGAAAATAGCCTCTGCAAAATCGTAGCTTAATAGGTAATCATCTTCTGCCCCCGGCAGAGCGATGAATATCATATTTTAGTAGTCAAAAACGTATTTTTCTTATAATTTTTAAAATATAAAATTTTGCGTGTGTGTTATTTCATGCCTAAGCAACGATATAAATGATATGGGAAATATATAAATGCATTATTTAAGACAAAGAGCCGATCTGAAAATATGTATAAAATATACATATTTTCAGATCGGCTCTTTGTCTTAAATAATGCATTTATATATTTCCCATAGCATTTATATCGTTGCTTAGGCATGAAATAACACACACGCAAAATTTTATATTTTAAAAATTATAAGAAAAATACGTTTTTGACTACTAAAATATGATTTTCATCGCTCTGCCGGGGGCAGAAGATGATTACCTATTAAGCTAAGATTTTGCAGAGGCTATTTTCTCATGCATGCGCAAGTTTTTGTCTCTATTAGAATATGGAAATCGAAAAAAATGTAAAATCGATCCACCCTACTGCATACCCTCCAACCCATTAAATTAATTTTCTTTTGTTCGTATTATTTCTGTCTCCTGAGGTCCGGAATATTATTGGTAAATTAAAAAAATGTTAAAATAACATAACATTCACCTGCCTATATTAAAGTCTTTTAAAGATGAAATATGCTTAACTTTGGCTAAAATTATCGGCCAAGGTATTTCAAATGAATATTCGCATCAGTTCTAAAAATTGGTCATATAACATCCTTGTTTAAGAGGTGAGGTGATATTGCACTACCAACTAATTACAGGACGGTGTGTTCATTATCTGTATTCAGCAACATTCTTTAGAAGTCTGTCAAAAGTAGAATGCAACAATATTTGCAATCATACAGTTTATTGTCTCAAAATCAATATGACTTCCATAGGAATAAAACGCCGGAAATAGCTATCGTAAATCTTATGGAAAGCGCAAATGTCGCTAAAGAGAACAAATAAATTATGATTCCCATATTTATGGATTTAAGTAAAGCTTTTGTTGTGACAAACCATAATATTCTACTTAAACTATATTATTATGGCTTTAGGGGAGTTATCAGTGATTGGTTTAAAAGTTATTTGATCAATAGATAGCAATTTGTATCAGTAAAAAATGCCTTCAACTAAATTGATTACAAAACATGGTGTACTTCAGGGCTCACTCAGTCTTCAGTCCACTGTTATTTCTCTTGTATATAAATGAGCTTCCACGTTCTTCTGGTGTACTTAACGTCATAATGTTTGCGCATGATACAACTGTATTTTTCTCGCAAAGATGTTAATACAACTGAGGACATACCGTATTTAAAACAGAAATGATCAAAGTTGTAAAATAGATGACCTCTAATAAACTTTCTAAGTGGCAAGCAAACAAATTTCATGAGTTTTGGTAGCAAATAAAATTGGTCTCTTGATGAATTGAATGTTGGAGAAATTGTTGTAAAGCAACAGTATTATAACGAAATTTTTTGGTGTGATGCTAGTCAACAAATTGGAGTGGAAAGACCATTCAAATTTAAATTTTATTCAGAAGAGAATAAACGTGACAGAGTTTTACAATTTTTACATATTTGTTCTGACATTAATATATTCACAGTACTCTCATCTGAATACGCTTTTCGAAACATGGAGGCTTTTTAGACAAAATTAATGGCATTTAGCTTATTTATTACCTAAAAATAGTGAAAACAGCAAGTAATAGTAATAGAGACAACAAAAAATAATAATAATAATAAATACAATATAAAGTTTACAAAATGTCACATGATTTTAAATTAAATTATTTATTATGTATTTAATAGAAAATATTAACTAAAATAATGAAAGTGGCAAGTAATAGTAATAGTGACAACAAAAAATAATAATACTAGCAATAATAATAGTAAATTGAATATTGAATAACCTTTATTATAAAATAAATACAGTACTTTTACAATTTACAATGACATTAATACTGTAACTGTGAAACTGGACTATTTATTTATTTATATAAATTATATCTTCCAAAAGATTTCTGGGAGTGTTGTTATAATGTTTAAGCTAAGACATATAGTCCTAAAACAGGTTTTATTAACTGGGTATCGTACTCTTGTTTCTTATACGATGTAATACAACCTTCCATGAGGAGGAAATTCTGTTAACAACGTTTTAAACAGTATCTTTGTTATTAAAAAAAGATCAATAAGGATATTGTTTGATGCGGATTTTTATGATCATTCAAGTGCATACTTTAAAGAACTAAAATTATTAAAGATCAAAGATGTAATCTAATTGGTACATTTTATTTTCATTGGCAAATTTGTGAACAAAATTTCAAACAATGGAAAATAAATATTTTGTAACTCATTAAGAAATTCACTCATACCAGACCAGGAGTAGATCTAATCATGTTATTTCTCACTTAAGATCGTCTTCATCCCAGAAATCACCCAGTTTCGTTCGCCTGTAACGAAGTGAATTAAAAATATTTCTGATATGAATTCGATGAAAAACAGGTTGAAGTCTTTTTTGTTAATGAAATACTGCTAAAATTGAAATTAAACGTACATTTCTACGTTAGTTATTCATTTCTCGTATAGCGTATTACTCGTTTAATTTCTCTTATATAACTATCAATTCCTTGTACTGTATCTATATCATATCCATAAAATTTAATTTTTAGGTTTAATATGTATTGAAATTACATAATTCGTTTCTCTTTTTCAGCTATTAGTTCGTTTGTGTATTCTAAATTCATTAATACATTCTATTCATGATTTATATATTACTTAATTAATAATCATAACCACGTACGAAGTGATATGTTATTTTTTAATTTATCGAAAAGCCCAGTAAGGACTAAAGCTTAAGGGCCAAATTGAATAAAATAAATAGTCCAGTTAACAAGTTTTTTTAATCTAGGAAGGAGGGGCCAAGTGTGAACGCCCGCAAAAACGCTCTACCCCCCCCCCCCCCCCATTAGAAAGAGAGGAGAGCCGAAATCAAAGTTCAAAATTTAGAGATGCCTCGACGCTCTGCGTTTAAAAGATTGGAGATGATAGACAGGGGGAAAAATGTTCCAGAGTTGACCGGTTGAGTACATGAAAGATTGAGAACACCGATTGACCCTTGCGTTAGAGTTGAACAGAAAAGGGATGAAAATATGTCGGAAGTCTGGTATTGAAAGCTTCCTTTAAAGGAGGAGGCATGCAATTAGAGACTTTAGAAGAGTAGTGTCTGCTATAATAGGGATAGTTAAGAGAGAGTGAGGCAACATTGTGGAGAAGAGAGAGATATTGAAGACAGTCAGTAAGAGGCGAGGAATTGATGAGACGAAAAGCCTGTGATTCCACCCGGTAGTCAAGTACAGCTGTGTGGGTTGAGCCACTCCACACATGAGAAGCGTATTCCAAACAGGGGTGGACGAGACCCCTGTACAGAGACAGCAACTAAGTGGGGGTGAAGAAACTGCGGAGTCGGCACAGCACACCTAACATCTTAGACACTGTTTTAGAAAGAGAGTATATGTGATCTTTCCAGGGAAGATCACGAGAAAAGAAGGATTGAATTGTGTATTGATAAGTGTAAGGGAATAGTCGTGTGGAAGACTGTGACGAGTGGACAGATGAAGGAACTGGGTTTTTTTAAGCATTGAAAACCACATGAGTTTCTCTGCACCAATCAGAGATAGTAAAAATAGCTTTAGGAGAAGAACAGTAGGCATCTACAACCGCAGCTATAGATCGGCCAAAAAGAAATAACAAAAGTTTTACCAAAATCCTGAAAGGAGAATGATCTAGAGTCAGAGAGATATGCAAGAAGATTGCCAGTAGAGCGTCTCTTGCGGAACCCATATTGTCGATCTGAAAGGAGATTGTGAGAAGAGAGATGTTTAAGACTCCGTGTTAAGGATAGATTAAATTTTTTTAGAAAAGCAAGAAACCAAGGCAATTGGACGATAGTTGGAGGGTTGAGCGCAGTCATCCTTCTTCACGAATGAGAGCGAACTTTCAGTAGGAAGAAAAAGTACCAGATGAAAGACAAAGGCGAAAGAATTCGCCTAGCTAGGGTGTCAGCACAGAAGCACAGTTTTTGAGAACAAGAGGAGGGACACCATCAGAATCGTACGCCTTCCTAGAGTTGAGCTTAGATAGGACAGGAAAAACACCTTTAGAGGAGATGAGTGAACAGCACCAAAATCGTTCAGGGTTGAGTTAGAGGTGAAAGTTTGAGGGAAGAGTTCAGCTTTATCAGGAGAAGAGACGGCACCTCAGCCGTCTGGAATGGAAAAAAGTTGGGAAAAAAGAAGTAAAGTTGTTGTTGTTGTAGAGGTTTCTGGCTAGGTGCCAGGAAGAGTGGGATAGAGTGTGTTCCACTTTCGAAGTGAGGTAGTCAAAGAGTTTTGGACAGTCAGTAAAATTAGGAGAATGGTAGAAAGCGCAAATATATTTAGTTTGAGATTGGCATGTAAG
The DNA here is from genome assembly GCA_023014485.1 of Bathynomus jamesi. NCBI lineage: Eukaryota > Metazoa > Arthropoda > Malacostraca > Isopoda > Cirolanidae > Bathynomus > Bathynomus jamesi. The sequence continues at coordinate 192,006 of JAJOZX010003660.1, read as the reverse complement.
CCGTAGCCAGAGGGTGTAGAATCCGGAAGATTCAGGTAGGGAATACGAGAGCAAGCTAGATCATTGCGTACATCTGCGCAACATCCACCTTTGTAATGAAATTTAGTTATGTTAAAGTTATTGTAACATGGCAAAAATTTTAATATTGTAATATTTATTTTATTAATAAAGAATTAATTTTCAACTTTGAATTTAAATATCTAATTATGAATTTTTATCAAAAAGCATGATTAGATAATGAATGGGAATTTAAATGTAGTGTATTCATTCAGGATAGACTACGAATTATATTATTTAGTAAGGAAGGTCAAAGTGACCAAACTTGACCAACTAAATTTTATAATCACCGATAATGAATCTCATGTTATGATAGTGGGATAGTGATAATGGCACGATAGCCAAAAAAGAGGACAGTTTTCTTATACAGGGCGTTCAAAAAAGAAACGCAACCTATTGGGGAAGGCATATATCATTGTAACCTAACCCTTTTCTTTCTGTTTCGGGTTGCGTTTCTTTTTGAATACCCTATATAATGACATACCTTGAAGTTTTTTTTTCATACTCTAGCTCTTCTTAAAGCCAAGCCACTGACGTATATCAACCACTTTTAGAAAGACTGGCGGTAAATTTATCATCAAATATAATTACAGTATATATATAATCTAAGTCACTGTTAAAAAACCTACAGTTACAGATCATTTGGGGGTGGACATACTGTTAAACTAAAGTAAACACTATCCAGCCTGGAATGACCTAAAATTAATAAAATATATCGTGGAATAGCATTTCATACGCATCAGTTACGCATCAGTCAACCAGCGATACAACAGTTCCTCAGTTTGTAAATGACGACAACCTTCAGCAATGAACAAAACTTATCTTGAGCAAACTTCAGACGAGAAAGACTTTGAAGGAAAATCTAAACACCGTGGGCGGAGAAAGGCAAGAAAATCTTCGATATTATTTATGGTTAACAAACAGAAATGTTTACTCGTTTAAAATAAGGAAAATGTAAATGATAAAAATTATATAATTAGTAAAAAAAATATGATCTAGCCTTCAAAAAAAAAAAAATAAAATAAAAAATAAAATATATATATATATATATATATAACAACACAGTATAATTAATGTAAAGAACGACGCTTGTGTAGAAGGGCGTTCCGCACAAGATAAGGAGGGAGAACGAACAACTGAGAAATGAGGTACCTCATTTTTCATTTGTTCGTTCTCCCTCCTCAGCTTGTGCGGAACGCTCTTCTACACAAGCGTCGTTCTTATATATATATATATATATATATACACCGGGTGTCCGAGAATTATCTGTACAATATTTGGCTGTTATTAAAAGTCAACCATGAAGTGTAGAAATTCCAGTGTTGTCCCATTTTACAGAGAATCTCATTAAGTTTTTTTCTGATACCACGTTTTGACAAGTTGTTTAGAAATGTACGCGGGTGACAGACATTGATGATTTAAAAGCAGAATCACAGCTGCTATTGAGCGAATTGATGTGGATATGCTGAAGCGTACATGGCAACATTTGGAGTATCGATTGGATGTTTTGCGAATCACTAATGGTGCACATATCGAGTGTTTGTAACACCGTTACTTTAATAAAAGAAACTTTTGAAAATACAGATTCTAAATAATCTTGTTTAAGAATTTTACGTGTGTTATCAAGAATTTTATTAAAAGATGAAATTGTACAGATAATGTTCGGACACACTGGAATTTCTAAAAAACTTGTCAAAACTTGGTATCAGAAAAAACTTAATGAGATTTTCTGTAAAATGGGACAACACTGGAATTTCTACACTTCATAGTTGACTTTTAATAACAGCCAAAAATTGTACAGATAATTCTCGGACACCCTGTATAATTACCGCAAAGCTTTTCGAGAGCGACTTCTCTCATCATTTAGGCGGCAAGAACCAAAATTAAAAGCAGCGCCGTAGCAAGGTCTTACGAGGTCCCCTCCTGAGTCCAGTACATGGGGCCCCCCCGAATTTGCAATCACTGCAAAACAGGAGTGAAAATGTTAAATAGAGTAAGTTGAAAATTAGAATTCAATTTTATTCAATATTTTCAATACTTTAGATCAGAATCAGTATTTACATATTTTACTAGGTATTTTTGCTAATATGTAATGAGTGTCCTCGCGTGACAACATCGTACAATACAAATCCTCCCTTTAAGGAAGTAAGAGCATTTCATAACAAAGCTGCCAAACTATACGATAAATTTCCCATGAAATCGTTAGCTTTCTACGCTCTTATCATTCCTTCAATATGAAATGCGTTTATTTTAATAACTATTAACATTTCCAACTTAATAAAATTTTATTTATGGTATTTTTCATGTTTGAAAATATACAGACTGTAACATATATTTTTATATGTCGTCCATATCATATTCGCTAACTTTCTACAAATCAATGTGCAAACAATTTTTAATCTTGTGTTTTTGACCTGTGGGTCTTATGACGCTCGGACCCCCCGGGCCGGGGGTTACGAGGGGGCTCTTCCTACGCCACTGACTCAAAGTAAAAAAAACATATTGACACAGTCTAAAATACATATACTAAAACCGTCATACATCAAGCAATTCAAACTGATGTAATCAACTGAGAAATGGGAAATTTTAAGAGCCAGAAATTGGTCATAAAATAGAGTGAGAGAATTCCAAGTTTTAAATTCAAATTATCTGCGTTTTTTATAATAAAAGATTCAACGCGTTTTCGTTTGTCGTTTTTATTAATATTTAGAAGTAACTTAATATTATTAAGAGCGATATTATGTTCATTGTCTAACGATGCCTACATTAGGCGGAATTTTTGTCAGCCGTATTTAAAATATGTTTATGATCATAAAGGCATCTTTTAAAATCGATAGTTTTGTCGACATAGCTCTTGGAACAGCCTCTACAGGGAATCTTATACACTCCGGAATTAGACAAAGGTTCAGATAATTGATTTTTTTTTTTTGTAAAAGACCACGAGTAGAATAAGAAAGCCGTGAAACCAGATTAAGTCGAGGGGGAAGGCCGTCCCGCAGTGACTGTGCATTAAAGGGGACCACCAAAGCATCCCGAAAAGTTTTATTCTTTGTGGTATTACTGTGAAACTTCTTTCTGGCAGCTCATAATGTCTTATCAATAAAAATTGGGGGGTATCTAAAATTTGTGAAAGCATACCTATTGCTTCTAATCTCAGCAGTGTTAATTATGGTCCAGCTAAAGGGCTTTCAAAGTGCTTCTCGTTTACTGTTTGCAACATTTCTAATGACCATATGAAGAATTCGGCTTTTGTTTTGGATAAAGTAGGTAGTGTTAATCTCTCTAAATGGTTTAGTTTTGATGCTGTCTCCCTTTTCACTAAGGCTTCTGTTGATACAACTTTGTCTTGTTTGAAAGAGTTTCTTTTAGATAATGAGATTCTTTTGGCCCTGCCCTTCACCCTTCTATTTATTTATGCTTGCCGCACTCCTTTTTTAGTTTTAATAAATTATTTTTTTCGTCAGAAAGAGAGCCGTAGTATGGGTTCTCCTTTATCTGCCGCGCTGAGTAATATATTTATGGGATTTTTCGAATGAAAGTTTCTCCCCAAAATTCTTGCCCCAGAAATTACCTGGTGCTGTTGTGTTGATGATGTTTTTGTTTTGCTTTCGCTTGATATAGAATTGGGACAGTTCAACGCTCTCTTTCCTTGACGTTCATATATTAAAGCTCGTAACGATAGGCCTACTTTTACGGTCTTTAGAAAAGGCACCCATCCTAATGTTTATGTCCATTGGTTTTCCTCCCCATTCTATCTACAAAAAATGGTATTCTTATGAGAATATTCCTACGTGCCTTTTGGATTTGTTGCCTCTCTTATCTTGACTCGAAATTTAACAGTTTTCACAAATTTGGGATATCTTCCCTATTTTAACTGACAAGGCATTACGAGCTGCCAGAAAGAAGATTTAGCGTTAATACCACAAATAACACTTTTTTGGGATGCCTTGGTGGTCCCCTTTAATGCACACTCACTGCGGGATGTCGTTGCCCCTGAACTTAATCTGATTTCACACGTTTCCTATTTTATTCGTTGTCTTTCACAAAAATTCAACTATCCGACCCTTCGTCCAATTTTGGAGTTTATAAGGTTCCATGTAGGGGCTGTTCCAAGAACTATATCGGCGAAACTATCAACTTCAAAAGAGCCTTTATCAGCATGAATATATTTTAAATACGACTAACAAAAATTCCGCCTAACGTAGGCATCGTTCAGACAATGAACATAATATTGTTCTTAATAATGCTCAGTTACTTCTAAATATTAATAAAAACGACAAAAGAAAACGCGTTGAATCTTTTATTACAAAAAATGTAGATAATTTGAATTTAAAACTTGGAATTCTCTCACTCAATTTTATGACCAATTTCTGGCTTTTAAAATTTCTTATTTTTCCCAGTTTTTACGTGTTTGAATTGCTTGATGCATGAAAGTGTTAGTATATACAAGCGGTAGCTCGCTATCGCCCTCCGGGCAGGTAGCAGTATATGTCACAGTATATGTAGCAGTATATGTCACAGCTAGCTGTATATGTATATGTATATGTATATGTATATGTATATTGGTACTTACGTATTATCGGGACTACCAAACTGTTTATTATGTATTTTTGATCTAGTCATTTTCGTTTTCAAAGTACTTACATTCACTTGTAATAGATACTAGTACAGTTCCCGTCGCTTCGCTGACAGTTAGACAGGCTAAACTACAAAAAAAGAACCCAGCCGTGAAAATTTTGAGCTTCACATTGTGTCAACATTTCTGAATCTGGTATCTCCCAAAACCTCCTCACCCCCATTCATACAACTTGGGGGCTAACCCCTCCCCCATTACCCCCACCCTCACCATTACCACCCTCACCCCCACCCTTCCCCCAACCCCATCCTTCCCCCACCCCACCCTTCCCCCATGCTAAACTACAGAAAAGAACACAGTCATGAAAATCTTGAGCTTCACATTGCCGCCCGTAATACAATTTCTGAATTTTTTTTACAATTTCTGAATTTTTTTCTCACAATTTTTTCTCACAATTTCTGAAAGTGTGACGGACAGACGGACAGACGGACAGCTCTCTTATTATAGTATAGATTAAAAGCAAAAGGTCGGTGCTACGCGCCGATTTTGCTAGATCTGCGGTGCTTCGGCTGAATTGTGGGCCTACGGCGTATTTTATTTTGAACATCAGTAGCCCTTTATCTGGATATCATTCCTATTCCTCTCACCTTGGGCCTCAGTAATTGGGGTGCCTGCGGTCTTCCAGTTACTGGCAAACCAATTATTCATTCAATAAAACTACAGAAAAGAACGCAGCCATGAAAATCTAAAGCTTCACAAATCTTAATACAATGAGCTCGGATTTGAAGCCTAAGATTTTCATGACTGCGTTCATTTCTATAGTTTTATTGACCAAATAACTGAACCGACAGTAATTGGGGGCCCTGCGGCCCGCCAAATCATAGTTTTCATTGTTTCGAGTGCATCAATAATATTGTTATAGTGTTCCATTAGTTGTGATAAGCATGATCTTCCTGACCGGAATCGATGTTGGTTATCATTTTTTTTTCTGAGTTTCCCCATTAACCCACCCCCCTCCCCCATTACCCCACCCCTCTCCCCAATACCCCCTCCCCCACCCCTCTCCCCCATTTACCCCACCAATTTTTTTTCTGAATTCCCCATTAACCCCACCCCCTCCCCCATTACCCACCCCTCTCCCCCAATACCCCTCTCACCCACCCCTCTCCCCCATTTACCCCCACCCTTCCCCCATTACCCCCAAGGGGGGAAGGGGGATGGCACCTTGCAAAGGATTTACTTTAATTTTTTTTGGTTACATATATATATTGCATCTATTTTTCTGAGTTTCCCCATTAACCCCACCCCCTCCCCCATTACCCCACCCCTCCCCCATTTTGTGCCAAAATTATGATTAAAAATGAAGAAATTGGAAGAACCGTACCCCTAAAAGGGGGCGAAAGACTTATGTTAGGGAATTTTTTTTAGCATGGACACTGCACAATAAAAAGACGCATCGAATGGTGAAAACCGCATTGTTCTACACCAATTGTAGCGACCTGTAGGTGTGCGCAAAAAACTGTTACATATATATAATATATATATATATATATATATATATATATATATATATATAAGGCTTCATTTCTGAAATAGTATATTAGATAGCTCGTGCTCGGCCGCGGAGTGACCTAGGACCGGGAAACTTGACAGAGCACATCGGCAGCTCATGGGCTATCAGTTGGTGGTAGTTGCAGAATTTTCCGATGTGCCGTTTAGTCTGTGCACGGTTCCGAAGAAAGCGGACAGACACACACACAGACACATTTTAGCTCAATAGTATGTAGGATTTGTTTAGATTGTCTTTTTTTTTATTTCCATATTTGATTCTGCTGTCTGAATGATGAGAGGAGTTGCTCTCGAAAAGCTTTATTTTCTCTCCAAATCGCAACTTTTCCGCACTACCCCCAATCAAATATCGAAAAAAGTGTAAAAAACGAGCCGCCCTAATATACATATATACACACACTTTATATATATATATATATATATTTTTTTTTTAACTGTAAACGACATACAGTATATTATATATATAAATATATAATATATATATATATATATATATATATATATATATACAGGGTGTCCCATAAGTCCGGCATCATAGGAAAAATAATAAAAAAAGGCAAAACAAAAGCTTTATTTACAGAACGTGCTCAATATGTCCACCATTGTTTTATTGTTCCGTAGCCCATTCACAAAATTCCATCCGCCGGTCGGGATCATCTTCGTTTAATTTCTGTAGGATCTGAAGTTTATATGGATGCCATTTGTGAGCCTGAAGAATGCGATGGATGCTACTTTTCGACACTCCTGTCTCGGCGGACAATCGCCGAAGAGACTTATTGGGACTTCTGTTAAAATGAGCCAGGATAGCAGTCGCTGTATCATCGTCAGTGGACCTCCTTGAAGGTCCACTGCGTGGTTTATCTTCTGTGGATCCTGTTTCCTTAAACTTTGCAACAAGTCTGCTAACACAACTCTGTTATTGGCTCGCGGTCTGGATGCAGTCTGTTAAATTCAGCAGCGGCCTCTCTTTGACTCCGATTTCCTATGAGTAGAATTATCTGGATTCGTTCTTCCTTGCTCACAGACATTATGGCCTGTAGAAAGAAAAAAATATGAATCATGGTTTGTAGAAATAGAAAATATGAATTTCTCCTATGATGCCGGACTTATGGGACACCCTGTATATATATATATATATATATATATATATATATATATATATAATATATATATATGAGGAGAGGAGAAAACGAGCAATGAAGAATGAGGCACCTCCCAGGAATCGAAACGGGATCACCCGATTGCCGGTCAGATATGCTAACCATTACACCAAGAGCCTCACACGCTCTCAAAGCTCGTAATTTCTCATGTACTCGCGCGGAATCAAATGCCTTTTGAGGGGCATCTTCTCATTCCGTAAATACAGTGTATATACATTTTAACTGCAAACGACACACAGGATATATATATAATGTAAAGAGCATGGAAGCTCTTGATGTAGTGGTTAGCATATCTGACCGGCAATCGGATGATCCGGGTTCGATTCCTGGGAGGTGGCTCATTTTTCATTGCTCGTTTTCTCCTCTCCTCTTGTGCGGACACTCTTCTAAAAGCGTCGTTCTTTACATTATATATATATATATATACACACACACACTGTGTGTCATTTGCAGTTAAAAAAAAAAAAAAATATATATATATATATATATATATATATATATATATATATATATATACACACACACAGCATGAGAAGGTCCCCTCAAAATGCATTTGATTACGCTCGAGGTACGTGGGAATTACGAGCTTTGAGAGCGTGGAGGCTCTTGGTGTAGTGGTTAGCATATCTGACCGGCAATCGGATGATCTCGGGTTCGATTCCTGGAAACTGCCTCATTTTTCATTGCTCGTTTTCTCCTCTCCTCTTGTGCAGACAGTCTTCTAAAAAGCGTCGTTCTTTACATTATATATATATATATATACGCAGGGTGTTTCATAACATGTGGGACGCACTTTTAGGATGGATTCAGAACCTTAAAACAATGAAAAAAGTTTATATAAACATATGCCCGAAATCGCTTTGTTTCCGAGTTATAGACCATTTTGTGTTCCAGCAATTCTTTCTGCAAACTGTTTACAAACACTGCTTGCCGACAATGTTTGTGAGTGTGTAAGAGACTTATTTCATGTATGGCCTTGTCGATGGTAATGTTTCGTACACTCTATGACATGTTTTAATATCGTTGAGTGTAGAGCCATCAGTCAGTCAGAGGTGCATTGCAGTGTTTCACTGTTCGTATTCGTAACTTCTTACCGTGAATAAGTGCAGTCCAGCGAAAAAAAAAACCTTAAGTTTTTGTACTATTCAGTGATAGTGTGCATTTGAAGTGAGAATGGAGGCTTATTCAAACAGAGAAATGGCAGACATGCATCTCATGTATGGACTTGCCGAGTGTAATGCGGCCGCAACAAGACGTCTGTATGAGGAAAGGTTTCCGAATCGCCGTCTGCCAGATAAGAAAACCTTTCAGAGAATAGACGAGCGTCTTGGTGATACAGCTTATTCAACAAGCGAGTTTCAGATGGTGATAGACCAATCAGCGCCAGAACTGTTGAGTTGGAGGAGCGGGTCCTGAATTGCGAGCAGGAACATCCTGGTGTCAACACCCGAAGGATAGCAGCAGCAGAATTGTGTAAGATACACAACTGTGTGGAGAATTTTACGGGAGCTACAGCTTTACCCATATGACATTCAGAGAGTACAAGGCCTTACTGAAGCTGATTTCCCACCACGAGAGGCTTTTTGTACTTGGTTCCTTCAACAGTGTGCTCGCGATCATCTTTTTCTATCCTCCGTGTTGTTTTCTGATGAGACTGCCTTCACAAGAAATGGCGTGATCAATTTTCACAACCCTCATCACTGTGCCGAAGAGAATCCGCATGCCATCATCCAATCAAGGCACCAACAACAATTTAGTGTCAATGTATGGGCAGGACTTATTGCCGACAACTTAATCGGTCCTTTTGTTTTGCCTGGAAGATTAACAGGAGAATCCTATTCCAATTTTTTAAGGAATGATTTAAGCGATTTACTAGATGAAGTTCCTCTTGGTGTCCGACGTCGTATGTGGTTTATGCATGAGGCGCTCCGCCTCATTTTAGTCGAGTAGCCAGAGACTATTTGGATGACCATTTCCCTGATAAATGGATAGGCCGTGGAGGACCCATTGTGTGGCGTGCTCGCTCCCCGACCTGAATCCACTCGATTTTTACCTGTGGGGTCATCTGAAATCCATCGTTTACGTGACACCCATTGACAACGTTGAAATGCTTCGTCAACGTGTAGAACAAGGATGCCAGAAATCCGCGCAATACCTGGAATGTTTGAAAGCGTCAGGCAGTCTATGATGAGGCGTGTTCAAGTGTGTATTCAAGCGCAAGGCGGTCATTTTGAGCTCTTCCTTTAAAGGTAAGGCGGATACTTGCTGGAACACATAACGGGCTGTAACTCGGAAACAAAGCGATTTCGGGCATGTGATTATATAAACTTTTTTAATTGTTTTCAGTTCCTGAATCCATCCTGAAAGTGTCCCACATGTTATGAAACACCCTATATATATATATAATATATATATATATACCGTATGTCCCACAAAAAAGTACACCCAACTTTAGATTGTACTAACTCCTCCAAAATTGAGATATTTTGGATCTGTTTGTCTGATTTAATATAGCAAATTATTCTTTGTTAACGTTCAAATTTATTCATGTTTAAACGATTTAGTGTTTAAGCATCTGCTTTTAACTGAAGGGTACAACAAAATGGATTGCGCAAAATTGGTCAATGAAAAATAATGTGTGTGCTATCGATGTAATGAAAGACAAATACATAATAATAGATACTTTAACATAATTTTAATAAGATACAAAGCAGATTTTTCTTTATTCCTTATTGCAAAAGTTATGCTTAGTTTCGTTTTCTTTCAACATGACCGCCATTCCTAGTGATACAAATCTGGAGTCGAGCTCTCATCTTCCCCATCACTCTTTTGATAAGATCTGGATTGTCTTTTAACAAGTTGATTTCAGCTGTGATGCAAGTCCTCAAATCATCTAAATTGATAGGTTGTGATGCAAATACTCTATTTTTCAAATGACCCCATAAAAAGTAATCACACGGGGTCAAGTCAGGGCTTCTGGGAGGCCATTCAATGTCATGGCCTGTAGCAATTACTCTTTGGTGGAAGACTTCTGCAAGCGTTCCTTCACAATAACTCTCCTGTGAGCAGGAGCTCCGTCTTGCACCCACCAAATACGATTAAATCGGTTTCCATAAGTAATACGTATTTGTGGAAGGATTTCTCGGTCTATCATTTCTAGGTAAGCTTCACCATTTAGATTACCATCGTAAAAGACCGGGCCAATTAACGCTCCATTACCGCACAGTCCTACTCAGAGAGACAGTTTTTGTCTAGAGTTATTCTTTTCGTAGATATGATTGTCAGGTGGATGATTTTTTGGTGCATACTGACGGCAGATTTGTCTGTTCACTAGACCATTCATAAAAAAGGCCGCCTCATCTCCAACCACTAATTATTCCGTGAATCTTTCTGGTTTTTCAAGAAACCACTGGGCAAATCTTAGGCGGCGAGGTAGATCTCCTTCAATGAGTTGATGTCGAATTTCCATTCTGTATGGGTACAAATTCAAATCCTCACGAACTATTCGATGAAATGACATGCGTGAGAGTTCTGTACCATTTCGCCTGGTGGACAATTGGATGTCTCTCTAATAAATGCCGAACATGCTGAATGTTCTCGTCTGTTCTTGCCGTCTTCGGATGGCCTGAACGTCCTTTGTTCAAATTGAGGACCGTTCCTTCTTCTTTGTATTTCCGAACATTCTTCAAAATTGTATGTTTAGTTGGAGAAGCTCTATCGGGAAATTGCAGTTCGAAGGTATTCTGAACTTGTTTTAAGCTTTTAGTTTGCAGATAAGTTATCAAAAGAGTGATGGGGAAGATGAGAGCTCGACTCCAGATTTGTATCGATAGGAATGGCGGTCATGTTGAAAGAAAACGAAACTAAGCATAACTTTTGCAATAAAGAATAAAGAAAAATCTGCTTTGTATCTTATTAAAATTATGTTAAAGTATCTATTATTATGTATTTGTCTTTTCATTACATCGATAGCACACACATTATTTTTTCATTGACCAATTTTGCGCAATCCATTTTGTTGTACCCTTCAGTTAAAAGCAGATGCTTAAATACTAAATCGTTTAAACATGAATAAATTTGAACGTTAACAAAGAATAATTTGTTATATTAAATCAAACAAACAGATCCAAAATATCTCAATTTTTGGAGTAGTTAGTACAATCTAAAGTTGGGTGTACTTTTTTGTGGGACATACGGTATATATATCTATGAGGCTTCGCGAGTCGGAGGGGCGAACTCGCCACATTGGCGATTTTCTGATTGTTCCACGAATGAATAGTTCAACCCTCCCCACCACCACCACCACAGACAACTTGGTATAGCCAAATACCAACTTCGTACACTAAAAATGTAGTTATTTTCAATGCTTGTATTTGCGCTGTGCATTGTGCACTCGTACACAACAGTCACAAAGTTTAAACACGGTTATCTGATTTAGCGAGCTCGTCCCTCGTACTCACAACGCCTCAGTTATTAATATATATATATATATATATATATATATATATAATATATATATATATATATATATATATATATATATGTGTGTGTGTGTGTGTGTGGTGTGTGTGCAACTAAGCAAAAGTGAGGTAGAGATGAGATGTAGTGCGGTAAATTTTTTGAGACACTTTTTGTACCTCAGAA
>JAJOZX010003660.1:0-175000 GCA_023014485.1 Bathynomus jamesi | reverse complement strand
TTCTAATGAACGCATGCACCACATTATAAACAAGTCTTGTCCCATTCCTCAACTTGTGCAGTATGGAACGCCTCCTATACACCATAACTACACCTATAACTGTAAATATATATAGTTTTAAACTTGAAATCTGAAAAAATTCAAAATCTAATTTTAAAAAATTTAAAACCTAAAAAGTCAGAAAATGGAGAATACACCACCAGTGTCTACAAAAAACCCACAAACTTGGATAAATGCATGAATGACGTTAGTGAATGCCCTCAACGATACAAAATGAGTGCAATTAAATCATACATACGCCGTGCATACAATAAAAGCTCAACATGGATAATCTTCAACACTGACATATCAAGGAGTAAACAATTACTGATTAATAATGGATACTCGAATAAAGAATTTGACCATGAACTGAAAAATTTTTTAACTACCTTCCGTACTCCCCAATAACACATTTAAAGTATTTTATAGAAAGCAAATGTCACAAGCCCATAAAGTGGACGAGCGTGTAATGCAAGACATTATCAACAACAATGTACTCTGCAGTAACCCAAATGACAAACTTAGTCTTGTTATCTACTACAAGAGTCCACAAGTAACTACATAATGAAAAGTAACTTAACCCAGGATAATAATCCCTTGAAGGCCACCAATATAGTTTACAAATTTGACTCTCCTCACGAAGACTGCGAACTTCGTTCTAACAGCTATATTGGAATGAATACCACTGCCTTGAGTCGCAGACTCACCATGCACCTACAGGAAGGTGCACCTAAACGACACATGGAAAATGATCACAATACAACTCTTACACGACAACAACTGGTGGACATTACGATAATCCTCAAACACTGCAATAGTCACTACAAACTACAAATAACAGAAGCTGTCTACATCCGAGAATTTTCTCCTTCTCTTAATAACCAGCAAACAGGTCAGAACAGAACCTTAGGATTATCTTGACCCTCCAATCGTCAAAGATGACCGCAGGTGGGGTCCCAAGTTGTTGACCTCACGTATCCGTTTTACATCTTCCACTTTTCTCCCAGCATTCGGAATGCGAAATTGCTTCCTCCATTTCATATTTAGTGTCTTTGTGTAAATTATACTTATGTATTCAAGCTTTTTTTTTTTTAATTGGATTTTGAATTTTTTCATATTTCAAGTTTAAAACTTTTTAGGATTTTTGAAGTTGTAAATTTTTATTTTGGGGATTTTAAATTTAAATTTGACATTCTTAGACTGATGATGCCCTAAAGAGGGCGAAAGCTTACGTGTATAACTTATGAAAATAAAGTGAAAATGACAATTGGCAATCTGCTTTTCGACTTTCTGAAGAACAAAGAACATGTGTTCGAAGATTAGAAAAAGCCAAAAAAGAAACTCATTAATGCTAATTATGCCTTCGTCTTTAATGAAACATGTTTGAATGAAAATATTCTGCCCAATTATACGAATATATATATAATAATTATTTAATGAGAATGGATATTACAAGAATCCAAATTCATTCTTTGCAGACATTTTTTTCTTATCACAAACCCCCTTGCACGATTACACGATATTATCAACGCTTTTATAGTTTAATATTTCTTATCGAAAGTAATGCGCAGAAATATATATTAAAATAATTTTTGGAAATAATAAAAAAGATAAATAAATAAACGCTTTTTGTTTTATGAAATTTAATAACATCATAAATTTAATGTAATTTCGCCCATGTTTTCACAAAATTAAAGTTTTATAGGATGACATCAAGACATTTTACTTATGGACATGCGATGCAATTATTCTATTTTATTATTATTATTATTATTATTATTATTATTATTATAAAAGTGTTGACACTTCAAATGAATGCTATTTTATCGCACATAAAACAGTTTTAATATTAATTATTACATTTTCAAATTCATTTACCGTATACAGTTTTAATGTAATTAGTGAATTGAAAATTTCTGATGTGTATATATATATATATATATATATAATTCAGGGGCGGCTTCTTAATGAATGCAAGGCATGCACTGCATGCGTAAATAATATACTCAATGAATGTAAAATTATTATTTAAGTTAAAAAAATAAAGTTAAAATTATTAGCTTCCTCCATTTATATATATATATATATATCTGTATATATATATATATATATATATATATATATATAATATATATATATAAATGGAGGAAGCAACTTCGCATTCCGAATACTGGGAGAAAACTGGAAAATGTAAAACGGATACGTGAGGTCAACAACTTGGGACCCCACCTGCGTCACTTTGACGATTGGAGGGTCGAGATAATCCTTAGGTTCTGTTCTGACCTGTTTGCTGGTTATTAAGAGAAGGAGAAAATTCTCGGATGTAGACAGCTTCTGTTATTTGTAGTTTGTAATAACTATTGCAATGTTTGAGGATTATCGTAATGTTCACCAGTTGTTGTCGTGTAAGAGTTGTATTGTGATAATTTCCATGTGTCGTTTTGGCGCACCTTCCTGTAGGTGCATGGTGAGTCTGCGACTGAAGGAAGTGGTAGTCATTCCAATATAGCTGTTAGAACGAAGTTCGCAGTCTTCGTGAGGACAGTCAAATTTGTAGAATATATTGATGACCTTCAAGGGGTTATTATCTTGGGTTAAGTTATTTTTCATTATGTAGTTACTCACTTTTGGACTCTTGTAGTAGATAACAAGACTAAGTTTGTTATTTGGATTGCTGCACAATACATTGTTCGGATCACCTGAAGATCAGGGGCCCCAGCCTTCTCTAGTTAGCCTTATAATGCTGTATACGATAAATGAATTTGAAAATGTAATAATTAATATTAAAACTGTTTTATGTGCGATGAAATAGCATTCATTTGAAGTGTCAACACTTTTATAATAATAATATAATAGATAATAAAATAGAATAATTGCATCGCATGTCCATAAGTAAAATGTCTTGATGTCGTCCTATAAAAATTTAATTTTGTGAAAACATGGCGAAATTACATTAAATTTTTGATGTTATTAATTTCATAAAACTTACAAGGCTAACTAACGAAAATATCACGACCTAACCTAACCAATCGTTAGGTCAACTGTACGCCCTTGACGATTGGTTAGGTTAGGTCGTGATATTTTCGTTAGTTAGCCTTATAAAGCTAACTAAAGAAGGCTGGGGTCCTGATCTTCAGGTGATCCCATTGTTTTTGATAATGTCTTGCATTATACGCTCGTCCACTTTATGGGCTTGTGACATTTGCTTTCTATAAAATACTTTAAATGTGTTATTGGGGAGTATGGAGGCTAGTTAAAAATTTTTGGAGTTCATGATCAAATTCTTTATTCGAGTATCCATTATTAATCAGTAATTGTTTACTCCTTGATATTTCAGTGTTGAAGATTATCCATGTCGAGCTTTTATTGTATGCACGGCGTATGTATGATTTAATTGCACTGATTTTGTATCGTTGAAGGCATTCACTAACGTCATTCATGCATTTATCCAAGTTTGTGGGTTTTTTGTAGACACTGGTGGTGTATTCTCCATTTTCTGACTTTTTAGGTTTTAAATTTCTTAAAATTGGATTTTGAATTTTTTCATATTTCAAGTTTAAAACTTTTTAGGATTTTTGAAGTTGTAAATTTTTAATTTTGGGGATTTTAAATTTAAATTTGACATTCTTAGTCTGATGATGCCCTAAGGAGGGCGAAAGCTCACGTGTATAACATGAAAATAAAGTGAAAATGACAATTGGCAATCTGCTTTTCAAACTTTCTGAAGAACAAAGAACATGTGTTCGAAAATTAGAAAAAGTCAAAAAAGAAACTCATTAATGCTAATTATGCCTTGGTCTTTAATGAAACATGTTTGAATATAATATATATATATATATATCAGGCTTTATTAAACGATGCGATGTAAAACGTATTCGTTTGACATTAATATCTACAGTCCGTACGTAAGTCGTCTGTCCATCAGTAATGAAATACAACACCTGGTCTTGAGACAGCGACATCTGTCTGGAGGAATTTCAACCAGTCTTCCTCCAGTTAATTTATATATTTTGACTTTTCACTTATTTTTATTATATTAATCAGTCCACACCGCGTACAAATAATGTACTAATATTAAACTCTGTGTACTACTGTATATATTATAAAGAATACAAATGCACGTCAAATATCTTTGAATCATACTCATCTTAGTGGGATTTAAATCCACGCCCAGGCTGGAATTTGAATCTACGCCCATGTGTGGATTTCTTTTTATTATTATTGTTATTAACAAAGACCATCTTTACACTGACATTTTATCTTCCAAAATCAATAATTTTTGCAAGAATGGAAAACAAATGTTGATTATAAAGAGCCACCCTGGTTCAGATCCTATGTAAAGCTTTAGGTCCCATCCTTCATATGACCTTAGATGATACGAAGGTTAAATAAACCCCATTAAAACAAAAAAATTATTAAGAGCTAACCATACGTTCCATGTCCATTTTTGAATAATGAGAGAAAAACATACACTTTCAAATTTATGTAATGAAAAGATTGGTACAAGAGTCTTTCGTCAGTAAATGCTTCAGAAACCTAAAATTGTCTAAAGCTCGATGCAAGGATAATAGGCGAGCGGCCAACCCTGATAATAGGCCATATTTTTTGAGTTTAATACCCCCCTCGTACAGAAATGTGCAACATGCCCTAAAATGATCTGCACCATCTGGACATATAAGTTTGGCAAGTTGTCATCCATTCTGAGTGTGTTAAGATAGTAAAATCAGCCATTAACTTCAGCTATGTACAGGTACTCGTGTATTCATGTTTTCAATTCACGCATTACAACTGAAATCTTTGAAGACACAATGAACAGTGAAGACAAGGTTTATTTCCCATGAAATTGTACATTTTCTGAAAGCTCTAGTGCTACACTATATCAATTTATCAATAAAAACATTGTTTTACATATTTTTTTTTTTTGCCTAAAAACGTTATTGTTAGACCCAAAAAATATCACCTAAAATACAGGTGTTTCACAAAACTGATTAATGAGTTAGACAAAACTAATTTCGAGTACAATAATTCAGGTATTTTGATACTCGAAGCATTAATACACTATGTTGAACAAAATGAATGCCATATTAAAATGATGAATCACCATACAAAGTACTGTGCCTACATAGGTTAATAATGGAGACCTCTGTTCGCATGCCAGCAGAAAGGTTTATTAGTTATGAAAAACAGGCAAATATTGGCATGATTACAATACATATATGTTGCAATTGAAAATAAAGTTTGAATTGTTAACTCTGTGAAAGGACCGATATTGAGATTTGAAAAACGTCAATTTTGTAAAACAAAAATTAAGTTACTATACGTATATCGATGTACAGTGCTTACAAGAAGTCTCACGCTTCTGTCTCGTCCCAAGCTCGTCTGTTAGGTATAAAATGGGCGGTCCTTATGGCAGCGGAGGTGTGTTCGGATTGGAGCACATAACTGCTCTAACACAATCAATGACGTCCATTATTACGTCACTTCTGCTACATTTTAGTGTTTAAAATGCAAATGATTAAGAAGCAGAATGGAGCAAGTTTCGGGATGTTGGGATGGTTATGGAGCAATCCTAGTCATCATAATATTAGTTGGGCATTACATTATACCATCTCAATATATACTGTAGACATAGAGAACGACTAATTCGGCAAATATCCCAAATCATGGCATGATACCTAAGTTATTTTGACGCAGGTCTAAATTATTTGCTCAAATGCAATTACTGATATTAAGTAATTGTTGGGAATTGTTGTCAATATTGTTGTTTGTGATATATATCCTACGTGAAGAATCTAATGACCAAATTCCCAGTGAACCTCTCACGCGCTCGCATTTCGAGGAAGTCACGGTCGTCTCACTAATAGATAGTTTATCCATTGTTTTAAGTGGTAACCTATTAAACGAACTATGTTAAACCTATTCCATCTTATGAAAGTCATTAGTCTAAAGCAGTGGTATCAAACTTTTTCCTTGGCGTACCCCTTTAGTTTGTTTTTTTATTATGGCGTACCTCCTCCCCCTCAGTTTCCAAAATAAAAATGTTATTATACAATTTACACAGAATATGAAGCTATCAAACGATCTTTATTTACGACCACCTAATTAGATGAATATATATATATATATATATATATATCATAGCATTTTAATTATACAATTTACATTTTACACAACTCAAGCAATTTACACAAATTTTAACTCAGTCAAATATTAGAATCTAATACAGTTAATTAGAAATCGTCTGAGCTTTTAAAATATATATTTTAAATACTTACAAGTAATTAATGCGATGGGTGGGACTATTTGTCACAGCAAGTTGTTCTATTCGCGGACGAACATTTGTGAGTGCCATTATGAGGCAAGCTTCTGGATGTAGGCGGTTTCTTTCTTTCGACTTGATAGCTGTCAGTGCCGAAAATCCCTTTTCACATAAATAGGTGGAGGGAATGGAAGTAGTTTGTTGATAGCAAATTCACTTAATTCTTGTATTCAATATGGGCCAATTTCCAAAACTCGGAGACAGAAAAGTCATTGAATTTATGTTTAAGTGAGCTGTCAGCTGCCAATTCAATCAATTGTTCTTTTAAACGAGCGGGAAGCTCCGCATTAGACACAGCAAGGTTCGAAAACGGATTCGTTATCCATTCACTTTGTGGGGAATCTCTATTAATACATGGAAGTAATGCAAAAATGATTCACGAAGGCTCACTAAATGCTGCTTTATAATATTCATAACTGAGTCACTGACAAGAAACTCGTTTTCGTGACAGATTCGCTGAATATTTGGAAAGGTGTGGTATTATTGTCTTCTATGCACTTTATCCAGTATAAAACTTTCCCAAAAAATCCCTTGACTTTTTCTTGTGCCTGCAATATATTTTTGTCATACCCCTGAAGTTGAAGATTAAGTTCGTTTAATTTGGTGAATATATCTGCCAAATAACTCAGTTTACAAAGCCACTCCTCATTTTCTATAAATTTTAATAAGTCTGAATTTCGGCTGTTAAGTAAACTTCTCACTTCATTCCTAAGTTCAAAAAGTCGTGTTAATACCTTTCCTCTTGAGAGCCAGCGCACTTCAGTGTGTAAAAGCAACTGAGTATGATTTTTGCCCATCTCCTCACAAAGAATTTTAAAGAGGTGTGAATTCACTGCTCGAGACTTGATATAATTTACTATTTTTACAGCATCGTACGATTCGTACCAATTTGTACCAATATCGGGTAATTTAATAATAATTTAAATAAAATATTAAAATATAAAAATAAAATAATTAATATTAAATAATTTAATAATAACTTGTACCAATGTTGAGTTAAATTTATAATTAAATATTAATATTATAAATAAATGATTATAATATATATTTTCAAAAAAATTTAAATGATAGATGATAATTATAATTGTATAAATTCATTTTATAATTGATTAACCAACTTGCTTGTTTTTGCAGCAGCTTACGTACCCTCAGGAAACCCCTCGCGCCCCCAGCGTACCCCGGTTTGACTACCACTGGTCTAAAAACAAGACTGGTGGGCCGTGAATCAGAGAAATTTGCATTTGATTTGTTCATCGTAATTATTACGTAATATAGTATACTGTATATAGTAGTATATAAGAGTTTATCGGTAGCATATCATATGACAATTCCCATAAACATGTGATGACCTCGATGTTGCCAGTTTTTATTTTTTTCCTGAAACTATTACCTTCTCATAATTTGTTTCAACAATGCATATATTATCATCTCCACGAGCGTAGACATTGCAAGAAAAGATTCTAACTAAGGATAAGTAAAGTTCTTTCATGGTCACAATATATACTTTTATAGATGTCAAACATAAAAATATAATAAAATTCTATATTAACATAAATATATATTCGATACACATTTACGTCATGGCTTTAACATCAGTATTTCGTATAGCTTCCTCCAGCATCAATAATTTCTTGCAATCGTTGCGGCATAGAAGAGGCCAGATTGTAGGGAATGTTTGGTGTTCGGCGTAAACTCTCCCAACTATTCCTCGTGTGAGCTAAAAGTGCTTCAAATGTTCCTTCATTGCGTTGCTCCCATTCGTTAATCATTATTGCCCAAAGGTTTTCAATCTGATTCAAATCAGGAGAACGTGGTGGCAGAATTAGATTAATAATCTCTGGGTGATCTTCGTACCACGCTCTCACAACGTTACTCCTATGAATGGGACTGTTATCTTCCATTAAGTAAAATGGTTCCGGTGCTGGAACCAGATACGCACGAACACTGGGTAGCAGCACCTCTTCCAGTATCTGGCAATATTGCTGTCCACTAAAGCTTCCATCTACTTGAATCAATTCTCCGACACCATAGCCAGACATCAGCCCCACACACCGAGATTGATGTGACCACTACGTTTGCTCTGGAAAACATTCCTCCTTCATAGCGTTTTCCGCGCTGCCTCCAACAATGCAGGGAACCATGACTATCTGTTGAAAATGTTTTTTCGTCACAGTACACAACTTTTCTCCAGAATTCTTCCTCCTGCGGCAAGTATTGCAAGGCAAATCCCATCCGCGCCTCTTTATGCTCAATCGTCAATGCAGGTTTTATAGCTGGGCGGCGAGAAAAATACCCTGCCTCATGAAGTCTGTTGTTCACTGTACGTATTTGCGCTACAACGAAGGTTCAGGTGTCTGTAAATATGCGTCGCTTGAACAAACGGATGCTCTCTGGCATGATTAACAATCACAGCATCTTCCTCTTGAGATGTTGAACGCGGAGGACCAGACCTCGGCAAAGTAGCGATTGAGTTTTCTGCTTCATACCGATGAATCCACCGTTCCACAGTGCTTCGATGAACGTCTAGTCGTCTTGATATTTCTCTTATTGGCACACCATATTCATGCAATGTCACCATTGCTCCCCGCATTGCCTGGGTCGTCTCGTGGTGCACAGACGGCCTTTCCATCTTTGTGTAAATGGCTTATGTGAAGCGTGCTGGGACGATAAAGGAAATGAGGATACCATGCACCCCCTTCTGAAATTGATTTAAGGTATTTTGCTCTTTGTCTTTCTAGGTCTAGGGCATTAAAATAAATATTTGAGTTTGTGTTTAGCATTTCCTCTTCCCTTCGTAATTCCCCACCCAACCTCGTTTCCTTCGACATAGCAACGCTTACCTCCATCCTCATTCCACTTCCTTCATTAAACCTATTATCGCTTTTACTGTCCCTTCCTTCCATCCTTCAATGCCAGCGTTCTTAAACCTAGCACATAAATTATATAATATGGAATCTAACACCTTAGATCTCTACGCATTCATGTTACTTGAAGACGCCTGTGTCTTAGGGGAATCTAAGTGTTGAGAGTGGGCTTGAGGGGTGATTATTACAGATGACCTTGAACGCTCCAACTATTTAAAAATGATTATTTATTACGCACATCATATGGCATAATACACACATGAATTTAAGTATCTCTTACAGCGTTAGAGCAATTATGTGCACCAATCCGAACACCTCCGCTGCCATAAGGACCGCCCATTTTATACCTAACAGACTAGCTTGGGACGAGACAGAGGCGCGACACTTCTTCTAAGCACTGTACAGTGCTTACAAGAAGTCTCGCGCCTCTGTCTCGTCCCAAGCTAGTCTGTTAGGTATAAAATGGGCGGTCCTTATGGCAGCGGAGGTGTGTTCGGATTGGTGCACATAATTGCTCTAACCCCATCAATGACGTCCACATTATCATTGTGTTGATCACTCTATCTATTTATATATAGAGACATACTGTATATAGATATATATAGAGTATGCGGGGGATAACGTGTCTCAGTCCTAGCTATGGTAGTTGTCTTACAATTAACAGTCCCAAGTGCAAGTTACGTTAATACCTCCACATAAACTTCCCTGGACTAAAATAACATACGTGAAGCCCTTACCCACAAACCATTTAAAAGGTGTGATTTAAAAGCTCTCTCTCTCTCTCTCTCTCTCTCTCTCTCTCTCTCTCTCTCTCTCTCTCTCTCTGATCACACCGCATGGCAATGTATCCATATAACGTTAATAATAACCGAAACTCGAGAAAATATACTCTCTGCCTTCCGTTCTACTCCAAATCCTTTTCTCTTAGTGACCTCTTAATACAAACTAATCTATCATATTTTGCGACTTTTTAACTCTGGTAGGATTCAATTCCATTCCTATAGTGTAAGAGATACTTAAATTCATGTGTGTATTGTGCCATATGATGTGCGTAATAAATAATCATTTTTAAATAGTTGGAGCGTTCAAGGTCATCTGTAATAATCTATAGACTACCCTTCAAGCCCACTCTCAATACTTAGATTCCCCTAAGACACAGGCGTCTTCAAGTAACATGAATGCGTAGGGATCTAAAGTGTTAGATTCCATATTATATAATTTATGTGCTAGGATTAAGAACGTTGGCATTGAAGGATGGAAGGAAGGGACAGTAAAAGCGATAATAGGTTTAATGAAGGAAGTGGAATGAGGATGGAGGTAAGCGTTGCTATGTCGAAGGAAACGAGGTTGGGTGGGGCTGGATGTCTGGCTATGGTGTCGGAGAATTGACTCAAGTAGATGGACGCTTTACTGGACAGCAATATTGCCAGATACTGGAAGAGGTGCTGCTACCCAGTGTTCGTGCGTATCTGGTTCCAGCACCGGAACCATTTTACTTAATGGAAGATAACAGTCCCATTCATAGGAGTAACGTTGTGAGAGCGTGGTACGAAGATCACCCAGAGATTATTAATCTAATTCTGCCACCACGTTCTCCTGATTTGAATCAGATTGAAAACCTTTGGGCAATAATGATTAACGAATGGGAGCAACGCAATGAAAGAACATTTGAAGCACTTTTAGCTCACACGAGAATAGTTGGGAGAGTTTACGCCGAACACCAAACATTCCCTACAATCTGGCCTCTTCTATGCCGCAACGATTGCAAGAAATTAATTATTGATGCTGGAGGAAGCTATACGAAATACTGATGTTAAAGCCATGACGTAAATGTGTATCGAATATATATTTATGTTAATATAGAATTTTATTATATTTTTATGTTTGACATCTATAAAAGTATATATTGTGACCATGAAAGAACTTTACTTATCCTTAGTTAGAATCTTTTCTTGCAATGTCTACGCTCGTGGAGATGATAATATATGCATTGTTGAAACAAACTATGAGAAGGTAATAGTTTCAGGAAAAAAATAAAAACTGGCAACATCGAGGTCATCACATGTTTATGGGAATTGTCATATGATATGCTACCGATAAACTCTTATATACTACTACATACAGTGAACTATATTACGTAATAATTACGATGAACAAATCAAATGCAAATTTCTCTGATTCACGGCCCACCAGTCTTGCTTTAGACTAATGACTTTCATAAGATGGAATTGGCTTAACATAGTTCGTTTAATAGGTTACCGCTTAAAACAATGGATAAACTATCTATTAGTGAGACGACCGTGACTTCCTCGAAATGCGAGCGCGTGAGAGGTTCACTGAGGAATTTGGTCATTAGATTCTTCTCGTTGGATATATATCACAAACAACAATATTGACAACAATTCCCAACAATTACTTAATATCAATAATTGCATTTGAGCAAATAATTTAGACCTGCGTCAAAATAACTTGGGTATCATGCCATGATTTGGGATATTTGCCGAATTAGTCGTTCTCTATAGTCTACAATTGAGACGGTATAATGTAATGCCCAGCTAATATTATGATGACTGGGATTGCTCCATAACCATCCCAACATCCCGAAACTTGCTCCATTCTGCTTCTTAATAATTTGTATTTTAAACACTAAAATGTAGCAGAAGTGACGTAATAATGGACGTCATTGATTGTGTTAGAGCAGTTATGTGCACCAATCCGAACACACCTCCGCTGCCATAAGGACCGCCCATTTTATACCTAACAGACTAGCTTGGGACGAGACAGAAGCGTGAGACTTCTTGTAAGCACTGTATATAACACAAAATCAACTAAATCAACTAAAATCAATTAAACCAACTAAATTTTAACAATTCTTATCTTTATGAAGCAAACTACTAAATAACTTTAAAGCAGAAATCATTACTTAAAATTGGAATCTTTCCACTAAAAGTCTCAACTTGTTTTTCAATTACAAAACTGCATGTAAGTCAGTGCATACTGTACAATGTGATAATTCAATTGTGTATCTTGATAGTAAACACTTATAATAAACAGTAGAGGTGTATTAGTTAACAGTATTTCAGTTCGAAACTAAAACAAATTATCATCTGGATAAAATGTCAGGTATTTTCTTGATGTTTGTTTATATTGGCGTTTCCATGGATGGCAACCGCACATCAAAAACTGAGGACAACACTTAAAAATGTGTTCACTGAACACTAAGGACTAATAAAAAACATATTACAACTTTCTGTACAAGGGGGGAATTAAAACTGTTTAAATCGGGGTCTGGCAGCTCGCCTATATTACATTACTGATGCAGTGTTGAAAAGTCAACTATTTTTTATCTCTTCATCATAGGCTACGGTTTGATCATTGTTGAATTGCTTATGAAAGTTTTATTTATCTTCCAATCATAGTGGTGTTTAGCGAGTTACTGAAGTACACTTTAGCGTATTTCGTTTTGTTGTGCACTTTTAAGTTCTAATGAATACCACAAGATGAACGTTATGGTCTGTAATCTACCTTATTATATAATGAACGTAGTAAAGTACTTTTCACAAGACTAGAATCTTTCCATCCTCCCTCGGAGCATTGAAGTTACGGGAACGTTTAACGAAATGCAGTCGGAAACCAATGTTCCTTCAGTCAATTGATTTGCATCCGAGAAAGAGGAAGAGAAAGGAGAAAAGTGTAGAGGCAACCACGCCTCGTCCCTTTATTAGAACGTTTCAGATGCCACACTGCTGGAAGCAGAAGGTCGTTTATCTTGGCAAATTACTGATACATTTTATAAACGAATGAAATCACTCCATGTTTATGGTTTCGCATGATATGTAGTTTCATATCGTTATCTTATTATTAACACACACACACACACACACACACACACACACACACACACACACGCAGGAAAAAATTAAGAAAGATTATATGGAAGAGTTTCCAGAATATGAGCTGATGTTCAAATTGTGAAGGGATTTAGTTTTACCAGTAACTGAATGCCACTCTCTTCACAAATGTATGAGGAGCAAGATATGTTGCAAATATTGAAGCTTTACGAAGGGTTTTCACTCAAAACAAACAATAGATGAAGATTACTATACACGTCTAAAATATCAGAAACATGTACAGAGGGTTGACAAAAGTAGACACCTTCTCTTTTTATCCTAGTTTTTTTATTTGATTTATTGAATCAATATATGATATTTAGAATCGTGTTGTTTTCATCTCTGCATTACGTAAAACTGACACATTTTGGCATTCTATTGATGAGCTTTGCCGTTTATTGTTGAGGACAATCATCGTGGTGTTTATTTACTTTTGTCAACCCTCTGTATATGCGGTTGAAAGAAGACACGAACGTTATATACACGATAATGTACGTATGAAACATATTTAAAAATTCACTTCCCAACTATAAAAAATAAAATGCAAAAAAACACTGGAATGTCCAAACAGGAAGAAGATTGTGCATCATCTATAATGCAAGAACAGACTGTCAGGTTCACTAAATTCTCTCAACATTCGAGGCTCAGAATTATTTAACGCACTGTCCAACCAATTACAAGACGTAGAGGAGGTTTCTCACCAGTCGTGATTGGTTACGAGAAAAGGTACGAGAATAGAAAGTAATGCTCTCCTTCATCAATTTCCAGAGGCGAAGGAAGAGGTATGCTACCGAAACGTAAGTTACGCGAGAATCCTCAATGGACATTTGTTTGAAAAGAAAGTAATACACTGATAAGTACAGGGTGTCCCATAAATCACTGTATATCGGATTAATTGAAACCCAATTAACACTGAGATTCGGAACACACTGTACAATGTACATACATAATAAAAAGACTGAAGAAAGGAATATTATACGCTCTTTATTATTATTATTATTATTATATATATATATATATATATATATATATATATATATATATATATATATATATGATGTAATCCCACAAGGGAAAAGAAAAATGATTCCAAGGCCTTTCGTGTATTCAGAAGTACACCTCGTCAGGAAATACTTCTGAATACACGAAAGGCCTTGGAATCATTTCTCTTTTTCCTTGTGGGTTTACATCATTCATTCATTTCACGTGTTTAATTGAGAAATTCATCCCATATATATATATATATATATATATATATATATATATATATATATATATATATACACACACAGTATATAGCCTATACACTATATTGGTGATCAAATATTATCATATCACATAATTACATCATATAAGAAAAATATTTGTGTTAAAATTTCTTACATACTTTTTTCCTACAAAGGATTCATATGATAGACTAATGGTATGCAAATAAAACCGGAGTTATTACACAAATGCACTGCATGTGCATTCATTGACTCGTGAGCATTGTATTCATGGGCGCCCGCAGGTAGGGGCAAGGGGGGGCGCTTGCCCCCACCTGGAAATGCCAAGAAAATATATTAAATATTTTCTAAGAAAATATTTATATCCTAAACTTGTTGAAAAGTATCCAACTGCCTCCTAAAGGGTGAAAATTTTTATTTGTGCATGATAAAGGGTGGCTACCTTTTTATTTGTTCACCGAGAGAAAATCAACTCCAACAAAACTGATTTTATGGAAAAGGTTGTTCATAATTTTGGTAGTGACCGCAGACGACTACAATTCCTATTCAAATGAGCAGTGTAGGTGATGCTCGAAACACCGTTTTCAAATTAGGTACAACATTTACTTCAGTGTGCTTTTTTCTTCATTCTATCATGTTTCTGTTATAAATAAAATAAATGATTGTTATCATGTGCATTGTATGTATATACAATATATATTTGCATTTTCCATTACAGAAAATGCAACACTAAACTTGCTTAGAATTAACCTGCGGGTTCCTAAGGGGTCAAAAGTTTTTTGCTTGCTCCGGTCCCTACCTATTAATACATTAAATTTTGCCCCCCTTGGAAAAAATCCTGCGGGCGCCCATGATTGTATTTGTTCCCATTATTATATCGCATTTTATAATGTAATCATCCAGAAAAGTAATTCATTGGAGGAATATAAAAATTGTATGCAAGTATTTTAACGTTTTTGTATCGTTTATAAGCGTGTGAAAGAAGAAATACAGTTAACAGTCATCCAATCATGTAACGAGACTCGAGTAAAGATGAAATATCTTCTGCATATATACACAAGGTGTTTCAGGAGGAAAGGTCAATATTTCGGGAGGTGATAGTATCGGTCATTGTGAGAAAAAAAGTTCATATGAACATGTGTCTAATTCTGAATGGTTACGGAGATAGAGCTGTTTGAATCTACAAATACAAAAGCATTGTTTATGGTAATCAAAAAAGAGAAACCAATTACTGTTTCTAACATTTAATGTTTAAACATTGGCATTTTGAGTGGTATCAGATAGAGAAATGACAAATTTGTTACAGTTTACAATACGTTTTCGAAAATCCCACCGTCAACCTCAATGCACTTTGCAACTCGTGTGCGAAGATCGTGTGTTGTTCGTCCGAGTTGATCTTGACGTTCCTTTATGCGGGCAGCAGCATCCAAAATGCGCGCGAGCAATTCGTCTCGTGTATCCACCTTTCTTTTGTAAACTTGACTTTTCATCCACCCCCACAAACAATAATCTAACGGAGAGAGGTCTGGAGACCTTGGTGGCCATTGAATGTGACCACCACCGCCGATCCATCTTCCAGGGAAAGTTTGATTTAGGTATTGCATCACCGGACGGGTAGAATGTGGAGGAGCTCCGTTATGCTGAAAGTACATATCAGCGCGTGTAGCCAAAGGAACATCCTCCAATAGTCCTGACAATTCATTTTGCAGAAATTCTAGGTAACTTTGTTCTGTAAGACGATTCTCTGAAGTAACAGGGCCAATCAGCTGATCATCGATGATACCACACCACACATTGGCAGAGAAGCGATGTTGAAAATTTGTTTCCACAGTGGCATTTGGATTTTCGTCTGACCACCGATGAGAGTTACGAGTGTTGTTGATACCGTCACGGGTGAAAGTAGCTTCATCAGTGAACAGTATTAATCGAAGCAATCGGCGATTAGCATTTACCCAATGACAAAATTCCAGTCGCATGGCAGCGTCTCCTGGTTGAAGGTGTTGTACACGCTGTACATGATATGGATGCAAGCCTTCCTCACGTAATGTTCGCCATACTCTTGTGTGTGGTACACCGAGACGTGTAGAAATTCTTCGTGAGCTAGTAGTAGGACTACGCTCTACCAATTGAAGAATGTTTTCCACTTCATCCACATCTTGTTGACCTTCACGTTCAGATGAAACATGAGCGCTGGGAAGTGTACCAATCTCAGCAATGTGTTGAAAACCCTGGTAAACACTCTTCGATCCCGAATTCTGCGGTTTGGAAACCGTCGACGATATTCTGCAACAGCAGCTGTTGCACTTCCATCGCAAAAACCGTAGACATACACCATATCTACATATTTGGCATGTGTGAAGGTGTGTGGTATTCTTAACACTGCTTCAAACACCAAACAATGTCACTCACAACAGTCAGCTGTCGATTGGCTTATGCTACATGCTTACATTACAGCTTACATGGTTCAAGGTTATAGGGGAGGGAAGGGGGAGGAAGAGCTGCGCGCGCATCAGATTCAAACAGCTCTATCTCCGTAACCATTCAGAATTAGACACATATTCATATGAACTTTTTTTCTCACAATGACCGATACTATCACCTCCCGAAGTATTGACCTTTCCTCCTGAAACACCCTGTGTATATATATATATATATATATATATATATATATATATATATATATATATATATATATATATATATATATTCATTTGCTGATCCCAAGTATACTATATAAAGATAACATTAAAATGGCGATTATATACGTGTGTTTGATTTTCTTTCATGACGAATTACTTCGCTATTATTATCTCTTCAAATGAATTGTAAAATGTATTTATATACACCAAGGCTAAATAAATGCCGTAAAGGCAGAAATACATATTTCAGTCGCATTAAAGATACTGTTATACACTTAATAATCCATATAACCTTTCTTCCGATAATTCGGTATTAAAGCGTTCTCTGCAAAACTGCACATTATCCAATCGAAGGCCGCTGAATTAACCGAAGCCTTCCCATGCAATAAGAATTAGAGGCATTCATTAGCGCCACTGAAATATGACGGCAGCTGTTGGAATGCGTCGAACGTAATTATCAGTACGATCGGAGAATCCTTTTTCGACTCAAAATCTGCCTTAATTAATGAAAGACGTTTCTAGATTCACTCCCCTTTAGGCGATGCACGAAACAGCGAGGGAAGAGAGTTATCGCGGTACGACAATCGAGGTTGAACCCGTTCACGTTTTTTATTGTAATAGTATGGTTGCAATTTAGAATTAGAGATTACTATCAATTAATAACTAAACTTTCGATCCATCTGTATCAATATTGTTAATTGAATAACTTAATTAGCCAAAAATATTAAAAAATGTGTACCAAAATTTCGCAGTAATTGCTATAAATTATTTTTAGAATATAGGATGCATCGAGGGAGTTGCGATATTCATACGTATTTTCGTTTCAATATCTCGCGTGATTAAATTATAATATACAGTACAGAGGTTTGACAAAAGTAAATAGACACCTTTGATTTTTCCAAAATGTTTTGATTTGATAATAAAAGTCTGTAAATAATAACAAACTTATTGAATCAATAAAGGCAAAGGGAAAAAGAACACGATATTAAATATATTGATTCAGTTAACTTCATATTATTTACTGACTTTTTATAATCAAATAACACCATTTTGGAATAAAAACAAAGTTGTTTATTTACTTTTGTCAACTTTCTGTATATTTTGTCCCTTAAGTGTTTTAGCATTTTTATGCGTATGCTTATCTAAGAGTGATACTGTAGAATTATATTTCATGTTTTTCCATTCAGTTATCGTAATTACGCGTATGTAATCGGTATGAAAACGGTGTTTAGGTCCCAAGAAAGTTGCGACCTTTTTCGCATGTTGTTAATTACCCGTTAGGCACACTCTTATCGCTGATCAAAAATCTCGTCAACAATTTCGATTTCCTCACGAGATTCCTTCACGAACTTTGGAATACAATAGTGGCAAAACCAGTTTAACTCTAACGCCGACTGGGTCGAATACGTACCGTTTCAAATACGCGCATTTAGACTTAACCCTACAAAAACGTTCGGCGTAAAAGGGTTAAATTCATTCAGTGATCACAGATACAATAAAAATAATGGTCTTTCAGAGGAAGAATAATACCTTTCACCAATTATTATTTTCTTATTTCTTTAAAAATTATATACTATTTAAAAATGTTTATGTATTTTCGAAGATGTGAAATATACAAATATCTCGTTTTAACGCGAGGTTACGTTCCAGAGAAGTTCGCGTTAAAATGGTTCGCGTTCCATTTTGGTAATAACCTTATGGAAAAAATTAAAATATCTCAAACATAAATTATGTAGAATATTTAGTATAAACATTTCAATCAATTCTAACACGAATAAAACACTGAAACCCATTAAATAATACAAAAGAAGCTGTGAATGACATTGGGCAGAACGCGTGCTAGGTCACTTAATGACCACGTCTTGGCAGTAGCCAGTAGAAGGGTAGAATTGCGCATACACTGGTGCAAAAACGTGGCGAAAATGCTTACAACACAACCTCCACAGAGACAATAGATGCGAGACCACGTGATGCAGCGCGGCAGTAAGCACGACGCGGATTGACTGCCCGAAGCGCAGGGCACAGAGTTACCTCGCGTTAAAACCAAAAATTGTTACCGTTGCATTTAGTTCGTGCCTAAATTATTTTCTCGCGTTAAAATGTTTCGCGTTAAAAAAGGGAGAGACCCGTACGTGAATCGTATAGTATTTGCTTTAAAGCAGTAACCAATAACTAATATACGTTTTAAAAATTAAAAATTACCTGAATACATTAAGCAGAGGGATCTTGAGCTAATCAAAGGCTCTTTTATAAACAAACATCGATTCAAATCAGATAAATTGGAGAGAATACTTAGGACAAAATTTGATATCGAATTTGGTCCAATTAATCAACGCGTTCTCGTTCGGGACGTCAAAATCTAATCCTTTTCATAGATAATCACTTCTGAATCTGTATTTGTGAATATCGAAAATTAGATCAGAGAGAGAGAGAGATTAATGAGAAGCTAACCGATTCCTGTATGAAGAATATAAGAAGAATAATAACAAAGAGAACCAAAAATGAGAGAAACAACAAAAATAAGGAATATGAAAAGGCAAAAACGAAAATAAAAAGGAGAGAAAAACGAGAGGAGAAAATGAGCGAATAAAAACACTGAATTATATCGTCGAACTGTGATTGTGAAAGTTATTTAAACAGTCAAAAAAATGAAGATAAATGTGCAAGAGGTAAATCAATGTGGTGTTGGGTAGCAACAGGATCAAGTCAGTTTACTGTAGTTATATATATATATATATATATATATATATATATATAAAGTAGAGTTTAAATTTATATAAAAGCTTATGAATTTTTTAATGTGCAGTCATAAATTAGTGCTGTCTGATTGAATTGTGTTTTGATTTATGATTCCGTGTGGGTTGCCAAGAGAGTTCGCATTTTGTGGTTGACGTCTGTCTCGCCTCGCTACAACGCTTTTTTTGAGGTCGTATTCCTAACTAAAGATTACTGTAGGCATTTAAATTCAGCATTTAAAGTAATTAAAAAAAATTTGATTACGTAGATGGAGGTAATCCTCTTGTCAGATTCAATCTAATTTGTTAAGTGTAGGAGCGTTCCATTTTGAAAGTGTTCGGTTGTCCCTCGGAAACGGAGAAAGATTGGGAAACCTTTGTTTTTTTGATTTGTACAAGTTCCGCAATCTGGCATCGGCTTAACGGAAAACTCATTTGGATTGTTCAGTTTCCGGCTACTATAGTGTTTTTTTTTTTTTAAATTCGAGTGTTACAAATCCACAATTTAATTTAGAATACTTCCCTCGTAGTAGCAGACAGGTTGTGGTCAGTTTTAGTTAGGGATCTTGAGTTTGGTTGTTTGGTATAGACATTTTTTTTTTTTTTTTTGCTTGCTCCATTTTTACATAAATTTTTCATTTCTGTGATTGTGTTTAAAGAAAGTAGTCCTAAAATAATTGATTTATTTTAAATCAGTAACATCCTATAAATATATTATTTTCCCTGAAAATTGCTGAAAGGAGATAGTGTGCACGAATGTAATTGCTTTGACGGTGAACTGTGAATTGAACCATTTTTTAGCATATCGCTTTCAGTCGAAAATTTGTATGAAATTTCAGGCTGTTGATTCCTATATTTAGGATGTAAAGAATATTTTTGCAGAAACGAGTGGTATTTCGTTATACGCACTATTACCCCGTCCAAAAGTTGCGATGATCGTGGTGTTCATTGAGGCTTTTTTTTTTTTTTTTTTTGAGAATTCAGACATATTTTAGATTATCCCTTTTAGTCAAATTCTTGTTTTGAATTTGAATCTGATGATGCCTATATTTGGGGTATAAGGAACATTTTCGCTGGAACGAATGGTATGTCTTTAAATGTACCATTATCCCTCCTAAAAGTTGTTTACGACATATTGATGAAATAAAGCTATTGATATTCGTTGTCACGAAAGTGATGGGAATGATGGTGGTTAGAATTATGAAGTTGTACATTTTTCGACATCAAACGTATAAACAGAAATTTGCATACCAAATTATTAGTCTTATTAAGTATTATATTATTAGTCTCTCTAGAAATCGTTGGAACAATCTGAGGACAAAAGAACCTTTATAATTCTACTGAAATACTTTTAGAAGTGGATTTAATAAATTTTTGAAAGGGTAATGATAATTTTGTTTATTTGTTACTGAAATTGAGTAATAAATTTGATTGATTTAAACAAGAAGACAAAATTCGTTTGTTTGTTGTTGAATATATAACGCATTTAGCAGTGGCGACTGGCGTATAGGAGCGATGGAGCGGTCGCTCCCCCTTGCTTGAAACGATAAATATTAATTTAACAGATAAAAAATATATTAATTTTAAGATATTAAAATAAATATTCTTGAAATATATTTTAAAAATTCATGTGGCATATCATGATTCATGAGGCATTTTGAGTAAGCCTTCATACAGTACATAATATTCTAAACTTATAGCATAGCTTCAAACAGTGTACCGCTGTTTGAATACAAAATAATATTGCAGCCGAATGGAGCAATAGATTTTTCGCTCAAGTAAATATAAATTATATTTTACTGTTGTAATGAAAATATAAGTACAATCGCGAATTTTTTTTATAATAACAACTTTATTTTTACTAATAGTTACTTCAGTAATAATGATATAAGCCATTTATATGTATTTTATTGAAAGTATTACTTATTTTTAATTAACTAGAATTGTACGTCTGGCATAGCCGCATATGTTAATACAAGTACTCTTGTGAGCGGCAGTTGGATTCGCGCTAGCTATTGTGAGTCCGTGTTGTCGTACAATTTTATGAAATCGCACCCCCATACATTTATACACGAGTCGCCACTGGCATTTAGGTTGTTTTCCAGTATAAAAGAATTATTTATACGAGTACATTTTGACGTAATAAACTTATCGAGAAAGAGCGTGATGTGGGTGCTTATACGCTTTCAAATGTATTTTAATTTATGTATCATACATTATACATACTCACAGATAACTACATTCTGACATTTTTTTAATGAAACATAAGTCTAATTAAATCTCCCTCCTTATATTTTTACTTTGTTTACAAACCAAATTAAAGTTTACAAGAATAAAAGCTTTTATAAAATAGTTAAGAGTCATTAAAGTAATATTTTATCCTTTTTTCATGGCATCTTCAGACCTTGATTCTTACGCGGCCTCCTCCTCCTCGTTCCGTTGCTCGCTTCCAAATTGGATTAAACTTTATAATTACTTGCCTACAATCAAGCAATCATTTCTCCTCCTCTCTCTCTCTCTCTCTCCTCTCTCTCTCTCTCTCTCTATATATATATATATATATATGTATATATATACAGGGCTATTCAAACTGATTCACCTGATTTCAAATGAGAATATTTTTTAATGTTACAAATACAGAGTGATTTGTGATACATCAACCAAAAGAAAAACTGTCCAAATTTTGTCTCTCACCTCATAAATGCTCTATGTGACTTCCCCTAGTTACACGAGCAACGTCGACACGATAGTCGAATTCCTCCCATACTCGCTCCAGCATGTCTGTTGTCACTGACTCTACGGCAGTAACAATGCGAGTTCGGAGCTCATCCAAAGATGTGGGCAACGGTGGCACGTACACAGTATCCTTAACGTACCCCCAAAGGAAGAAGTCGCACGGTGTAAGATCCGGCGACCTACCGATTTACAGCTCGAAAACTGCAACACACAAAACGCCTTCTGCTGTGCAGACGCCATTTTCACACTGACTGTGTGTTGCTAGGCTAGGCCACGGCGTGACTTTGGAGCCCTCTCGCGGTGATCTTGTAAAACTTGGAGATTTCCTC
The DNA here is from genome assembly GCA_023014485.1 of Bathynomus jamesi. NCBI lineage: Eukaryota > Metazoa > Arthropoda > Malacostraca > Isopoda > Cirolanidae > Bathynomus > Bathynomus jamesi. The sequence goes on along the minus strand of JAJOZX010003660.1, from coordinate 152,223 downwards.
TTTCATGTGGTGTATGCCCAGTTGATGCACGGTTGATAGGTACGAAAGTATTCTCAGTTGAAATCGGATGAATCATTTTGAATAGCCCTGTATATATATATATATATATACTGTAATAATAGTAATAGATGAGTGAGTAGATAAATATCAGTATAATTTTTGCTTAAGTACTTAATTTAGATTAGTATGCGTTGTAGGAGAAGATATTTTTAAAATGATGTGTTGTGTTTTCGTTTCTCATCACGCGATCAAAAAATGGGGCAATTACAATAATTTGTTCCCCATTTGAGTTTTAATTCGTAATGAAGAGGCAATTCTGGATTAAAAGGCCAATTTGTCAGCCATGAAAGCCGTAAAAACGACAATAAAATCATTATTACTCTTTTAAAATTTCTTTTGAATTTCCTTCTATTTAGAAAAATGTTTCACGAAACGCTTTGAGTACGCGAATTTATTTAGTTATAATGAATCCGCGATATTGATTCGTTTCCGATAGCTTGGCAGAGTTTAGGAAAGGCGTTCGTGTTTGGTTTACAGCTTCGATTAAGGAGCAAGTTAGTGATCTCTTATAAAGATAAGGCGATACAATGAGGAAAGTAGCTGACTGGCTCTTATGGATAGTTAAGGACCGGAGAATGCCTCGTAGACCAATCTCGAAACCGCTCTTAAAAATAACTTATTATATGGAGTTATATTTTATGACCGGATCTTTTCCGTTTGACACACATGGTTCGATTTTATTTTAAATTTCTACACAGACGTAGTTTTGCATGCCGATTACGAAAATCAGAACCATTTTCTGGAGAAATTAATAATAAAAAAGTTACAACTAGCCTAAGACCCACCCTTCGTGCGGGTCGCGGGTAGCAAAAATTAACCAAACTATCACGACTTAACCTAACCAATCGTCAAGGGCGTACAATTAACCTAAAAAATAAATAAAAAACATTATCACGACTTAACCTAAACGTCCCTGAGCGTGACCGACAAACGTTCCTCAGCGTGACCGACTGACAAACTACTGAGCGGGACGGACTGACTGACAGACATTCCTGGGTGTTTATAGTATTAATAAATAAATAAATAAAAATTTATTGTTTTTTTTATTTTTTAGGTTAATTGTACGCCCTTGACGATTGGTTAGGTTAAGTCGTGATAGTTTGGTTAATTTTTGCTACCCGCGACCCGCACGAAGGGCGGGTCTAATAAAATACTTTAAAGGTTGTAACTTTTTTATTATTAATTTCTCCAAAAATGGTTCTGATTTTCGTAATCGGCATGCAAAACTACGTCTGTGTAGAAATTTAAAATAAAATCGAACCATGTGTGTCAAACGGAAAGATCCTTATGACCTTTTAAGCCATAACATGATAAAGGTTAATAAGTATATAGAAAAATTTCTAAAAATATATTGGAAAAATAAATCAAAAGGCCTACTTCTTTTCACAAACGTAATACAATTTTAATGAAACAAGATAAATTAAAACACACACACAAGTGCGCATCTCCGCATCACCTAATCTAACTAATTAACTAAACCTAATCTAACCTAACCTAACCTTAGTGCCATCGAACCGAGAACGGCGCGATAAGTGTTTCGGACGCAATTAAGGGTTTGAAGGGTGGTTTCTGTTAAGTTGTTAAATAGCGAGATACTCGCTAATCTTGCCTAATCTAAATTAACCAAACATTAACTAACCTAACCTAGCGTAACCTAACTAATTAGGACTAACATATCTTTTACGACAGTAAAAATATTTATAGATTTTTTTATATAAATTTTTAATATTCCGACGTACCATAAATGTTCCCTTACAAAAATATTACCCCACTACATCCGCGAATTATCACACACTCGACCACATTTATGCCGAGTTGGCTTCGTTCGCGCGCGCGCACACACACACACGGCGTGACTTTGGAGCCCTCTCGCGGTGATCTTGTAAAACTTGGAGATTTCCTCTTTCATGTGGTGTATGCCCAGTTGATGCACGGTTGATAGGTACGAAAGTATTCTCAGTTGAAATCGGATGAATCATTTTGAATAGCCCTGTATATATATATATATATATACTGTAATAATAGTAATAGATGAGTGAGTAGATAAATATCAGTATAATTTTTGCTTAAGTACTTAATTTAGATTAGTATGCGTTGTAGGAGAAGATATTTTTAAAATGATGTGTTGTGTTTTCGTTTCTCATCACGCGATCAAAAAATGGGGCAATTACAATAATTTGTTCCCCATTTGAGTTTTAATTCGTAATGAAGAGGCAATTCTGGATTAAAAGGCCAATTTGTCAGCCATGAAAGCCGTAAAAACGACAATAAAATCATTATTACTCTTTTAAAATTTCTTTTGAATTTCCTTCTATTTAGAAAAATGTTTTCACGAAACGCTTTTGAGTACGCGAATTTATTTAGTTATAATGAATCCGCGATATTGATTCGTTTCCGATAGCTTGGCAGAGTTTAGGAAAGGCGTTCGTGTTTGGTTTACAGCTTCGATTAAGGAGCAAGTTAGTGATCTCTTATAAAGATAAGGCGATACAATGAGGAAAGTAGCTGACTGGCTCTTATGGATAGTTAAGGACCGGGAGAATGCCTCGTAGACCAATCTCGAAACCGCTCTTAAAAATAACTTATTATATGGAGTTATATTTTTATGACCGGATCTTTTCCGTTTGACACACATGGTTCGATTTTATTTTAAATTTCTACACAGACGTAGTTTTGCATGCCGATTACGAAAATCAGAACCATTTTCTGGAGAAATTAATAATAAAAAAGTTACAACTAGCCTAAGACCCACCCTTCGTGCGGGTCGCGGGTAGCAAAAATTAACCAAACTATCACGACTTAACCTAACCAATCGTCAAGGGCGTACAATTAACCTAAAAAAATAAATAAAAAACATTATCACGACTTAACCTAAACGTCCCTGAGCGTGACCGACAAACGTTCCTCAGCGTGACCGACTGACAAACTACTGAGCGGGACGGACTGACTGACAGACATTCCTGGGTGTTTATAGTATTAATAAATAAATAAATAAAAATTTATTGTTTTTTATTTATTTTTTAGGTTAATTGTACGCCCTTGACGATTGGTTAGGTTAAGTCGTGATAGTTTGGTTAATTTTTGCTACCCGCGACCCGCACGAAGGGCGGGTCTAATAAAATACTTTAAAGGTTGTAACTTTTTTATTATTAATTTCTCCAAAAAATGGTTCTGATTTTCGTAATCGGCATGCAAAACTACGTCTGTGTAGAAATTTAAAATAAAATCGAACCATGTGTGTCAAACGGAAAAGATCCTTATGACCTTTTAAGCCATAACATGATAAAGGTTAATAAGTATATAGAAAAATTTCTAAAAATATATTGGAAAAATAAATCAAAAGGCCTACTTCTTTTCACAAACGTAATACAATTTTAATGAAACAAGATAAATTAAAACACACACACAAGTGCGCATCTCCGCATCACCTAATCTAACTAATTAACTAAACCTAATCTAACCTAACCTAACCTTAGTGCCATCGAACCGAGAACGGCGCGATAAGTGTTTCGGACGCAATTAAGGGTTTGAAGGGTGGTTTCTGTTAAGTTGTTAAATAGCGAGATACTCGCTAATCTTGCCTAATCTAAATTAACCAAACATTAACTAACCTAACCTAGCGTAACCTAACTAATTAGGACTAACATATCTTTTACGACAGTAAAAATATTTATAGATTTTTTATATAAATTTTTAATATTCCGACGTACCATAAATGTTCCCTTACAAAAATATTACCCCACTACATCCGCGAATTATCACACACTCGACCACATTTATGCCGAGTTGGCTTCGTTCGCGCGCGCGCACACACACACAATGAATAAATAAATAAATATTAAAATAATATGAACATTTTTAAGGTAAATAAAAATAAAAATAAGGTCTATTTATCGTAAGCAAAATATGACAAAACTTTCAGAAATCTTTTGAGGCCATTATAGCCCATAAATCTGAGGTCATATAACTGGATTGATAAATACGCAGAATTACTGGCTTATTAATGGAGTTTCCAACTACGCATTAAACTGTTCTGTGCTTTGCTTCTTCCTTCACAAAACGTAACATTTGTGGTAAACATGCGCGATGCATCTTGAGTTACATGTTGTAAGTAAACGATATTTTTTAACTGTTCTTATGGTTTAGACATAGTTATCAACAGGGCATATTACTAAAAGGGGTTGGAAAGTTGTTTAATAGAGGTCCTACAGTATTTGAAATGTCTAATAACTACATTAGTTCTAGAAACCAGTTACGATATTGATTCTGTATCTCTCCATCATCATTTAGACTTTAGAGCATTGTTAATGTAAGTTCATAAACACCACATTGACCCCACTTGTTAGGGTATAAGTATAATGTATAAGTATATAATTCTCATCTATTCAGTGGAATTACTTACAATTAATATTATGACGAAAGCACTTAAACTCGTGTTTGAAAGCGATTATATTCCGTTCCTTACGTTTTTGAGGGTAGAAACATAGCTGTTTTTTATGAACAAACAAGTTAACATTGTTATATTGTCTGCGGACACATTCCGTACGTTTAACCACTATAGGATGAATTCATGGCCCTGTCATCAACACAAGCCTATCAAATTACATGTACAGAAGGTTGACAAAAGTAAATAGACACCTTTGGGTTTTTCCAAAGTTTTTGCGTTGATGATAAAAGTAAAAAAATAATAACAAATTTACTGAATCAATATATTTAGAATCGCGTTGCTTTCCCCTTTACTGACGAACATTCTGGCATTCCATTGATGAACTTTGCCGTTTGTTCTTGAGGACAATCATCGTGGTGTCTATTTACTTTTGTCAACCCTCTCTATTAGTATTACCCTTATATGTCAACAGATTCAGGTGAATTAGAGAGCTAATCACTATAAACATCAAAGAGTAAGAGTGACTACATTAACTAACCCACGTGAAGTTGTGAAAGAATCAGAGAACACATTGGTTTATTCCATTTAACTGTAAAAGGCTGCTGAAAGCGCATATATTAGTATATCAAATATACACTTTCGTACATTCCTAATAATCAGTCAGGAGGTTCAGAAACTGACGCAACGCTAACTTATCAAGTAACCAGCACATAGGGAGTAGAACCTTCGACCTCAGCAATTTCACTTCACTTATAGAGAAATGGTTACCCACTGAATCACGGACGCTGCTTGGTACATTTCTAAGTTTTATAAACTACCCAGTTGATTTCACTATACATAATTACGATTCCTTTCAGATATGAACGCATAAATCTGTTGAGTGATTCTTTTGAAACCAGGCTGAGTAGTAGCGCAATCCTCTGTTCCACAAACTATGGTTTGTGTGCCTCAAGGGATATGTAAAGCATAAAAAAACGGGTGTGCCACTAGCAAATTGTTTTCAAATCGAGTGAAATAGAAATTTCAAAAGCCGAATATCTGAAACTTCACCTTAGTCGTTTTTTGTACATATGATCTGCACTATTTTCAGTTTCATTAATATATTGGGTGGCCACAAAAAAACTTTACTTAATTGAAAGTTTAATAACTGCAACAATTCAAAACTTATGCGATTGAGATTTTGCACACATTAACAGATGCATATAATCTATAATTGCTGGAATTTTCAAATATGTAGGTTCTATAGTTTTGTTACAGTGAACAATTTAAAAGCATATGTCTGAAAATAGCATGCCTGGTGTGCATCTGACACGTACGTGCGCTAGCGTAGGCTAAACCTAATGTAGCGTAGTATGACACGCGCGCTGGCGTAGGCTAAACCTAATGTGAATTTGCTTTCTTTTAGTTTTCCGCTAAAACCCCGCCAGCATGACGTTAAGTAAAAGTGATAAAGCCATCATAGAAGCATGTGTCAAGGAAAAATGTTGGAATGGAAATAGGATTGTCCGAGAATTCTCCGCAAAGAACTGGACTCGTCAAAGTGTTTATAACTTAATAAGAAAGATAAAGGATACTGGATCAACAGCTAGAAAACCCGGCAGCGGCAGGCCCAAAAGTGTTTCAACAGAAGAAAATAAGGCTGCCGTGGAGGAACTGATTCAATCCCAGGAGAATACACCAGGAACTCATCGCTCCCAGAGACAGATTGCGTACGACCTTGGGATTTCTCGCTCCTCTGTACAAGGGATTGTAAAACGTTTGAAATTGAAGGCCTACAAGAGAATTCGAGTTTCTCGGCGTGATCAGAATGTAAGACAGCGTAGAAAGACCCGCTGTAAATCCTTATATGAACGCTACTCAGCTGAAGACGTGCAAAAAGTTGTGTTTACAGACGAAAAGGATTTCACGTTGGAGGTGGCCAAAAACAGGCAAAATGACAGGGTTTATGGTTCAAGGAAAAAGGACATTCCTCCCTCCAGGCTTTATCATGAAACCTCACGATTCAGCAGAAAAGTAATGGTATCGGCGGGAATTTCATGGAAGGGGAAAACACGAATTCATTTTATTGCCACAAACGAAACTAAAGTTAACTCTGAGCGCTACATCAACCTGTTAGATAATGGGTTACTTCCTGATTGTCGTCAGCTGTATCCTGATGAGGCCTACATTTTCCAGCAAGATGGGGCACCCGCCCATACAAGCCGAGCGACCCAAAATCATCTAGAGCAAGAGACCCCTAATTTCATCAAAAAGGATGAATGGCCGCCTCAGTCTCCCGACTGTAATCCGATGGACTATTCAGTATGGATTCCCTCATGGTGAAGGTTTACGGCAGCCAGAAACACAAATTCACCGAGCATGGGAGGATATCACCTTAGATGAGGTTCGAAAGTGCATCTCGTCGTGGAAGAGGCGATTGAGGGCAGTTTACCAACAGGGAGGTGGTCACATTGACCATTTGTTTAAGTAAATTTTGTTAAGTTGAAATTCATTTTCTTCGGCATGCTATTTTTAGACATATGTTTTTAAATTGTTCACTGTAACAAAACTATAGAACCTACATATTTGAAAATTCCAGCAATTATAGATTATAACCATCTGTTAATGTGTGCCAAAGCTCAATCGCATAAGTTTTGAATTGTTGCAGTTATTAAACTTTGAATTAAGTAAAGTTTTTTTGTGGCCACCCGATATATACTAGGGGCACTCAATATATTTTGCCCCACCCTTTTTTCTTAGCTAAATAATAGGCCATAGGGCTGAAATGTCTTTTGGGCCGTAAGTTCGAACTTTCTGCGCTTCACATAACCGGATTTTTCCAGTTTGAACCTTCCCTCCTTGTACAAAACCGCTTTTAAACGCCCTTGTATAAAACCGACGGTTAACGCAGTTTCGAAGATGGCGTCTGACAGTGATGTGCGTCGTAAACAGGGAGCTGTATCGAGTTCTTAACCGCAGAGAAGGAAACAGTTGGAAATATTCACAAACGTCTACAAAACGTTTATGGATATGCTGTTGTTGATCGAAGCACAGTTGGACGCTGGTCTAAACGTGTGAGATCATCGGAGAGAGGGAGAGCCGGCCTCGATGATGAGCCACGCAGCAGTCGACCGGCATCGGCTGTGACATCTCACACTGTGCAACGTGCTAACAGCATCATTCGATCAAATCGGCGCGTCACATACAAGGAGCTATCACTGGAGCTAGGAATTATTGAAGGAAGTGTGAATACGATAATTCAGCAAGTGGGATACTAAAAAGTGTGTTCACGGTTTGTTCCTCGCGAACTGACTGAAGATCACAAAGCCCAAAGAAAAGAAATTGCTTCTGAGTCGTTGGTTCGATACGAGACAGAAGGGGATGACTTCCTTTCACGAATTGTGATTGGGGATGAGACTTAAGTACACCACTTTGAACCTGAAACAAAACGTCAATCCATGGAGTGGCATCACGCAGACTCCCCACGCAAAAAAAAGTTCAAAATGGTTCCCTCTGCAGGAAAAGTTATGGCCACCATCTTCTGGGACATGAAAGGGGTGATTCTGGTGGACATTATGAAGAAAGAACAAACAATCAACTCAGAGGCATATATTGCTACCATAGAGAGACTTCAGAGACGTATAAAGCGAGTTCGACCGGAGAGAAAACTGGAAGACGTCCTTCTTTTGCACGATACCGCAACACCACACAACAGTTTGCAAACAAGAGAGAAGCCATCACAAAAATGCGCTTGACTGTGTTAACCCACCCTCCATACAGCCCGGATCTGGCACCTTCAGACTTCCATTTGTTTGGGCCAATGAAGGATGCTATTCGAGGAAGAAAGTTTCAGAGTGACAATGAGGTTGTTGAGGAGGTTAAGAGGTGGCTCCAGCGGAACCCAGCGGACTTTTACCAGTAAGGAATAAAGGCCCTTGTTTCGAGGAGGAGGAAAGCCGAAGAAAAGGATGGAGACTATGTGGAAAAATAAAGACTTGTAAAAAAGGTATTAACTACTTGTGTACAAAATTTCTGGAACTTACAAGGAAACTTCGAAAGAAAAAAAAAGGTGGGGCAAAATATATTGAGTGGCCCTCGTATATATGAGTATATTTTTTTGTTTTTTCAAAGGCAGGTTTTTAACCTGCATACAGGCAAACGGATCCCTGGTAGCGTTTCATACATGACATTAAGGCGTTGTCTTGTCTAAATAAAACATCCGCTTTCATTGACGATAAAAATAATTTATCGATGAAAGGCTCCCACATGTATTCTAACATACTTTATATACACTCCTGAAAAGAAACTAATTTTTCAACTCCTGCTGAGGACTTGTGGCCCCAGACAATAACTTTACAAATCTTCTCAAACCTCTTGCTCACAAAGACGGCACAAGGGGTTTACAAATTTGGAAGCGCGAAAAGTATGTAGTTTATCACAAGAGTTAATTTGGAGTAAATTACGGGACGTACAACGTATCTTATCTTCATGTTAAGGCATAACTATTTGCCTCAAAACTGATCTCTTCGGACGAAAACACGTTTGCTTACTCCTTAGAAATCAAGTCGTGTTTTTTTTGTTAATTGAAGTAATTTCTTACGACTGGAATCACAGATTCAAGGCTTTTCCCTGCTTTGCATTCTCTGAATCTACCTTCTGTGAGTCATTTTCTATAGCTGTTGGAAATAATATAACAGTTCCACTTTACTTCTGCACGTCGTGAAGATCAAAAGAATTTGTTTGCAGCTGTCTTAAAGTGAGAGTCGTTTTAGATACTTCTCCTCGCGGTCCACGCGCACCATCAATCTTTTCTGTTCCATCTCAGTGCCTTAGTTGGACGAAGGACGTAAAATGGGACAACTGACCAGTCTTTTCCGACTGCTCTTATTTGCTGTCAAAAATTTTTTTTGTGTCGTTTGGACTGCGCTTCTGGGGCATTTCAGTTCTTTGGCAAGAACACATTGTTGGACAAGTTCGTAAATGATGAGTTATGTCTGGTCTTTTTCCTCTCTAGTCAATTCCCTCGTTTTAGACATTTAAATATGACATAAAATTACAGCTTTACCCGCAATAAAGAAATGAGCGTTCATAGCTTCAGATAATACAAAACATGAAAGTCCAAATGACGTATTTAAATCCTCAACGTATATGCATACGTATATGCACACTGTCTCATTTTTCTTTTGTACATTATATTTCAATGAAAGACATGATATACCATATACAGTATTCTGTACTGCTACAGACTGATAAAAATGTTTTCTTAAAGGTTCAAAACTTTATTTGGCATTGGGATAAATATACCTATTAAAAAAAAAGAAAAACTCTATCATCTTGAACAAACATTTTTTTTATGTGTTGTTATTTAACTTTTAATTGCTCTATTTTAATGTTAAATTCCTCCCCTTTTTACAAGTTTTATTAAATTTTACAGTGTAGTATGTATGTATATATAACGACACTGAAATTGGTTAAAACTTGTTAAAAAGGGGAAGTAAATTTAACGTTAAAAAGTAAGCAATAAAAGTTAAGGAATCACCTAATATTTAACTACACCAAAAAATGTTTGTTCAAGGCGACTACTATAAGTTGCTAGAATTGATTTTTTATTGGCTTTAAAAGAGTTTGTCACAGTTTCAAGTTTTATAGATTATTTTTAATTTATCAGTGTGTGTGTGTGTGTGTGTGTGTGTGTGTGTGTGTGTGTGTGTTTGGAACCTGCAAGTAACCACACTCTAACAGTGTTCTTACATGGCCCACGGGAAAGCAGAGTTATCCTTGTACTCACCTTTTGACCTGGCGGGCTACTTGGGGGCGTTCTTCTAGCAGAGTGCGATACTCTCCAAGACAGGAGAGTCTCATTACTGTTTTTCCTCAGAAGCGACTCCTGGAGAAGCAAACACCTCCCAAAATAGAGAGGTGAGGGCAAGGATAACCCTACTTTCCCGTGTACCAGGTAGAAACAGTGCTGGATTGCGGCTACTTGCAGCTTTCACACACACACACACACACACACACACACACATATATATATATATATATATATATATATATATAATGAATAAAACCACGAAGGAAAGGAAACACAAAAAGGTGCTCAAGCGCTTTCGTCTAATGACATCCTCAGGAACACTGAGGATGTCATTAGACGAAAGCGCTTGAGCACCTTTTTGTGTTTCCTTTCCTTCGTGGTTTTATTCATCATAAATATTTTTCACGTGTTACTTTCGTGAAATAATTTTCATATATATATATATATATATATACACACCATATTTTTTACACAGTTGGAAAAAGCTGGAAACCCTGCCCTTTCCATATGTCGGTTCAATCAAGGTGACTCTTATGCCCGGGTTAGGCGTACACTATGTTAGGTAGGCGTTCCTTGGCAAATTCTCACATGATCAATTTCACTGGGGAACAAATTTTAACTTTTTTTTTGTTTCTTGGACGTGAATAGGTCGGTCTTATAGGATTTTTTCCGCTGATTCCGAATATAGCCGTAGAATTTCTCTATCACCCAAGGTTACTGAGAAATTATATTAGTGGCAGATTGGCATTTAAAATATTCTTCTTAAAACTTCTTTGTCACTGATTTTCTCTTGTAGTTTTCATTAGGAGCTTCTCGCATCAATGTCCAGCAGTAATCAGCTAACATTGCCGGATCCCACCTCCCTTGGTAGCGTTTCTCCATAGTAGCTATGTATATCTTGGTGGAACCTTTCTCCATGCTCATCGCTTACGTCGCCGAGGTTTTTCAGGGAAGAAATCTAAATGGGAGTGCAAGAAATGGATTTTTAGTGACATATTACATCCCAATAACCTATATGCTTCAATCATGTCCTGCACTATTTTTTCATAGTTAGAGGCTTTGATGTTCCCTAGAAAATTTGTGACAACATTCTTCAATCTTCATGGCCTCCCATGCCACTTTTTCTTTTCCTCTCAAGGCATCATCAAACTTTTGAACTTTCATGAGCTCTCTGATTTGGGGACCAACAAAGATCCCTTCTTTTATCTTTGCATCGCTAAGTCGTGAAAACTTTTTCTTCAAATATTTGAATGCCTCATCTTCCTTGTTCATTGCTTTGACAAAATTTTTCTTGATGCCAAGTTTGATGTGAAGTGGCGGTAAGTATATTTTCTTGGGGTCGACTAAGGGATCATGAGACACATTCTTCAGTCCTGGGATACATTTTTGACGAAGTGGCCAATCCTTTACAAAATAATGCGAATCTCTGGCTCTGCTGTCCCATTCACAAAGGAAGCAGCGGAACTTCGTATAACCGAGCTGCATTCCCAGAAGAAGCGCGACGACTTTTAAATCCCCACATATATACCAACGAAACTGGTCATAATTAATCTGCTGAAGGATGAGTTTCATATTTTCATAAGATTCCTTCATGTGGACAGCGTGCCCTACAGGAATGGAAGGGTATTTATTTCCATTGTGAAGTAGTACAACCTTGAGGCTTAGCTTCGAAGAGTCAATAAATAAACGCCAATCTTCAGATTTGTGCTCATGACCGAGAGCTAACAGCAGTCCATTTACATTATTACAGTAGCATAAACCACCTGACGAGGAGAAATACTGCATCAGATCTTTTTGGCGAGTGCGGAACGCCGATATGCTTGTATCTTTTGCCAGCAAATTCCATTCACGTAACCTGGAGCCCAATAATTCCGCTTTCTTTTTCGGAAGGTCCAAATCTCTCACGAGATCATTCAGCATAACCTGCGTTATCATACGTGGTTTATTTGATTCAGGTTGCTGAAAGTCTGTATCTTTAGTGTCATCAATTTCCATTGGTTCAACTTCAGACTCTTCATCCAGTGTCCATGACTTTGGGGGAATTGGAATTGGGTTATCATCGTCATGTAGTACTGGTCTCATGGCAGATGCAAGATTTGGGTATTGAATTTTATGTTTATTTTTGGCAGAGAATCCTGAAACGTTAGTCATACAAAAATAATAGCAATCCGTTAGGTGATCCTTGGGCTCTCTCCAAATCATTGGTATGGCAAATGGCATAGATTTGCGGGTACCTTTAATCCAACCCCTAAGAGTGACGGCACAGGAAATGCATGAGATATGAGGTGCCCAGGATTTGTCTTGGTCGCCTACCTTACATCCAAAATAAAGTTCGTAAGCCTTCTTCACGAGTGGGAGCATCGTCTTCCTCTGTGCCATTATGGTCAGTTCTCCACATACGTAGCAAAATGTATCTCTGGGATTAATACAGTTTCGATTCATGCTGGCGGAAAATTATTGAAATCACGGAAAACTTTTTGGAATGAAAAACCAATTTTTTCTACTATGAAAAATTTTAAAATTTGAGCAAAACTTGAAATTTTTTTTTCTTTTTATTAAAAATCTGTTTGTTTAAATAGCTATATTTTTTTAATGCAAAAAATACTATTAAGTATAGTTAACCTGGAAAAAAAAGAAAGTAAAATTAAATTAGTACACTTAATTTTAACTAATATTTTGGGAAAACTCTGAGTAAATGGAAATATTATTTTCTCGAAAACTATGGGTGATAGAAAAATTCTGAAACCATATTTGGAATCAGCATCAAAAGTTCTATAAGAAACACCAAATAGTTTTCAAGAAACAAAAATGTTGTTCCCTAGTGATTTTTGGCCAATCAGAGATCATGGGTGTTTCCTAAAAATAGGTGCCCACAAAACTACATATTTACCATATACATATTCCAAATTAACCCACCAAGATTCGAACCCGGGACAATGTAAAAAACAACACAGTTAACTTAGTACATATTAACGTTCTCTCGACCAGAGTTGTTTTACTTGTAGCCTCACTGCACTCGAGACAATGGTAGCATTGCTACCTTAATCTTGTGTCCATACTGAAACGTCAGACATTTCACAATTGTTATTCTTATGTTAGTATACGCGAGGAATTGGATTTTTTTCGGTAATTATTTTGCAAAAATAACTTTCCGAGCTCGTGGACCAATGCAGTCATTGGTAAAACGTTAAATAAAATTAATTAACTATGATCTAATTAGGAAAAGACGTGCTCAGAAGAATACAATCTCTTATACTCTTCCCTTTATGGGTAATACAAGTTTCGATGTGAAATAAATTATATTGTTAACGTTTCTTCGGCCAATCATTCAGTCATAGCCTGAACTTCTTTCCCTACCATAAATTTGGTATCACCAAGCCAATAACCAATAGCCAATAACCTTGGGAATATGTATATAGGTCAACACTGGGACTTGTGTGTGTGTGTGTGTGTGTTGTCGACTTGTTTAACCTTCCTTGTATACCGAAAGGAATGATGATTTTTTTTCTGTTGCAGGCACTGAGGAGGGCAGCGCGAGTGACAACGTCCTTGGTGGATTTTCCCGACTTGGGGAACGGCGTCTTTTCCTGCAAGGGAACCACACGGAAACGAAGGCACAGGCGGGAGCTACTGCTGCGTTGCATTGCGCCCTTGCAGCCCCTCTCGCCGATGGACTGGTAAGATGATTTTCTTTACCCATTATATATATATATATATATATATATATATATATATATATATATAAAATAAAAACTCCAATCTGTTACCTTTGTGACGAAGGAACTTTGAAAATAAAATGTGCATCCATTTTAAAATAACGGGAAAATAAAAATAGGGGCATTTTTGGGGGACATTTTTAATATATATACACCTTTGGAAGGTTTCGAAAACGGTTTCGTATATATTATATATATATATATATATATATATCAGCAATAGCCTTGTCCTTTGGGAAGCAGAGTCTTATAATAGATAATAAAATCAGCACTTGGTAAAACATGTTGTTTATTCAACCGCGACAGTTTCGGAGCAGACTTTCTCCATCATCAGGCAATCAAAAAGAAAAACAGGATCACCTGAAGATCAGGGTCCCCAGCCTTCTTTAGTTAGCCTTATAAGGCTAACTAACGAAAATATCACGACCTAACCTAACCAATCGTTAGGTCAACTGTACGCCCTTGACGATTGGTTAGGTTAGGTCGTTATATTTTCGTTAGTTAGCCTTATAAAGCTAACTAAAGAAGGCTGGGGGCCCTGATCTTCAGGTGATCCGAAAAACATTCCATACAAGGTACAAGAACTAAGTTATATGCAATCCTGCTTATTAATAACAATGCTTGGCAAAAGTAGTTCATTAGTTTACTGTTGATATTTTCTCTTACGATACTTTAAATTGTTTTATCTATTTTGTGTTTTAGAGTAAGTTTTTTCTTTAACTCTTATCAGTTCACTGTTAGATATTTTCCTGTGATGCTTTAAATTGTTTTATCTTTACTGATGCCATATTTTGATTTTATGTGCGTCTTAGAACACGGTTTTTATGCCAAGTTTAGATTTTATTTTGTGTCACACCTTAATTTTATACGAGTTTAAAGTATTTTGGAGGTTCTTATATTAACTTAGGTTTTACTTTATGCTTATTTTGCCACGCATTGTTATTAATAAGCAGGATTGCATATCATTTAGTTCGGATCACCGGAAGATCAGGGCCCCCATCCTTCTTTAGTTAGCCTTATAAGGCTTCGTATATATTAGCCTTATAAGGCTAACTAGCGAAAATATCACGACCTAACCTAACCAATCGTTAGGTCAACTGTATGTCCCTGACGATTGGTTAGGTTAGGTCGTGATATTTTCGTTAGTTAGCCTTATAAAGCTAACTAAAGAAAGCTGGGGGCCCTGATCTTCGGATGATCCTTTAGTTCTTGTACCTTGTATGGAATGTTTTTCTTTTAGATTGCCTGATGATGGAGAAAGTCTGCTCCAAAACTGTCGCGATTGAATAAACAAGATGTTTTACCAAGTGCTGATCTTATTATTTGTTATATGTATACACATAGGCCTTATTTGAGGGATTTGGTAGAGTAGAGAATTGGTTTCCGGTCTCCTCCTCCTCGTAGCCAGCCACGCGTAGTTGGTCAGGGACTTTGCACCAGAACCTGTCCAGCTGGTTCTTGAAATTATTCAGGTTGTTGTGCTGGAAGTTACTCAGTCCTTTTGGTAGTACATTAAAGCGTTTCGGGCCTCGTATTCCGAGGGTATTTTCCATCCTTGTTCACATGGTCCCCTATCCCACCACAGTTATGACAATACAAAATTCGCCTCTTCTCTCGTTCCAGTATGTTTCTATTTCATTCCTTAGGTTAGGGACACAATCCTCGAGTATTTTAGGACTACGCCGTACTCGTAGCCAATGTCGTAACACCGCTTCCCGTTGATCAGCGAAGTTTAGCGACATTGGGTCTGGGTAGTAGTTGGATGGGAGACCGTCTTCCATTGTCCAGATTATCTACAGATCTACAGAAGCTAAGGCTAACAAAGACCCTAAGATCCACTCAAAGGTTAGCCCGAGAGAAAGGAAAGAGTAGGGGGTTAAGAGAAGAGAAGAGAATAAGGGGTTAAGTAAGGAGCAACACCTATCATTCGTGGGTTAACATTCACTCAGAAAAAGAGAAAAAAGACTCACCATCATCATCCGCCGGCCACTGCCGACAAGTCAGAAAAATAGTCGGAGAGAATAGGAGAGGGATGAAAGATGAAAAGAAGTGAAATAAGAACGCTTACAAACCATGCAAACACAGTCTTAACTCAAAGTCATACCATGCAAACTACAAACATGCAAGAAAAGAGAGTTACAGAGATGCAAAGTAAAAAAGTAGGTAAAGTTAAACAAAAAGTGGGTTAGTTTACGCTACGAGCTACATCTACGTTCGTGTTAGTCTAATTTTTTTTTTTTTTTTAATTTTATTGCTGGCATCACACGCTGGCATGTCACAAGCTGGCATTCATCGTCAACAGACTCATCCTCGAGCACCACCACCAGAGCTCCTGTTGTTAACTTTCTTTTTTAATTTTAAACAACGTTAACATTTTTAAAATGTCTGTCAAGACGGTTCTTAAACATATTAACGCTGGTAGAATGAACGACTGACGCGGGAAGATTATTCCATTTATCAATTACTTTAAACGTAAAGAAGTTTTTAGCGATATTAGTAATGAAACGTGTGCCACGCAACTTAAATCCGTTATTGCGAGTATTACTATTATCGAAAGTGAACAATTTGTCAAAATTTACGTTATCGATGTTATTAACGATTTTGAAAACTTCAATAAGCTCCCCCCTTAATCTCCTAGTTTCGAGTGAATAAAGGTCTAGCTCTTTAATCCTATCTTCATAAGGCTTATTGCGCAATGACGGAATTAGTTTCGTGGCACGACGCTGAACCCTTTCTAACCTATCAATATCCTCACGCAAGTACGGGCACCAAAACTGAACTGCATATTCTAAATGAGGCCTGACTAGGGACTTGTAAAGGGGCAATATAATATTCTTCGATTTAAATTCGAAATTACGCGCTATGAAGCTTAACATCCTATTAGCTTTTGGGATCTTTTCCGTTTGACTGCCGCCATTGAAACGTAATTGAACTCCAGCCTTCTTTAGTTAGCATTATAAGGCTAACTAACAAAAATATCATGACCTAACCTAACCAATCGTCAAGGTCGTACAGTTGACCTAACGATTGGTTAGGTTAGGTCGTGATATTTTCGTTAGTTAGCCTTATAAGGCTAAGTAAAGAAGGCTGGGGGCACTCACCTCTTATGTTTCAATGGCGGCAGTCAAACGGAAAAGATCCAGCTTTTGCGCAAGACTCCAGGCACTGGTTCCTAACCTTTAAATCCTTAGATACGCGTACGCCTAAATCTACTTCCTCGTCAACGCTCACTAACTCCCTATCATCCATCGTGTACGTGTAATTATTGTTGCGAGAACCTATATGCAAAACTTTACATTTGTCTACGTTAAATTGCATCTGCCACTTATCTGTCCACTCCATAATCCTATTTACATCGTCTTGGATCCTATTTCTATCGTACTCGTTAACAACCTTACCGCCTATTTTAGTATCGTCCGCGAATTTTGACACGTTACTAGTCAATCCTACATCTATGTCGTTAATGTAAATTACGAATAGCAATGGGCCTAACACTGAACCCTGTGGGACACCGCTACTTACATCTAACCACCCGGATTCACTACCATTAACTACGACCCTCTGCCTCCTAGCACGAAGCCATGCTTCTAACCATTTAACTACCTGACCGCGTATACCGTGCGCTTTAACCTTCGCAATTAGTGTCCTATGCGGAACTGTATCGAACGCCTTTTTAAAATCTAAATAAATAACGTCAGCTGCTCTATGCCTATCGTATTCGCGCACTATTTCGTTATAAAATTCTAACAAATTAGTAAACAAGACCTATGGCGTCGAAACCATGCTGACTACTATTAATCAAATCTATACTTTCTAAGTGATCGATAATACGATCCCTAACTACGGATTCCAAAAGTTTACCGACAATTGACGTTAAGCTAATGGGCCTATAATTGCTAGCTACTGCGCGGTCGCCTTTTTTAAAATAGGCGTGACGTTAGCTAATTTGAAGCTTCAGGAATAATCCCCGTTTCGAGTGACTGATTAAAAATCTTCGTTAAGGGGCCTACGATAACTTCTTTCAAATGTCTGGGATAAAAAGCGTCAGGGCCTGGAGCCTTGCTAACTTATTAGCCTATCGATATAATGCGCAATCTCACCCTCGTAAACAGTTATTTCATCCAAAATAGTCTCGCTACTAAATGGAACGATATCGTCCACGTCGGGGACATTATTTACGTCTTCTACGGTAAAAACTGTCGCAAAAAAGTTATTGAAAATACCCGCCATCGCCTGAGCGTCAGAAGCCAAAGCGCCATTAACATCAACTAGAGGGCCTATGTTATCTTTTACCGGCTTACGATTATTAACGTATTCAAAAAACTTTTTTGGATTACTGTATGTTTACTATCCGCAGCTATAAGGATCTCTAAATTACGCTTGGCATTCCTAACTGATCTTTTAACCTGACGTCTAAGCTCGATATATCTATTAAAGTTAGCTGCCGTGCCATTGCGCTTACTAAGTCTATACGCTCTATTACGCTCGTTTATAAACTCTCCTATTTCCCTAGTCCACCACTTCGGCCTACCACGATTTCTAGCGCGCTTGGGCCTACGAGGAATAAACTCCCTTTCAATATTCCTAAAACTTTCTTTAAACGCCACCCAACGCAAATTTGTGTCATTACCCATGAATAAGTTATCCCAGTCCACTACTCTCATCCTATCCGCAAAACTATCAAAATTAGCCCTACGAAAATCAGGGACTTCTGTTACGTTACTATCCTGAGTTTTCTATCAATAACTTAAACCTAAGAATTTGATGATCGCTACATCCTAAACTCTCGCCTACTTCTAAACCTTCGACTATATTCTCGCCGTTCGTCATCACCAAATCTAAAATATTGTCACCGCGCGTTGTTTCGGTAACTATCTGTCGTAAAAAGTTATCGTCCATAAACTCAACCAATCTCAAACCCTCCTCATTACCAGTAAAATTCTCGTAATTAACATTAGGGCAGTTAAAGTCTCCGACAATTATACTATTCCGATTGTCAATAAAATTACCAAGAAGTGAGTAAAATCTAGTATCAGTATCGAGGGTCTGAACGGGAGGTCTATAAACAACAACAAAATTAAAACTAATACTACGCGCCCTAACTTCAACACATATCGCATTAATTGCTGCCGAAAAATCTAACTTAACCTCGATAACCCTAAGGGAATTACGAATGTACAGCAAAACGCCTCCACCAAACCTATGGGACCTATCATTAGTAAAGAGTTTAAAACCCGGTATATCAAGTTCCCCCAAGAAGTCCCGAGTCACGGTATTTAACCAAGTTTCAGTGATAGCAACTATATCATAGTTGCCGGAATAAATTATCGCCTTAAATTCCTTTAATTTATTTCTAATACTCCGCGCGTTACAATAAAAGACGTTTAAGTTATTTTTTACCACGGGCCCGCGTTTTAAACTATTTATCACGTCGGGCCCGCGTTTCCCGGACCCACAACGTTTAAAGAAGGCTTCGACCTATACAGCTTTCGCACGTTTTCGCCTATTAACCTACCTAGCCTAGCATTACCTATGTAGTAACCCGTGGTTCGGATCCCACGTAAAGCTGTAGGTCCCCTCCGTCATATCACCTTAGATGTTGCGAAGGAGGTTAAACAACCCCAATCATTATTATCGAGTATTTTACACACGTATATTATTGCGTACCGCTCGCGTCTTCTTTCCAGGGAATAGAGTTTCAGGGACTATAGTTGAGACAAATAGTTTTCATCTTTCATTTCCTCGATCTTAAACATAAAAGTTCTTTCTGTGGTTTCTATGTTCGCAATGTTAATGTTTCTTTTTCTGTATGGGCTTGTGAGTACTCACAATATTCAGTTATTAGTCGGACTAAATAAATTCTTCCACAATTTTAGCAAGATGCGCGCTTTTCTGCTGTAGAAGTTCTTCTAGATAAGTCCCATTACTTTTCTTGCTGTTGCGATTTTAACGTTATAATGTTTTCTGAATTCCGCATTCGATGACATTATTACTCCAAAATCCCTGACTTGTGGATTTGGTGTTATCTATTTGGCTTGCAGTGTTTTTTTTTAGCACCTTGTCGTTACTGTATCTTGTGAGTTCGAACTTACTTCGTTGAACTTTTATATATATATATATATATATCGCTCAAATTCCTGGGTTTTTAACCGGTACCCCGTCGGGATACTACCATTTCTTTTTCTAGTAAATGTATCGCTGGTGTAAACATTGTTGGCGCTTCGCTCTGCTTCAATATTTAACTGAAGCAGCTCCCGTGAAAAGTGATTTTCTCGTGTTATAAGCATAAATATCTTTAAGGTACTCAAAACTTAGTCGATACTGTCAGTTAAATGAAGGTAAATGTTACTTGGTTTTATATACAGTATATATATATATATAAAACCTTGGTTTGTCTTCCGCCCGAATTGTTCATTCTGACGAAGGTCAAGCTTGTCACTTCCACCTTAGACCTACAGTTTAACGTAGAATCCGAACCACGCCTCACCAGCAGCCCAGCGTCTTAACCACTAGGCTACCCACGGTACTCATTATCTACCAATTTCTTTATTGTGTGGAAGGATGAACAGCTGGGTTTTGTTGCGCGCCGCCTGCCGTCACCTGGTCTCGATCCGGGTTCGATGGATTCATAGTCAGCGACGCTAACCACTACACCACCGAGGTTATTTGCGATATTTGCATAATTTCAGTCGTGACATTAAAATTTTTAAATAAAAATTAAAATGTAAAAATTTGGAGATGGAAAGCGCGGTTTTTTGTTCGTTTGTCAGTTTGTATTTCGAAGGTCACGATAGCATGTGTGCGTGAGTATGACACGTACAGCTTCGCTGTTCGTCTCTGTATGGTATGCCTGCCAAATGTTACCAGAGAATTTTACAGTAATATTCATGTAAAAATATTTATTTTTTAATTCCAGTGGAGCACGGTACTATGACAGATAGTTAAAATTACTTTATTATGGCCCCGAAAGTAAACGTACTATCTTAAGAGCTGCTATAAATATAACTGGTAACTATAACTCTCTCCTTGATCTCTTACACAAAAATAATAAAGTAATAAAAGAACTCGGAGCAGTAATAAAAGGGGTCCAACTTGAAAATAAATTATAAAAAATTGCTTTACTTTAAAACTTTCACTTGTCCTTAAATTTTCTTGCATCTTTAACATTCCTTCTTAAACAGACAGCCTCGTAGGGACCAGCCTGTCTATTACTGTTTGGTGTCCTTTGTATTCCTTTGTGTAATGCTAAATTGAATGACAAGAATATGGAACTTGAGAAAAGTGTCAGTTTGCTCATAATGAATTAAAAACCTTAAATCAAATTTAAGGTAAAATTTAAGATTCACGACAATGATTTTTGGTGCTACTATAGTATGCGGTCTACCTACGATTCGGCGGTCTACCTTTTAATTATAGCTTCTTATCTTGTTTATAATTGCTTGTTTCCATCCCAATGTCAATCGTCCTTAACGATTGGTTAGGTTTAGTTATGATATTTTCGTTAAAACTAACGAAAATATCGTGACTAACCTAACCAATCGTAGGTAGACCGTATACTATAGTAGCACCAATTGTTTTTAGTTCAAAATGACCTTAACCTAATCTAATTTAATAGTGAATGGCTTACTTAAGGTGTAAATTACCTGAGATGTAAAATTCATGTCGTGAATCTGATATTTAGCCAATTTTAAATAGTGAATATAAACAATCGGACTGTAGAGTGTAGAGTTAATAAAAAGTGAACGCTCAACAATGAAAGTGAGGTTTGTATGATAGCATTGACGATAAATCTCCCGCTATAAATATTATCGTTTCTGGGATAGCAGATGATAGTGAGGAAGCAGATGCCCATCAAGCAAATGATGAAAGTCATGATCAAATACAAACTGAAACTGGGTAATATAAAACTCAAAAGTGCTTATACTGTAGATTAAAAAAAACACTCCTCCAACTAAGGCCAATTCCCACAATAAAGGAAGTACTGAAACCAGGCATATACCGCGGTTATAAAAGTCATCTGTGAGGATGAATCTCGAGTGAACCAAATTCCTAGAAGCAGGAGCAAACTGAAAGGTTCGAATATTTTCGTTAACGACGATGTGTGTGAAGAAACTCGTAGAATAAAGAAAGAAAAGATGACTAAACTCAGGGAAGCCAAAAGACTTGTGAAAGTGGCATACTTTTTAGGACCTCGCACCTTCAAAATACTTCGGATAGGGAAATTCATCTTGTAGGTTAACAAACCTTCGAGGCTATGAGAAACGCAAATGGGACGCCTGGTAACTCCCACTCGAGAGGCCTGCAGTTGGCTCTGCCCAATATCTCCATTCTCAAGTCTCGAAATGTTACTTCATCTAAGCGGTAACTCTATATTTTTAAAAATTTTCACTACTATTCGTTATTTGTTGATATTGTTTTTTAATTATTTTCAAAATGGCTTTCAACAATATTATTATTTGTCCAGATATCAACAGTTTTAGTTCATTTTCAAACAATTCTACAACCACCGTAGAATATATTAATCATTTGACTCAGTTATAAGTGATTGTCCAGGTGCCACTTTTGATGGATTTAATGAGTTAATGCTACTAAAAAATTGTTCTAAACTTTTTTCAGTATTAAATCTAAATATCTGTAGCTACTCAAAAACTATGATTACTTACTAGAAATAGAACTTGGTGTCATAGACCAAATCCATCAAAAATGAATAAACAAACCACACCTTTAATGAACTAAAATATTAATAATAATAAAAAAAAGAGATTATAATTTAAGTGCAGAAACCGAATTTATACAATCGTTCCAGCTTATCTCAAGAGCTGTTTATTAAAGCACCGCTTGGACTTGTACAAGCATTTCGCAGTCAGATAAGTTGGCAATAAATTTACTACCGGTCGGGATACGGGAACTTCGAACCATGTTAATTCTATCTCTACTAGTGTGTGTGTAACGTGTTAGGGAATAGGTAAAAGTTATTTATTAAGTGAAGGTGATGCAAAAGAGTGTGCACCAAGAAAAACAACATAAAATTAAATTATTCAAACCGAATAAAAAGCTTCAGTGAAGTTCTACTATAAGTAGGAAGGAAGAAAAGTGTCATAAAAATGAGTAGGATCAGATTTCGTAGAAATTAGAATTAGAAAAGCGGAAAGGAAAGAGGAGAACGAAAAACAAAACTGCCTCAAAAAACGAAAAAATTTGAAAATTGCTCAACATTCAGAAAGTTGAATAGAGATAGACTCTGCAATTGTGAGAATGAAACGGACAAGACCACTGGTTTAAATGTATTCCGTGTAATGCATTTAAGTAAGGTAGTCAATTGATTATTGATTTTGCAACATTTTTCTGTAAGTTTAAAGTAAATGACCAGAGCATAATAATTTAAGTGACCTTATAGAGTACTAGGAAACTGACTCAATTTTTTCTTTGTGTGGACCCTTGCACGAGAGCAACATTGAATAAAAATGAAAGCACACCATAGATTAAAAGACCACTGGGTAAGGAAGAGGTGGTACTAGAATAAAGGAAAGCAAATGAATCTCACAGGACTCATAAGGAAGCTAAAAGACGAATTCGTTAAATGTGAATTCTACAAACAGGATCGCGTAAATATAGTTTCGGATGCATGGATAACTATCCAAAAGTGTTTCAACATGATAGGAATTGAATTTGCCGATACGGAGAGGGCTGCTATTTTATGTATAGACATTCAATCAGAGAGAAAAAATATCTCAAATTGGAATGCCATTACTTTCAAATGAAGGGTACATAAAACAGAGAAAGAGGAAAACAACTCGAGCTCAAAGTAAAAAGAGTGACATAATCAACGAAGGACATTTAGAATTATAAATGAGCAACTGTCATTCTTAATGAGGAAAGATCGGATTCCACAGATATATATGCATGTTCCAAAGAGACAAAAAAGAAAACGTAGCAAACTCGAAAGAAAAATCAGAACATTATTTAAATTTTAAACAACGGAAACAAACCATAAAACTTATCCACGGATGCAAAACTGAAACACAAAGACTCACGATAGAATTAAAAGCAACACGAAATAGAAATGGGCCGAAGGTACGTATACACCATAAGAAAAACGAGGAGGCAATCAAGGTAGCAGAAACATAAAAAATAACCCAAAATAAGGATGAATTCTTTGACAGACACAAATCAGTTAAGAACAAGTACGAACACGAATTTCTAAATGGATTTCGAATTCTCGGAAGGGAACATAATTAATGCTCTTTCACAAACACGAGAAATGCGAAGAGAGTATAACTTATCCATTATACTTACTCTGGAGGAACTCGCTCGACACAGGATAACTTCTACTGCGATTAAAGAACGCGAATATTACTCCTTTATTCAAAGAAGGTAACAGAACAAATACTTACGAACAATCGGCCAGTAGTTCTCGCCTCCCACTTTATAAATTGCTTCGAACGCGTAATTAAAAACAAGAAAACAAAAAAGAATTTATATAATCCGAACCAACATGGCTTTAGGGCTTGAAGATCATGTATCACAGTTATTAGACCACCAAGAGAAAATTCTCTAAACATTGTGTTGAGATCACAATATACGATGTAATATACACCAATTTCGCTAAATCCTTCGGTAAATGTGATTATGGAATTATAGGACACAAACAAAGGAATACAGGGATTACAGGAAAGTTGGAACGATAGATATTTCATTTTCTGACTCAAAGAACGTATCGTATCTTCTTTTGCTGATGACACAAAGATATGAAAAGAATTAGCAAATGGAAGTGACAAAGGAAAATTGCAAAACGACGCTGAAACACATTCAAGTGGGCGGAATACAATATGAAGTTCAACGAAGAAAAATTCTAGCTTATAAGATATGGTAACAAAAAGGAGCTACAAAAAGAATACAGAATACTACAAGACAAACAGATAATACCAAACCTACAATTTAGGAATTTTGGAGTAATAATATCATCGGATACAGAATTCAGAGAACACTACATTAAAATTACAACAGCTAGAAAACTAATGGGAATTATCTGGAGGAGTTTCCGCAGTAGAAAAGTAAACATGCTAATATTATAATGTTACAATGTTTCAGACCAGCAAAAATCCTAGGATCCACTCATGGCTAGTCTACCTAACCGTGTTTGTAATTGTGTACTGCGCATGTCCTCCGTGGTGGCGAAGGGGACCTACAATTTTATGTGGGTTCCGAACACTAAAACCTTAATTTTACTATCTTAAACTTACCTAATCTATCAACTCGGGCTAACCTTAGAGTGGATCTTAGGGTCTTTGTTAGCCTCAGCTCCTGTAGATCTGTAGAACATATGCATCTAATCGATTTTTAAATATGTTCATAGACGTGCTATTGATTACTTCTACCGGCAAACTTTTCCGGCTATTTACTATTCTATGCGTAAAAAAGTCTTTGGCGACTGCTGTCTCGAACCTTCCACTAAGGAGGAACATTTTTGCTCGTTTCAGGAATATTTTTGCGGGTTTGCTCAGGTGACGGCGCAATAAGCACGCGGTAGACCTACGTTGTAATTTATTAATTTCCAAGCGCTCGTTTTTTTTTGTTTTTTGTTTTTTAACTAATTAAGAGCATGGCACCCCCGTCAAGTACTTGCAGTCGCTGTGAAGGGAAATTTCCCGCTTACGCCTTTACAATGGCTAATAATAATGAGCAGTTAGTTTGCAGGTGGTGCTCAAGCATGGAAGTGCTGAGGAACGAGTTAGAACGTGAGAGGGAGGCCAGAGTTAGGCTTGAAGAAAGCGTGATGCTCCTGACGGCAAAATTAGAATCCCTTGAGACTCTAGTTACGACCCCTCCTGCCTCAGTTTCTATACTAATATAAATAGTACTAATAGCCCTCTCTCCCCTAGTTCCCGACCCTTCGTTCGAGTGCGTAATGGAGCACCATTGAGAAAACCTAAGACTTGTCTACCAGTAATAACAAACAATAAGTTTTCTGTTTTAGGTTTCGAAGATGCTGATGGACCAGAAATACGACTCGTTGGCGATTTCATTGTTCGAGGGCAGCTCGAGGAATTCTGTGGGAGAAACCCTCGTCGTAGGCGCCGTTACTGCTACCCTGGTGCAAGGGTGGAGGATATAACTAATAGTGTTGACCATTTTACAGACGGTACCGCCGAGAACACAACGTATGTTATTCATGTCGGTACTAATAACGTTTTAAATTTTAGATCGTTTTAACAGGTATACTTCCTCGAATTATCCAACGTAACGATTTCTACAACAACGCGACCTATATTAACAATAACCTAAAGTCTCTTTGCCAACAGGAAGGAGTGCATTTTGCGAATTTTTGGAACAGTTTCTATGGCAGGAGGGACTTGTTCCTCGGAGATGGACTTCATCTTAATGACGTTGGAGCTGCGCGTTTAGGAAGACTATTTCATAATACTGTCTCTTCTTTTCAGGCTGCCGTAACTTGAACGGTCCCAGCGTAAATTCCACAAATTTCCCCTGCACTCGCGAAGGTGTCGCAATTACAAACAATTTGAAGGTTCTATCCTTAAATGCTCGTAGCTTACGAAATAAAATAGACGAATTTTTTTCTTTAATTGCTTGTAAAGACTATGATTTAATTGCGATAAATGAATCATGGCTTAGCACTGAAACACGTGACTTTGTAGGGGAGTATTAAATTAGAGGTTATAGAGTTTTTGTTAAAAACAGAATAGGTAAGCGAGGAGGCGGTGCTATGTTGTATATCAAAGATAATATTGCGAACGTTATAGAAGTAAAGCACACAATCCCAGAACCAATAGATTCGACTATAGCAGAACTTAAATTGAACGATTTCAAACTTGTTGTTGCGGTTATATATAGGCCCCCTAATCAAACAGCTGATACGGACGAAGCGTTATATCGTGAACTAAAGAGAATAATAGGTAGTGAGCAGGCTTTAGTTATGGGTGACTTTAATTGCGCCAACGTGAATTACGATACAATGCAGGGAGACGCGGAAGGTAATCGTTTAGTTAATTTTCTCGAGGATAGCTTTCTTATTCAAAAGGTTGGGGAACCTACGAGGTTGGACAGTATTTTAGATTTAGTAATAACTACGGATGATAGGCTAATTACTGATCTTCAAGTAATAGAACCGTTAAGCAATAGCGATCACAATATGGTAGAGTTTGTCCTCTCAGTAAGTCACTCGAAACCAGCTAACTCGACTAAAATTCCTAACTTCCAGCACGCAGACTTTTGTAAATTTCGAAATAAATTGTCACACGTCAATTGGGAAAACGTAATGGGGAACTCCAACGCAAAACTAATGTGGGAATCGTTTGAAACAGTATTTAGGACTATAAATGAGGAATGTGTACCGTACAAAATTAAGCGTGTGAAAGTAAATAACAAGCCCTTGTGGTTTACTTCTAGAGTAGGAGACATTATAAAGAGTAGAGATAGGGCTTATAGGCTACATATGTGCGATAAAGACAATTTGTGGTTACGAAACAATTACATATCTGCAAGGCGTGAAGCGAAAAGTGTGATAAAAAAGTCCAAGCGCGAATTTGAAATCTCCATAGCTCGTGACGGTAAAGAAAACCCCAAGCGATTCTTTCAATACGTCAACAATAGAAATCCAGTAAAAAGTGTCTTGGGGCCGTTGAAAAATGTTAACGGAGATCTAGTTTCTGAAAACAAGGAAATGGCTACCTTGCTAAACGAATTCTTTACGTCAGTTTCTACTATAGAAGATGTAACGAATATCCCTACGGTCATAGACATAATACTCTTTGATAATGGTAATATTTTGGATGATAATGTGGTTAGTGAAGGGGAGGTAATGCGCTATATTGATAAAATGAAAACGCGTAAATCACCGGGGCCGGATTCCATATATCCCATACAACTAAAAGAATTAAAAGATAGCATTGTTGTGCCGCTAACAAAGATTTTTAATGCGTCTATTTCTGAGGGGTGTGTACCAGATAATTTCAAGTTAGCAAACGTAACACCTATCTTTAAGAAAGGCGATAAAGGTGCGGCGGGAAATTATAAGCCAATCAGTTTAGCGTCTGTTGTAGGTAAGCTACTGGAATCAATAATTAGGGATCGTATAGTCGAACACTTAGAATTGCATAACTTAGTTAGAAATACGCAGCATGGTTTTAGGCGAAACAAATCTTGCTTAACTTATTTAGAATTTTTTCAAAGCGTGGTTGACGTTTACGATAGTCATCGGGCGGTTGATGTAGTGTATTTAGATTTTCAAAAAGCGTTTGACACCGTACCGCACAAAAGACTCATTGAGAAAACTAAGGCTCATGGAATCAGGGGTGTAGTAATAAATTGGATAGAAGAGTGGTTGCGAGGTAGGAAACAGAGGGTGGTCTTTGATGGAGCGGAGTCGTGTTGGGCTAATGTAGCGAGTGGCGTTCCTCAGGGTTCTGTATTGGGCCCCTTGCTTTTTTTTATATATATTAACGATTTAGATGTCGGCCTAGTCAGTACAGTTTCAAAGTTTGCGGATGATACGAAGCTGGGTGGTAGGGCGATTAATGACGAAGATAGAGATAAAATCCAGAATGATCTGAATAAAATCGTTGATTGGTCAGTCACATGCAAATGAGATTTAACGTCGATAAGTGGGAAATTTTACATATAGGTTCGCGTAACGGTAATTTTGTGTATAGTATGTCAGGGAAAGAGTTGATAAGCGTAGAGCAGGAAAAAGATTTAGGAGTTATAGTCACTGGTGATTTAAAAGTAGCGAAACAAAGTACAGCAGCGGTCAATAAAGCGAACAAAGTGTTAGGTTTTATAGCTCGGAATTTTGAGTACAAATCGCGCGATATTATAGTTCCTCTTTATAAATCATTAGTTAGACCCCATTTGGAGTACGCGATCCAATTTTGGAATCCGCATATGCGCAAAGATATAGACAAAATCGAAAGAGTTCAAAGACGAGCAACTAAGATGATTCCGTCGCTTAGGTCAAAGTCGTACGAGGATAGGCTTAAAGAGTTAAAATTGACTACACTCGAGACTAGGCGGAATGGGACGTTTTGGCGCCGACGTTCTGGCGCCGACGTTTTGGCTCCGGCGTTTTGGCGAAGGGGCTTTTTGGCGCTAGGACGTTTTGGCGATTTGCGTTATTAGATTCCCAGTGTATTATTTCCTGTTCCCAGTTTGATATGTTAGAAGACTGTGGTGGGAAGCAGCCGGGTGTTTTGAGTGATTACGTCATATTGTAAACATATTTTCATTGATTCGGCGTCACTGCATTATTTTTATTTTATTTTAAAGGGCCGATTCTAAATGTTTATACTTATTTAGAAAATACTGTAAAATAATTTTAAATTACATGTGTATGATTTTAAGCGAGTAACTATTTATACATCACTTTGAAAATTAGAAAATGATGTGAAGGTCACTTCCAGAGCTTATGTCCTTTTTTTCGAATGGTTTAGTTTATAGTCTTAAGTTATCCTCTAGTCTGGCAGCATAATTCGCTCTTATAAACTAACTGTGTTTGGCTCTTACGTTTGTGAAATTGTACCCCTGAAATGTCTGAAGAAATTTTAAGCAAAAAAGGCAAAGAAAAGTTCACTTATAATGGTTATATATATGTGTTTGATAAGTGCAGTAAGCGAGATAACTCAATTATGTTTTGGCGATGCGAAAATAAGAATACATGCAAAGGACGAATCCACACAAAAAGTGGGGAAGTAATTAATGAAATCAATCAGCATTGCCACACTTCCTCGGCTGCATCAGTCGAAGTTGCCCAAGTTAAAACCAGCGTGAAACGCCGTGCCGAGGACACGTTAGAAGCACCTTCAACAATTCTCAATTACTGCTTAGCAGATGTGTCGCAAGCAGCCCAAGGAGCATTTCCTCGTCGGGATTCCTTGAAAAAAATAATTCGAAGGAAACGCAATGATATGCAACAGGCTCCTCCCAATCCAGCAAATTTGTTTGAGCTCGAAATTCCAGTCTTATAAAATTTACAAAACGTGCAACGAAAGTGTAGAAGAATTTCTACTCGGGGATAGTGGGCCATCTTCTAACAGGTTTTTAGTTTTTGGTAGGAAAAAGTGGTGTGAAGAAATACTAGCGGATTCTGATCTATGGTATGCCGACGGAACCTTTAATTTGGCGCCACCATTGTTTTCACAAGTATACGTCTTATTGTTCAGAAAACATGGAGTTTACCCTATTATTTATGCACTGCTACCCAACAAGCAAAGGGTAACGTATATTAAAATGTTTGAAGTTATTAAAGACATCTCGCTAAACATTGCACCAAAAAGCATACTCTGTGATTTTGAGCAAGCTGCCATATCAGCAATGAAAAGTCTTTCCAGGGGTGGAAATTAAAGAATGCTTTTATCATTTGAGTCATAATCTGCATAAGCATCTTAGGAGTATAGGAGCCAGTCATTCTTATAATAACGACGCAGACTTCGCCCTCAAAGCTAAAATGATCCTATCTCTGAGTTTTGTACCAGTGAATGACATGGAAACCCACGTTGATGCGCTTTCTGACTGTTTGCCAGATCAACTTCAGGAACTCTTAAATTGGTTCGAGGATAATTACATCGGACGGCCAAATAGAAATAGAAATGGAAGACGCCCACCAATATTTCCTATGGATATGTGGAATCTTTATCAGAGAACCTTGAATGAAGAGGATAAAACGAATAATCACGCAGAGGCAGCCCACAGGCGAATTTATGCAGAGTTGAGCATGCACCATCCAACCATTTGGAAGTTTATCGACGGGATTAGAACAGTGCAAAAGGGAAGAGATGCTTACCTCGAGCAACTAATAGCTGGTCACTCCCCGCAACGCAAGCTGAACAAGTATTTGCGTGCAGAACAAAGAATCCTGAGAATAGTGTCATCATATAGTGCGAGGGAACCTTTAGAGTATTTGCGTGGTCTTGCCCATAACTTTCAATTATTTAAATAAAATTTTACTTAATTTTATTTTTATCAAATTTTTAGAATAAAATTTTAAATGTTTTTATTAAATTTTGAAATTAAATTAATAAATATATACTAGTTTCTTTCAATCATTATTTAAAATAAATTTCCTGGTGCCAAAACATCCTAGCGCCAAAAAGTCATATTTTGTCGCCAAAACGTCCTAGCGCCGAAAAGCCCCTTCGCCAAATCGCCGGGACCATAACGTCCAGCGCCAAAATGTCGGCGCCAAAACGTCCTAGACCGAGACTAGGGGGCTAAGGGGTGATCTAATCCAGGTTTTCAAAATTATGAATGGGTTCGATAACTTAGATAGAGATAGCTTTTTCGAAATATCTCAATATAATAGGACTAGAAATAACGGGTGTAAGTTGACAAGTAGAAGGTTCGAGACAGCAGTTGCCAAAAACTTTTTTACACATAGAATAGTAAATAGCTGGAATAGTTTGCCGGTAGAAGTAATTAGTAGCACGTCTATAAACACGTTTAAAAATCGATTAGACGCATATGTTGATAGATTGGGTATAGTTTAAGGTAGTAAAATTAAGGGTGGATAAGAAAGATTTTTATTCTCTTTTCATTAAAGATCACAATAACCAGACTAGAGGTCATAGTATGAAATTATTTAAGCCAAGATGTAGAACAAATTTAAGAAAACAGTTTTACAAGTGTTGTGGGATATAGGGAGGCAGCATCTTGGGTTAGGGTATACTCTCTGTCCTTACACACGCCCATTTAAAGAGATTCCTCTGCCGAGCGGTGCCCCCCATAGTACTGTGAGGTATCGAAAAACTCATGATCTTCACTTGCCCCACAAACACCTTCAAATGGGAGACCCAAAATGGGTGCACACACACATTTCTACATTACTGTACAGTCTTTACAGCCACACCTACACTTTTCCTCCTAAGTATATATATATTGTAATGTAATGGTTGTAAATTGTGACTTGGTCCGCAATTGATATGGACCGTGACTTTTTTCGTTGGCAAGGTACTGGTATTGATGGATCCCGTAATGAAACTGACTGGATTCTTTGGATCTGATATATTTGCATGTCGGTTATAAATAGATATAGAGTAACATATTTGTGGATAGTAGTCTATTATGACTTGATCCTCTGGATCCAGAGATTCTGTCTTTAGTTTTAAATTGATAATTATTTAGTTTTGTAAAAATTGGTTGTTGCCAATGTACAGGCAGTTTTTACATAGTGGAGCCGCCTCGATGAGCCGACGTGGCCCCTAGTGTGCCCACTATAAAAATTTCTTATGTTCCTTGTGGTTCGGAACCCACGTAAAATTGTAGGTCCCCTCCGCCACCACGGAGGACATGCACAATACACAATTACGAACACAGTTAGGTAGACCAGCCATGAGTGGATCCTAGGGTCTTTGTTGGTCTGAAACATTATAACATTATAACAATAATATCGCGCGATTTGTCCTCAAAATTCCTAGCTATAAAATTTATGGAAGAGTTTAGTTCTACCCTTAATTGACTATTGCTCAGTACTCATAAACCCATAGAGAAAATGAGACATTGCAAATATAGAAGCCTTAAAAAGGACTTTTACATCTAAGATAGAGGAAAGGAAAGATCAAAACTACTTGTCTCGACTACAAACCCTAAAATTCTACTCCCTGAAAAGAAGACGTGAACGATACACAATAATATATATATATATATATATATATATGGAAAATGCTCAAGTGAAGCGTTCCAAACTTTAGAAATGAAATAGAAGCACACTGGAATAAGAGAATAGGTCGATTTTGTACTATCCCAGCTGCGGTAGGACAGATGACCATGAAAACGAATATGGAAAATACTCTCAGAATATGTGACCAAAACTCTTTAACGTGCTACCGAAAGAACTGAGGAACCTCTAGGACACCACCCTGAATAATTTCAAGAACCAACTGGACAGGTTCATGCGCAAAGTCCATATCCAGCTATGCGTAGCTGGCTATGAAGGCAGGAGGAGAGTGGAAACATACAGTAGTCTCTTCTCCACCAAGTCCCACAAATAAAGCTGGATGCAGCCGCAGAAGGATCGGGGCACAGGTCGATTCTGAACCATCGTTCGAACATATTAAGTGAGACTCAAGCAAGATATACAATATATCGAACCTTAGGTTTTTTTATAAATATTTCGAAACTCTAAATTTTCGAATAATTTTTCAGTGAAAATTAAAAGTGAATAAATACATACATAAATAAAAAAAACTATTTTTATGATATTTACATATTTATTGTGTTTTTTCTTCTTTTGTTTCTTTCCAAGTTAAGAAAGATAAATTCTTGAAATTCCAAAAACGTATTGATGTTAGTGAATAAAAAAGAATTTTGAAAAATGACGCAATTCATAAAATTCCTTTCGTAGTTTATTGAGAAAAGTCTTTGTCGAAGAGATGACCGGAATCCCTTTGGAATTCTTTGACTCAGTATACTGTAGAATTAACTGCGGAACATTTTATTTTGTGTTTGTGTATATATATATATATATATATACATTCAATAGGAATATGAAAACAAGAGATACGACTCTCAACATTTATTGGCCAAACGTTTCGGTCCACTCAGGGGGCCATCTTCACTGACTAAATAGAAGCATCTAAAAACAATCATATAAGTAAAGTAAATACAAATGTCATAAATATACTGTACAATAATAAAATCTAATACAAAAAGTTTAAAAAAAACTATCTAGATTATAAGACAAAATAAAAGAGAGTAAAAATAAAACAGAACAAACCAAAATTTCAAAATTAAAAATCTAAAAAGTTAAAAAAAAATTTAAATTTAAAAAAAATAAAAAATCCTTAAAAATTTAAATTTTTTTTTAAAAAAGGACTGACCTGGATGGTAAAAGTTACAAATGACAAGTGGAGAGAAAGGAAAGAAGAGAAAACTTAAGTTAGTGCGTAAGTTGCGTTAAAAAGGTGTTGGTTGGTTAGAAAGTATGCAATTTTATCGAGGAAAGGCTATCGTTTAATTCTGGATTTAATTTCTTGATAAAAAGGGATTCTAAAATTTTAAGATCGAGCGAATTAGAAGCAGACGACAAAATCGCAAAGAAGTCCTGGGGGCACGGGTGGTCATGGGTCTCTGAATGATGCCGAATAGCAGAGGATTCAGGAGTGGAAAGAGGGCGAGAAGTTCGATAAGAAAAACCCAAATGCTTCGAAATCCTAAGTTTTAACTGTATGTAGGGTAGTCTGCCCAACATAACGACTTTGGCAGGTCGCACATGTATATAAATAAATAACAAAGGATCTCAAAAGCACGGGGAGGTGATCTTTATGGCGAAAAAAGGATTGCAGAGAATTAGAATTAGAATTAATAATTATAAAGTCGCATTGAGGGAAGTGTCTGTCCAAAATAGAGTGGACATCTTTATTAAGTTGAAAAGTTGGTCTAAAAAAGGAAGCTTAAGATAAACCTTTTGTTTCGGAACCTGTGGACTGAATTATTTTGACCGAATATAGGTTATTTAAAAATTTAGAAATTAAAGTCTCAATAGTCAAAGTACAATAAAAATTATAGTTAAAAAATCTCTTAAGATACTGAATTTCTAAGTCAAATAAAGGCCAACTTGAACAAAGGTGATAAGCTCTAAAAATACGACTCTTAATACTAGCCAGCTTAAAACTAAGTGGAATATTGCTGAAAAAATGAGTACCAAGCTGGGTCGTAGTTGGTTTTCTAAATACTTGTGTTGAGAAGCCTGTACTATGTTTATTTATAGTACAGGCTTCTTTTTTAACTATAATTTTTATTGTACTTTGACTATTGAGACTTTAATTTCTAAATTTCTAAATAACCTATATTCGGCCAAAATAATTCAGTCCACGGTTCCGAAACAAAAGGTTTATCTTAAGCTTCCTTTTTTAGACCAACTAACTTTTCAACTTAATAAAGATGTCCACTCTATTTTGGACAGACACTTCCCTCAATGCGACTATACAGTATAATTATTAATTCTAATTCTAATTCTCTGCAATCCTTTTTTCGCCATAAAGATCACCTCCCCGTGATTTTGAGATCCTTTGTTATTTATTTATATACATGTGCGACCTGCCAAAGTCCTTATGTGGGGCAGACTGCCCATACAGTTAAAACTTAGGATTTCGAAGCATTTGGGTTTTTCTTATCGAACTTCTCGCCCTCTTTCCACTCCTGAATCCTCTACTATTCGGCATCATTCAGAGACCCATGACCACCCGTGCCCCCAGGCAGAGCTGGGCAGTATTTAAATACATTTGTATTTAAATACGTATTTAAATACATTTGTGTATTTAGAACTGTATTTATAAATACATTGTTTTTCATGTATTTAAATATAATATTTAAATACTTTAATGAGTATTTAAATACAATGTATTTAAATACTCAAAATATAAAAATGTAAATACTTTTACTGGTTTAATACACGTTCTGTACTAGCACAGTACGACGCGTCGACAGTGTAGTACAGCATGGTTCATGTTTCAACGTGTCAGTTCAATCAGTTGTGTGCCACTCTTAGTCGAAAGCGGTTGATTTCTTTATCGTGTGAATCAAACAGTGATATATCTGCAGATAACAATTTAAAATGTATTTACAAATGTATTTAAATACAATTGATGTATTTTGTATTTAGTATCTAAATACATTCGTAAAATGTATTTAGTATTTAGTATTTAAATACATTTCTCCCATGTATTTAGTATTTAGTATTTAAATACATTCAATGTATTTATTGCCCAGCTCTGCCCCCAGGACTCCTTTGCGATTTCGTCGTCTGCTTCTAATTCGCTTGATCTTAAAATTTTAGAATCCCTTTTTATCAAGAAATTAAATCCAGAATTAAACGACAGCCTTTCCTCGATACAATTACATACTTTCTAACCAACCAACACCTTTTTAATGCAACTTACGCACTAACTTAAGTTTTCTCTTCTTTCCTTTCTCTCCACTTGTCATTTGCAACTTTGACCAACCAGGTCAGTCCTTTTTTAATTTTTTTTAAAATTTTTAAGGATTTTAAATTTTTTTGTAAATTTTTTTAAACTTTTTAAATTTGTAAATTTGAAATTTTGGTTTGTTCTGTTTTATTTTTACTTTATTTTATTTTGTCTTATAATCTAGATAGTTTTTTTTTTCCTCAAGTTTTTTTTTTAACTTTTTGTATTAGATTTTATTATTGTACAGTATATTTATGACATTTGTATTTACTTTAGTTATATGATTGTTTTTAGATGCTTCTATTTAGTCACTGAAGATGGCCCCTGAGTGGACCGAAACGTTTGGTCAATAAATGTTGAGAATCGTATCTCTTGTTTTCATATTCCTATTGAGGATAAGGTTCGCGAAGAACACTGCTATCGTAACTATATTATATATATATAACTTAGGGTGGTCAGAAAATGAAATTTTGTAATTATTTACCTCCACATGGCTGCTCCTGTTCCTATATCTATCAAACATCTCCATGCCAAAGTTTAGCCTAATTGAATGATATTTACTGGTCGCCATGAATTTCATTTTACTACTCATTTTCTAGTAGATTGATCTTCTGGGTTAAAAAATGAAAAAACAAGGGCAAATACTAGTTTATTGGTTTGAAAACAGATTAAATCTCAAAGAAAACAGCTTATTTTTTTTTAGAAAACAGAATAATTCTTAAAGAAAACAGATTAATTTTTAAAGAACAAAAATGATATGTTAGAAAATTACATTTATCATTCGTTTATAATATACATCATTACTTAGATTAACGCTTCATCACTGACTCCTTCGAAGACGATGAGTAGTCTTGGCGATGTTTGCTACTAATCGGAGGATGAATTGTTTTTGTTCTTCATCCTTCGTCAAAGATGTATTGTATGCCTTGATAAGGCGATACTCCTCTCCGCCGAATCATTGACAACTTTTAGGTTGATCGCTATGCGTCGAAACTCTTGAAAGCAATCATCCTCCGTCCAGGAATTGGGATCGGTCCTCAGGAAGGTATCCTCGCTGCCTTCCTTCCTTCTTTCTTTAACAGACTGAAGATTCCCAGGGTCCTTTTGGTGACCATTTCATACAAATTCAAATCTTCAATGTTTCCTTCAAGGTTCAGTCGACGAGTAACAGTGGTATTCTCGTTACGTTGGAGGTTTACGATCATCCTCCGTTTGGTCTCGGCATCGACTCTAGGATCGAAGAATGCAAGGCCGATGAGATGCTCTCCAAGATGCCACAAGTGCCGTTGAAGAGTTGTGGATGCTGCTTTGAAAATGGTCTGATTTGGGTACTTTTGCAAGATTTTAAGTAGCAGAATATCGTTGAAAAGAGCGTTGATTCCGACGGGGGCCTCGTGCCAAAAACGTGTGTAGACCAAGGCGATAAACAGAGAGAGCTCGGTGATATTCTCCGTCTCACGTGCTGTCAGCTGTAGTTGATGCTTGAACAGATAAATTTTGAGGACGTAGATGGCCTTGGCCATCCAGCGTGGATGGTGAGTTGGTCTTGGAGCGCGGACCTTGACTTCTTTCTCATCACGGCACCCGAGGAAGGTGAGGCAGAGTCGTAGCAATTCCTCGTAGTCATCACGCGATTGTTTAGACTCCAGTGCCTTTGTGAAGTACTGGATCATTTCCTCTCGAAGCTGGAACATCTTTGGATCTCTGAATAGGTTGTTTGAAGCCTTCATGAAGGAATCCTTCTGAAGTGATGGCCATTTTTTCTGAAAACGTTTAAAGAGATTCATTCCCGGGCCACCTGTGGGTCCATGAAGTGCATTGCAGGTGTTTGACAAGACGACTTCAAGGATATGATGTTGACAAGCGATCCAGTCAAGTTCCCTCCCTACTGCTTTTTCAATCATAGTACAGGCTCCCCTGTGAAGGCCAGTATTAGACGCAGTTGTGTCAAATACGAGACCTTGGATCTCACCGCGAAGATTCCAGTCATCAATCGTCGAAATGCAAGCCTTGGCCTGTTCTTCTCCTGTCGCTCGTTGTATTTTTGGCACGGCTAGGAGTTTTTCCAACCCATTTCCCGTAATGATTATTGCGGTTCGTTCGGCTGTTTCCTTTGCGTCGCCAATGTCGGGAAGTAGTTTCCCATCCCAGTGAAGAAGAAGGGGTCCTTCGACAGAAAACAAAACTTGATCCTCTTTGGCTGCTGCCTGCCTTGCTTGCCTTCTTGAACGACGGATGGAGCTGCGTGAAAGAGTCATTGTAGAAATATCATAGCCGAAGGCTTGAGCGACTGATCCAGCAACGAAGACTGCTCTTCGATCGGGAAGGTTGACGCGATGAAGAGCAGCAACCACATCTGGTGATGTGAAGATATTGTTTCGTTTCGGAGGATGAGAGTGTACATCTGCTCTTCCGGTCAAAGTCGACGGACGATAATCATCGTCTTCAGCGTTGAATTCTTCAGAGGATGAAATGGATGTGCTGGATGATGGAAGAGTAGCAGCTCCAGCCTGGAATGCAGCCTCTCTTTCTTTGTACCTTAGAGTTTTATCAGCATCTTTCTCCTGTCGACATCTCTTGCGATATTCCTTGGCAAAATTAATCTTGTCAGGGCCTGCCATACTGCAGGAAAAGACGTCTTCTCGTTGCATCATCAGGAATTGGCGGTCTTCATCATTGTCTATCACCTTCAAGGCAACGTCGAAAACCTCTGAGTCTCTTGGAACATGCTCTCTTTCACTCTGCAGCTTTGTAGCTGCGTCTTGCGGTTTTTCTTCAACGCAAGGAACTCTTCGTACAGCTTTGACAGCTTCCTAACGCAGGAATCGACTCGCTGTGTAGGAATCCTTGCTCTATGCCATACTTGCAGGGCCTCTTTGCAGGCCAAGTTGTAGTTCTCTTTCAAGGTCTTGGACTGTCATGGTGGTGAAACTGAACCAAACGAAGCACATCACTACATGGTGGTAGCCTTGCAGTTGTATACTTCGGCTGGTCTTCCTCAGCACCCACGTTTATGCAGATGAGCGAGTACTTCTAGCCATAACCTGAAAAATGAGAGAAAATAATGCATTAACCGTTTAGCACCAAAGCACAATTATATAAGTGTTAAAGTAAAAAATTGCAAAGTCAAAATAAATAAAGTAAAAAAGTTGGTTACAGTGGTTAGTGGTTGATGGGTAGGAAGAGACATAAGAGACATAAGATATATACCTTACAATTTTAATCATTTAATTTAATATCAACATCCTTACCAGTTATAAATTTCCAATAAGTTTAAACTTGAAATGATGCATGAGTAAATGATTTGTCTGATTCACAAACAGCATTATACAAGAAATTGAACAATTGCATCATCCTCTGAAAGGTGGGCGGAGTCAATGTGGCGTGACTGCCGCGTCCTCTAAAAATGAAGCGGGTAGAAAATGATTAGCTAATTAATTAATTGAAAATGTGAAAATCATAGCGACCTCTTATCATGTACTGAATCGAATCGACAGATATTTTGCACAAAATCACTTCACATCTAAAGGAATAAGCAGCCATGTGGAGAGCATTTCCAACTATTTTGAAATTTTAGCCCAAATTTTGGACCACCATATATATACAGGGTGGGCCGAAAGTCTGGATCCATAGGAAAATATTTATTTTTATACATAAATTACAACAAATGGTAAATACTTAAAATGAATATCAACTTTAACTCGTAAATGCGTATCCGTGATACTGTACAGTAGGGTGGGTCGATTTTACATTTTTTTCGATTTCCATATTCTAATAGAGACAAAAACTTGCGCATGCATGAGAAAATAGCCTCTGCAAAATCGTAGCTTAATAGTTAATCATCTTCTGCCCCCGGCAGAGCGATGAAAATCATATTTTAGTAGTCAAAAACGTATTTTTAAACCCTAGCCTAGAGTCATAAAATTTTGCGTGTGTTATTTCATGCCTAAGCAACGATATAAATGCTATGGGAAATATATAAATGCATTATTTAAGACAAAGAGCCGATCTGAAAATATGTATATTATACATATTTTCAGATCGGCTCTTTGTCTTAAATAATGCATTTATATATTTCCCATAGCATTTTATCGTTGCTTAGGCATGAAATACACACACGCAAAATTTTATGACTCTAGGCTAGGGTTTAAAAATACGTTTTTGACTACTAAAATATGATTTTCATCGCTCTGCCGGGGGCAGAAGATGATTACCTATTAAGCTAAGATTTTGCAGAGGCTATTTTCTCATGCATGCGCAAGGTTTTGTCTCTATTAGAATATGGAAATCGAAAAAAAATGTAAAATCGATCCACCCTACCGGTGTAGTGGTTCGTACTCCAGTATAAACAACAAATTATAACAAATGCTCAAATTGGCGGCCTCTGACATCGAGACACTTAGGGATGGAATTTATGATTTTTAATAATTCTTCGAATTGACGTTCTCGAGATGCGTGTTTCATTTGATAATCTTCTTGTTGATTTACT
Organism: Bathynomus jamesi; assembly: GCA_023014485.1. Classification (NCBI taxonomy): domain Eukaryota; kingdom Metazoa; phylum Arthropoda; class Malacostraca; order Isopoda; family Cirolanidae; genus Bathynomus; species Bathynomus jamesi. Next base: position 111,866 of record JAJOZX010003660.1, on the reverse strand, counting down.
GGACTATTCGTTAAAGTTTCACATACCATTGCAGAGGTATTTTCATCAGTTGCAGTTTTTGGACGACCAGAACGCCGTCGATCATGTACACTTCCTGTTTCTTTGAAACGTTTAAACAACTTGCCAACAGTCGCATGTGTTACTGGATGCTTATCAGGATGATTTCTATTGAATTCGGTAGCAACTTCTCTGTGTGTAGCGCCCTGTCTTGCGTACATGAGCACAAGTTCTACCCGATCTTCTGTTGTTAGATTCGAAGCCATTTCTGGGCTGAAATAAAAAAAGTATTTGAGTATTTATACTGGAGTACGAACTACTGTACAGTATCACGGATACGCATTTACGAGTTAAAGTTGATATTCATTTTAAGTATTTACCATTTGTTGTAATTTATGTATTAAAATAAATATTTTCCTATGGATCCAGACTTTCGGCCCACCCTGTATATATATATATATATATATATATAATATATATATATATATATATATATATATATATATACACACGCAAAAATAGTCTATTCTTCTGCACTAAGAAGGTATTACAATACTTTATTATATATGAACTATGCGTTATATAACTGCGTATGTAAGATATAAACAGTAACCTGCTTTTCAGCAGGTTTGTTAAATACATGAAAAGAAATGACTGGGTGGTTTTCCGGTGTCTTCTTCGGTAGGTAAAGCTGTGTGGTAACAAGATGGTACGCCACTTGCACCGGGATTCGAACTCAGGGATAGTGGTTTCTTACAATGACTCTACACTCAGAAAAATACTATTGTTAATTTGAGGAAGAAATTGGTATCTACAGGTTGGCATGGTTAGCATGGTTATATATTATCTACCAAAGTCATCTTTGTCACTTCTATTACAAATATTCCCCTGTTAATCTGAGATTCAAGGTTTTGTTATAGTGGCATTTCCTACGCACAACGTTTACAATTCATTGTTTACCCGATTAACAAAACGAAGCTTATTGGAAATATAGTTTATATTATTAGATGAGTGGCGCCATCTACTGGAGCAACTTTCACTTATATTCCACTTCAGTTCATTTTCATTTATAGAGCATAATTACATGGAAGTTAATTATTTTATGTCAATCCAGAACAACATATATAACAGCGTAAGTGTTAATGTTGAATATGTAAGAATACATTTCCTTTACCTTTGTAGGGTTCGAACTTGTCACAGAAAACACGAAATCTCGGAACTGCCGTGGTATCCATTTGGTTATAAAACGTTGAGGTATGAAGATTGTTTTCCGTGCTTACCTTAGTTTTTTTTATCACATTTAGATATTTTAGAGATTTAACTGGTTATGGCCTAGAATAATTATTCCGCAACTGAACTGTAAATAATTAACAAAAATACAATGATTCACACTTAATTTCCTTAAAGTTATCAATCCATGCTTACTAACAGATTACCATACGAAGACTTTCGTATTATATCATGGCTAACTTAACTGCACATGTGCTGATTCGGAGAAAACTGACAAACATTTCGAGTACGTGCCAATATTATGTCCATCATAACAAAAATGAAGGAAACTTTAGACACAAAATTATGTCAACATGAAATATGAAATTGATGGGACGTAATGTTTTGTCACGTTCAAATTTTGTAGAAAATTTTCAGTCAATATATTTTATATTCTGTTATTAAAAGGAAGCATTGTTTCGTAATAAATGGATTAAAAGTTAGCAATGCATGGCAAGAAAATTATACAGTTGTGCAAAAAAGTAAGTGAACCCGGATTATTAATACATATTTAACCACGTCTATGTGATTGAAATACAATTTCTCGGAAAAGGAACATTTTACGTAATTGTGTTTAATGTACCTACATCTAACAAAGGAGTTTATTAAAGGTAACCTAGCAAACCAGCGTTTTTCAAAAGCGGTACGTGCGCAAATGTAAGTGAATCTTTAAAATCGTTACCCGATAGTCCAGTGGTGCACAAACGTTTTTGATGTGAGGGCCAAACCAACCATCTGTTTTATATGTAGGGGCCAGATATATAGATATTCTATTTTTTATAAATATGCATTTTTATAACCAGGGGTAATATTTCAGATTTTTCTTTGGGTAGCTACCCTTTTCATGTGAAAAATGTGAATTGAAAAGACCCGTGGGGGCCACATTTGGCCCGCGGGCCAGGGTTTGTGCATCACTGCGATAGTCCCTCTCTTGCTGCAATAACAGCAAGAAGACGTTTCCTATAATTACGAATTAAACGTTGCCATGATGTTCAATGGATTTTTTTACCATTCTTGTGTACAATATCCTTTCAAGTGGGTAATGTTTATGGTTTTCTGGCATGTACGGCTCGCTTCAGGTCTCTCCAAAGCATCTCGATCAAAGTGAGGTCGGAACTTTGGTTGGGCCACCCAAGGACACGATATTTCTTTTTCATTAACAAAGTCTTGGTTGAATTACTTGTAAGCTTTAGGTCATTATCATGTTGTAGTACCAAGCCACGGCCAAGATGCAGATCATGAACGGATGGAACGACATTTTCTTCCAAGATCCGCCGATACTCTCTCAAATCTATATTTCTGTCGATGACGGTGAGTCTGTCAGCTCCTGAAGCGGCAAAGCAGCCCCAAACCATAAGGTTTCATACAGCGTGCTTTACTGTAGGCACTTCGTCCTTACTTTGGAAGGCTGTATTCGATTTGGACTACAAGTAACGTTTGTCATAATGGCCGAAGAACTCTATCTTTGTCTCATCAATCTAAAGTACCTTTTCCCAGTAGTAGGTCCCAGGTGGGTTCTAAGGAAGTTTTGTCTGTCGACTTTGTGTTTTTTCGACAACAGTAGCTTTCATCGTGCGACCCGCTCATAAAGTCCTGATCAGTTCAAAGTTTTTCGTATTGTGGAACGATGAACGTGTGCGTTGGCGCTTGCCGAAGGTCCTTGAAGGTCTTCAGGCGTCACTTTTGGATTAATCACGAACGAGTCTCCAATCATCCTAAGTGAGATCTTCGATGGTCGACCATTCCTGAGCACGGTTGTCGTCATCTTTACGTACATCCATTTGCAAATAATTTGACGAAGAGTTGACGCATGAATTCCATATTTCGCCGAAATCTTCTTATACTCCTCCACAGATGTATGAGCACTGACAGTCCTTCGAGCTATGCATAGTGCCCGATGCTCTTTACGCTATCTGCACCAAAATAGTGCCTGAAATGCAAAGGAAACTAATTAGGTGATCAACTACATTAAAATAGTATCACTACATTCATACTACGAATGCTACCTCATACGGAATAAAATATGTAAGCAAAGCACGTTCGTTCACCAAATTTATGACGATACATGAATGGTTCGCTTGCTTTCGCGCGGCTTCTTTTTCACGATTGAGCGCAACGTCTCATAGCCGATATAAAATAACTGGTTATTCTATTTTGTCTGCAACTAGTGTTATGTACCACAATAAAATTTATTTGGTTAAAAGGATGCTCATTTTATTACATTAACAATTTCGTGCAGTTTCAATTTATAACACTGACTGTCAAGTTAATTTAAGTATGCAATTCAGAAACACTGACGATCAGACACTTATAATGAATCCTGAGGTTTTTATTCTGCATAAAATAAGATACACATATATATATATATATATATATATATATATATATATATATATATATATAAATTATATATATATATATATATATAATATATATATATATATATAATATATATATATATATATATATATATATATATAATAAATTATATATAATATATATATATATATATATATATATATATATATATATATATATATATATATATATATACAGGGTGGGCCGTAAGTTTCCATACATAGGAAAAATTAAACGTTTGTTTTTATGTTTCAGATACCCTAAGAATATGCGTTTGACGTAAGATCTTGTTTACTGATGAAGCAAATTTTTACGTCAATGGAGAGGTTAATCGGCAAAACATACGTTATTGGAGTAATGCTAACCCTAACTGGCTGAGTCCGACGAAGATGCAAGGTGCCGGTAAAGTGATGGTGTGGGCCGGGATATGGGGTGACAGAATTATTGGACCAATTTTTGTCAGTGGAAATCTTAATGCCGAAAGGTATCTTAACATGTTGCAAGAAGAGATTTTCCCATCCCTGCTAAACGAGGAAGGTAACTTCCCAGTTTACTTCCAGCAAGATGGAGCTCCACCTCATTATGGTCTTCACGTGCGTCGGTATTTGGATCAGCAGTTTCCGGATGCTTGGATTGGTCGGCGTGGTCCTGTGGAGTGGCCTCCCAGATCCCCAGATCTCACCCCCCTTGATTTCTATCTTTGGGGGCATTGAAGGCCATGGTGTATCAGGAAAAGATACGAGACATAAATCATCTAAAGGAACGTATCACCAACGCCATTACAAGCATAACGTCAACTGTGCTAATGCGTGTTCATCAACAGTGGGGACACGTATTGAAATGTGTTTTCAAAACAATGGCAACCATGTAGAGCATATTATATAAATAAAAATGGTTGTCCATAAAAAAATGTTTATTTTTCCTATGTATGGAAACTTACGGCCCACCCTGTATATATATATGTGTGTGTGTGTAAAAGGTTGGCAAAAGTAAATAGACATCTTCGGTTCTTCCATGTTGTTTTTGGTTTGAGAATAAAAGTCAGTAAATAATAAGATATATTGAATCAATATAGTTAAAATTGTGTTACTTTTACCTTTGCATTCTGTAAAGCTGACACATGTTCTCGCATACCATTGATGAGCTTTGCTATTTATTGTTGAAGACAGTGATCGTGGTATCTATTTACTCGCGTTCGGAATTTTCGCCGCAGGACTTTTCGCCGCCGGACTTTTCGCCGCAGGACTTTTCGCCGCCGGACTTTTCGCCGCAAGGAATTTTCGCCGCCGCAAAAGAATTTTTAAAAAATAAAAAATAAGTTGACGATTGGTTAGGTTAAGTCGTAATATTTTCGTTAGTTTTAACGTTTTATTTGATGGATTCATTTAAAAAATGTCTCCTATAGATCCTAGCGTAGTTTACGTTCTATTATGTACTTTTGCAACATATCCATATTCTTTTGCCTCCATTTTCTAATATTTCTTGATGAAGTTGCAATTGATGGCATTAGATAACAACCTGCATCATCTAGGCTTGCAGAAGCATCGGCAATTAGTGATCTTGCAGATAATTGGGAGTTAGTAGCCGTCGTTTTCATACTTGCTATTGTGGCGTACACTTTAGGCTTTGATGGGTTTGCAGAATGACTATGCTCACCAAATGTTTTGCAAATTACTATTTTAGCGTCACTTTCTAAAATTGTATGCACTCTTGCCTTCCAGTTTTTTATTTCACACTTCCAATACGATTTTATAAAACTTTGACAGTATCTGTTATTGCATGTGCAGTATCACTTTAAACCATCAAAAATGGTTTTTAAAACCTAAGGGTTCAAAACCTTTGAAGTACATGAAATCACTTATTTAAGAGAATTAATAAATGAAAATGTCCAAGTCATCCAAACCCGACGTATTAGAGAGTTCAGAAATTTGGTAGGCTTATATTTATATATCTATACAAATTATATATTTTGCGGCGAAAATTCTTTGCGGCGAAAATCCTTGCGGCGAAAATTCCTACGGCGAAAAATCTTGCGGCGAAAAGTCCGGCGGCGAAAAGTCCTGCGGCGAAAATACCTAGATTGCTATTTACTTAATCAACCCTTTTCGTATATATATATATATATATATATATATATATTATGGGATTGAACTCAGAATAGTCTCCTGAGGTTTTTTCATGATACACACAGACTGTGTATAGAACAAGGAACTCTTCTGAGAAAATAAATCTACTATAGTCCGAATAAGTAATGGTAAATGACAAACACTATAGTTTTTTCTTTTTCATGATGTTAGCCCGACGTGGGCAACGGGTCACTCACAAAGAGGTTCCAAAAATATAGCTTTCCTCACCAGCTATCTGCAAAGCAGATAGGAGCCAGCTTTGGGACAGGATCTAGGGTTTACAGCTACACCTAGCCTACTATATTCAGAACCTCAATATAAGCAAAAGACTTGTTGCATTCACGTCGGATTGAATACACCAAAGAAAAAGGGATAACTATTGTATTTTTAGCCAACAACCAAAACTTAAACCTCAACTGGCAAAATTGAGTGTCCACTTTTCAAGGCACATAACATGGTCGTTTCATGATGGGATTGAACTCAGAATGGTCCCCTGAGGTTTTTTCATGAGGTTTTTCATGATATAACTAGTGTTTGTCATTTACCATTACTTATTCGGACTAAGGTGGATTTATTTTCCCAGAAGAGTTCCTTGTTCCATGCACGGTCTGTATGTATCATACACACACACACACACACACTATATATATATATATATATATATATATATATATATTATATATATTATTATTTTATATATATATATATATATATATATGAGAGAGAGAGAGAGAGGAGAGAGAGAGAGAGAGCTGAGTAAAGTGGTATTTAATTATTTCTATTTATTTCGTGTCGTCTTCTGTGACAAAGGTTCGAACCCTACAAGGAAAAGGGAAATTTATTTCTTATGTATTTAACGTTAAACTTACGTTGTTGTATAATATACTGTTCTGGACTGGCATAAGATAATGAACTGGTATGTAATAATACTCCATCAATGAAAATGAATTGAAGTGGAATATGACTGAAATTTCCTCCAATAGATCGCTCCACTCATTCATTTATACTTGTATAAACTGTATTTTTAACAAGCCTCGTTTTGTTAATAATTACACTGGCCAACAAAATGAAACTTTTTTTTCTCATCACAAACATGATCACACTTTTCTTAATGCATTTTTCGCGCTGATTCCGAATCTGGTTTTATTTTTTTCTAGCACGTATAGTTATATAGATACACTGGTTTTGATATCTTTAAGTTTTTGATATTGCTATAAGAAAATTTATGGATGTATAGATCACACTTAGGAATGCTAAACAACAAATACATCATATACTTTATTCAATGTACTTATAAATAAAGAATATACACATTATTTTATTAAAAGCGCTGTGAGTGTGATTTCCTTTTGTAAATTTGGCCTGGATTGTCACGATACAGCATCCAACAATGGTCCGCCATCATGCTTTCATTCCAATATCCTTGGTAGCGCTTCTCCATCATCTGAATATCTTGATGGAAGTGCTCTCCTTGCTCGTCACTCACTGCACCAAGGTTTTCAGGAAAGAAATCTAAGTGGGAATGAAGGAAGTGAATTTTTAACGACATTCGACACTCCATTTCTTTGAAGGCATCAAGGAGGTTCTTGACTCCATCCTTATACGCAGGTGACTTGTTGCTTCCAAGAAAGTTTTCACATATCCATTTGAACGCCAGCCAAGCCTTCAATTCCAGCGGACTTAGGACTTTTTCAAATTCAGTGTCATTAAAAACCTCCCTTATTTGTGGCCCAACAAAAATTCCTTCCTTCAATTTTGCTGCAGTAACCTTCGGAAATTTCCTTGAAAGGTATTGGAACCCTTCAGAATTGACTTTACCCATTGCTTTAACAAAATTCTTCATTAAACCAAGTTTAATGTGAAGAGGTGGCAGATAGATCTTTTGGGGATCCATTAAAGGGACAGACTGGACATTGCTTATCCCTGGGACATATGTATACCTAAGTGGCCAGTCACGTTTGGTGTAATGTTCTATAGTGGCGCGACTGTCCCACAGGCAAAGGAAACAACAAAATTTTGTGAATCCTGACTGCATACCCATAAGCATTCCTATAACTTTTAGATCTCCACAAACATTCCATTGATGACTGTCGTATTTGATTGCCTTAAGTAGTATATCCATATTGTCATATGTCTCTTTTAGATGGACGGAATGGGCAATGGGGATGGATGGCATTATATTACCATTATGCAAAAGAACTGCTTTCAGGCTTCTCTGCGACGAATCAATAAAGAGGCGCCACTCAGATGCCACATACGTCTGAGATATGGCTGTAAATAGTCCATTGATGTCATGGCAATAACAGAGAGGACCGTCTACTGAAAAGAATGCTGTTAATTCAAAATTCCGCTTTCGGTAGTAACTAATACGAACATTGTTCTCAAGTAAATTGTTCTCCTTTAGTCTTGAGGCGAGAAGCTCTGATTTCTCTTTAGACAGCGATAAGTCTCTAACAAGATCATTCAACTGTCCTTGGGTTAACTTTTTAGGCTCTAAATGTCTACCTTCAAAAGTGTACTCTGGTTCTGTAGATGGTCCGGAAACGCCAGTTGCACCTTCATCACTTTCCATGTCATCTATGATAGAATCTAGCCTATCACTTGGGGGAATTGGAATGGGCAATGTTTCATCATGTTTTACTGGTCTACGTGCTGAATCCAAGTTTGGATATACAATCTGGTGTTTGTTCTTGGCAGAAAACCCCATTAAGTTCACACTACAAAAATAACAGTCTTCATGATGATCTCTCGCTCCCTCCATATCATGGGTATGGCAAATGGCATTGAAGCTTTCTTTTTGTTAAGCCAATCACGTAATCCATTTGAACAGCCAGAACAGATTTGATGTGGCGCCCATGGTTTATCTTGGTCACCTAGATGGCAACCAAAGTATAGCTTGTATATTTTCTTAATGTCGGTTGTAATACTTCGTCGCTGTGTTTTAGTTGTCAACTGGCCGCATACGAAACAGAACTTGTCGGGGTCATTCTTATATTGTCGAGGCATGTTGACTGACCTGAGCAAACTATAAATTAAAAAAAAATGTACACCAACTTGACACAACAAGTTCTTGGACTGGACTGATCTTTTGACACAAAAAGCACGGCGTTGTTGCCTGAATCACAATGCTGCTAGACGTAAAAGCTCACACCTGAAATACATAAGATGTATAATTAAGATAATTGAAATAAATAAGATGAATAAACTAAAAAAACACAATAAAATAAACACAATCAAATGTTGAAATATTAGTAGGCCCCCTATTTTGCCTATTTAAAATGGTTAAATCTGTGTAGTTATATATATGCCTTCATCTTGAAAACTATACGTGCTAGAAAAAATCTGAATGCAGTTTTGGAATCAGCGTGAAAAATGCTATCCAGCCACCACAAATTTTACTCTGATGAAAAATCTTTGTTGACCAGTGTTATTATGGAAACATTACCATTTATATATTTATTATTTCGCATATAATATTATGTAAAAATGAAGGGTGGGGCTTAGTAAAAAAATGTATTACTTTCACCCAATCATATGGCTCTAAATCTTCTAGCAGTCAGCATCCAAAATTTCACCAATGCGCTTTAGACATACTCACATACATACATATCATACATAGCCATATAAGAACGCCGACGAACTTTCCTCCGTATCTGTACTGTACGTATATAAATGCATATGCACATCTACATACATATATACTTTAAAATTATAGCGTATCACTGAATTGGTTACTCGATAGGTGAAGATTATGTAACATTGAGAGCAGTGAAGTTTGCATCGTTGTGGATTTAGAAAAGAATTCAGAAATGTCTGTGCATAAGTAGTGCTGAGATTATCAAGATGGCTTTTAACAAGATTTGAAAGTGGAATGAGATGACACTTGTTTGATTAGGGTAGGAAAGTTATTCCATAGCGAGGGAGCGACTCATGACACTGGCATTTTACTAGCATGAGATCGTCTCATGCTTGATTAAAGATCGTCATTATTTCTGAGATCCATAGCAGGATGATGTTGATGGTTCGAAGGAAACTGTAACACCCAGTGAGGAAGGTAATTGTGCATAACTTTGTATGCAAATGTGCAAATACTAAATTGCAATTTCAAATTTATAATTAGCCATCCTAACTGTTCTCTAAAGGGCGTTGCATGATCGATTTTCTTTACATACCCACATGCCACTATAACTGCAAAGTTTTTGCACGTTTTGAACCTCTTGGTTTTTTTTGGTAAAGTTGAGGAATATCTACTCCAAATGAAAGGACATTAGAATATACTCATTACCAGACTGTTACCAACAATTATATTGAAGTTGTGTTAGAAAAAGAGCAAAAGTATGACTGCTACAGCTTCCGTAAAAAGTTCGCCTTAAAAAAATTTCTAAAAAGCCATTAAATTTACTAGGCGGTAATATTCTGTTTTCCTTACGATATTTTATTCTTTTTAGTGACTAATAAAGTTTTATGAACAAAAGCCAATCATTACTGATTACTCATTTTTATGCTTTCCAGAAATTTTATGTTTTTAGGCGAACTTTTTGCAAAGTGTACTTCTGCATAAAATTCCACACAAGAATTGACGCAATGACGAATACATCATTGAAAAATTGGCGTCATAGTTTGGAGTCATAATATAACAAAAAACGAGCATACACTTGTCATCACTTTGCAGTTATTTATTCAGAACGAAGAGCGAAGTGAAAGAGAGCGTAATTATTGCATTATATGCTCCACTGCTTCGATAACTTCGTTCGAGTGTGCCGTTTGAGCGCGACTCGCAGAGGGCGCTCTTATCGATCATTAATCAAACATGCGGTCAATGCGGGAACACGGAAGAACATTTGCGTTTCATCTCCTATCCCCGCCCTTCTGCAGTGGTCGGAGAAGAGCAAAATAAGTGAAAATAAGAGCTCTTTTTAACCAACTAGTTTACCTTCATTGTCTTTGATATATATACAGGGTGTTCTAAAATGACCTAATAAACTTTTATATGAACGCAATATCGTAACAAAAATTATGCGATATTTATCAATTTTATTTCAAATACAAGAAGAAGAAAAGCAACAATAATTCTTTATTTAGATGTTCAAAGTGTCTTCCTTCAATTTGAACACATTGTTCACAACTTCCGACTACTGATCGACGGACATATAAAAGTTTACTAGGTAATTTAGAACACCCTGTAGTATATAATATATATAGATAATATTATATTTTTTACAGGTATATAAATGACAAACATAACCACGAAAGAAATTTAAAACACGAAATAGTGCTCAAGCGGTTTCTTCTAATGGCATCCTCAGGAACACTGAAATTAATAATAAGATTAAGATTATACTGTATATAGTTCATAAAAAAAAATAATAATTGGTGCAGATAATATTGGAGGAGTAGCATGCAGTTCACGTAGAAGAGCTACTAGAGTTTTAGCGCCTTGCTCTTCTTATCTAAATCTGATCTGAAAGAATTCAAACTAGTAGGATCGAACGAAAAAAAGGCCCTGGCTAAGATTGAAATTGTTTGTAAATTGAATAATGGCAGACTCAAGAATATTTCTACATATTAACAATGATGCTTGAGTGGAACAAAATTGAAGAATTATTCCAATTCACGTTTAATGGTCAGTATTATCGACAGGTTTTTGGGATGGCCATGGGTAATCCTTTGTCATCTCTCCTCTTCAATATTTTTATGGAGTTTTCTTGAAATACTGTAACTTACATTCCGAGGATCCTGGGGGGTTGGCATCCCATGGTTGCGGTACGTCAACGATATTTTGTGTATCTGACCCACGAGGCGTGACCTACTGTAGATAACTTCCTTGTTCAGTTAAATAATCAAGTCCCATCCATTAAGTTTACTTTGGAAGTGGAACAAGACAACTCAATCCCATTTTTGTATGTGCGTGTACATGGGGAAAGCCCAGGTTTTAAGTTTAGTATCTATCGGAAAAAACAAACAATTTGTCCTATGTACACTTATACTCTGGACATGACACCCCCATCAAGAAAGCTATATTTTCTTCTGTTTCCCCGTACTCTTGGGATCGCCAGTGCGGAATACATGGCTGCTGACTTAGAAGAATCAACAATATTGGAAGCGATTTGTGTTACCCACCTGCTTTTTTGGAATCTTGCCTTAATAAGGCAAAACGAACCTTCTATCGTGTGAATAATAACCCTCGCACTTTGTCGAAGAATATTTTTCCAGGTTTTTGAGGCATTGCTAATATACTTAAACTTTTGAAAATTAATATAGTATTCTCATATGCCAATACAGTAAACCCCCGATATATTAGACTAATTTGGAATCCCCAGTCCAATATAAGCGAAAGTCCAATATATCCGAAAATACATATATATACACACACAATCTTATTCAATATAAAAATTACACGTCCGCCACAAACATTACACTTCCTAAAATAAAGAAATAAATACAGTACAACGGTATAAATTATATATACCAGTCATGAATTCAGTTCCTCTGCAGTTGGAAGTTGTGCTGGTGGGGTTGGAGGGGATGGTTGAGGTGGTGCTGGTCATAATTACTATACTGTATGTACAGTACATCACTAAACTTAACTTCAGTACAGTACGGTATTGACACAATTAAACACAACTAATATGCTATACAGTAAGTACACTTACAATGCATATAGTACTGCATTACTACACTTATATAAAGGTACACTAGTACACTGTATATACTGTTATACTATACGCTAGTACACTGTATATACTGTTACACTATATACGAAGAGTGATCAAAAAGTATCGATAATTTTATTGCTACGGACAAATGAATGCAAAAAAGAAATAACCGTTTACATATGTGAGTCTTCCTGCCCTTTGGCGTCTGCAGTCTGAAGCAAAATCTGCTATCATGAGTCAGTAGTTGGTTGGAGCGTTTAAAGGGAGGGTGTGTTTTTGCAGTACGTCTAAATCTCGGAAATGGAGCAACGCGCGTGCCAAACTTGGAAAATCTGCATCGGATACGAACGAAATGATTAAAACAGCTTTTGGAAATGATGCTCTCAGTATAGCTAACGTTTACAAATAGCACAAAAAGTTTAAAAATGGAGAAACATCGCTTGAAGACAAGGAACGCAGTAGCCGCCCTTCCACTTCTCATTACGGATGAAAATGTTCAACAGATTCGATTTCTGGTACGAGCAAATGTTTCTCCATTTTTAAACTTTTTGTGCTATTTGTAAACGTTAGCTACACTGAGAGCATCATTTCCAAAAGCTGTTTTAATCATTTCGTTCGTCTCCGAACGCGTGTTGCTCCATTTCCGAGATTTAGACGTACTACAAAAACACACCGTCCCTTTAAGCACTCCAACCAACTACTGATTCATGGTAGCAGATTTTGCTTCAGACTGCAGACGCCAGAGGGCAGGAAGACTCACATATGTAAACGGTTATTTCTTATTTGTATTCATTTGTCCGTATACACTGTATATACTATGCACAGTTTTCTGGATATATTTGACAGTAATCTAATATATCCAAAAATGTTGAATAGAGAGTTTAATGTCCGATAAAAGTGAAGTTCAATAAATGCGAGTCCAGTATATCGGGGGTTCACTATACTGTGAAAAATGTCATAATAAAGAATAATCCTACCAATAATTCAGGCATTATCTATAAAATTGGTTGTAAACAATGTGACTCCTTTTACACTGGACAGATGGGGAAAGACTTGAACACTCGTGAACCAACATCACTATTCCATTAGAACGGAACAATCTAAACCTCATCTTTTCCTCACTGAAACTCAGGTGTCTGGGACGACTGACAGCAACCCCTTTTCTGTACCCTCTTACTTTCTGTTTACTCAATTTCATTCCAAAGGTGGTTATTGCGTATATGTACGCAATGACCTAACTTGTTCTCGTATTCGCGAACTCGAATCTTTCGAATTCTATACCCTCTGGGCTACGGCTTACATGTCAATCTCAAACTACAGTAAATACATCTACGCAGTTTACCTTTCTTCTAATTCTCCTGACGATCCAAAATTCTCTGACTATCTCACTTCCAAAGTGGAATATATTCTTTCCCGCTCTTCCTTTGCTGAAATCTCCATTTTCGGAGACTTCAATGTTCACCACCACCTTTGGCTTTCCTCCCATTTCACTGACATCCCTGGTGAACTAGCTTACAACTTTTCTATCCTAAATGACCTAGAGCAGATTGTACAGCACCCTACTCGTATCCCCGATCGCCTTGGAGATCGGCCCAACATCCTGGATTTATTTCTTACCTCTCATCCTTCTTCTTTCTCTGTGAAACTTTTTTCTCCGTTGGGCTCCTCCGATCACAATTTATACCTGTTTCCTGTCCTATCGCTCCAATTCGGCCTTTGGATCCTCCCAAGAGGAAGCGCCTTTGTCACTTCGGCGCCGCTGATTGAGAGGCTTTGGGGCAGTACTTCTGTGATTTCCCATGGAATGATTACTGCTTCCGTGGCCGGGGCCCTTCTGGGTGTGCTGAGCGCATCACAGAGGTGATTCTCTCAGGCTTGGAGGCGTACATTCCATATTCTATTCCTACTACAACTGCAAAAAAAACCTTGGTTTAACCTTACTTGTTCTAATGCTATCCGCAACAGAGAGGAGGCTTTCAGAAGGTACCGTCGCCATACAATTGACTCTCACTCAGTTTATATTTCTGCCCGGAATCTTGCAAAATCTGTTCTTCGATTTACCAAAAATTCCTTCATCCATCCGACAAAAATGTGAAAATCTATCAAATTCTAATTCTTCTCGCTCTTTCTGGCATCTAGCTAAGAACCTCTTCAACAACTTTATTTCCCCTTCTTTCCCCCCTCTTTTCCATTCCGACGGCACAGTTGCCGTTTCTTCTCCTGACAAAGCTGAACTCTTCGCTCAAACTTTCGCCTCCAACTCAACCCTGGACGATTCCGGTGCTGTTCCTCCATCTCCTCCCCCCTCTGACTATTATATCTGAAATTAGAATCTCTTCTAAAGATGTTTTTTCTGCCCTATCTAGGCTCAACTCTAGGAAGGCGTATGGTCCTGATGGTGTTCCTCCTGTTGTTCTTAAGAAGTGTGCTTCTGTGCTGATACCCTGCCTAGGCAAACTCTTTCGTCTTTGTCTCTCATCTGGTACTTTTGCTTTCGGGATTTCGGTGAAACTTTTGCTATTGCGCTAGACGTATCAAAAACCTTTGATAGAGTCTGGCACAGATCTTTAATTTCCAAACTGCCCTTCTTCGGTTTCTATCCTTCTATCTGGGCCTTCATCTCTAATTTCCTTTCTGGCCGATCTATAGCTGCAGTTGTAGATGGCTACTGTTCTTCTCCTAAAGCTATTAACAGTGGTGTTCCTCAGGGTTCTGTCCCGTCACCCACTCTTTTCCTTTTATTTATTAATGATCTTTTAATTCTCACTTCCTGTCCTATTCACTCCTATGACGAGGATTCCACTCTTCACTTCTCCACCCGCTTCCCAAAGCGTCCCTCTCAACAGTCACTCCATGATTCGCGTAGTACGGCTATGGGACACCTGACCTCTGATCTTTCTGTTATATCTAATTGGGGCAGAGAAAACCTTGTGGTTTTCAATGCCTCAAAAACTCAGTTCCTCCATCTGTCTACTCGTAACAATCTTCTACACAACTATCTCCTTACCTTCAACAACATACAGCTCAATCCTTCCTCTTCTCTTAACATTCTTGGCGTTTCCTTTTCTCGTCATCTTTCGCGGAAAGATCTCATATTCTCTTTCGAAACAGCTTCTAAGAGGTTAGGTATGCTGTACTGCCTCCGCGGTTTCTTCACCCCCACTCAGTTGCTGTCTTTGTACAGGGGTCTTGTTCACCCCTGTATGGAGTATGCTTCTCATGTGTGGGGTGGCTCAACCCACACAACCGTACTTGACCCGGGTGGTAATCAAAGGCTTTTCGTCTCATCAATTCCCCGCCTCTTACTGAGTGTCTTCAGTCTCTCTCTCTTCACCGCAATGTTGCTTCACTCTCTCTTTACTATCGCTATCATAACGGACATTGCTCTTCTGAACTCTCTAACTGCATGCCTCCTCCTTTAAGGAGAGCACGCAGTACTAGACTTTCTACACTTTCTCATTTCTTTTCTGTCTAACTATCTAATGCAAGGGTTAATCGATATTTTCAGTCTTCCATCTACTCAACCGGTCAACTCTGGAACAATCTTCTTCATTCCATCTTTCCTCCTGTCTATGACCTCCCACCTTTCAAACGCAGAGTGTCTAGGCATCTCGAAAACCCCGGACCTTGATTTTGGTTCTCGTCTTCTTCTATGGGAGGGGCGCTTTTGCGGCATTTGCCCTTGGCCCCTCCTTCCTGCATAAAAAAAAGAAGTCGTAGAACGCCCTTTTTGTCTATTGGTCAGAGTTGTCCCATTGTATTGATTGGAATAATTCTTCAGTTTTGGTAATAGAAACATTCTTAAATCTGCCATTATTCAACTTGCAAACAATGTCAACCTCAGACAGGTCCTTTTTTTCGCTCGATCCTGTTAGTTTGAATTCTTTCAGGTCAGATTTAGATCAGAAGAGAAAGACGCTAAAACTCTGGTAGCTCTTCCACGTGAATTTTATGCCCCTCCTCCAATATTATCTGCACCAATCATATTATTTTTGTTTTACTTTGTAAACTATATGTACAGTAGTCATAATCTCATAATTTCAGTCTTCCTGAGGTGAGGATGTCATTAGACGAAAGCACTCAAGCACTATTTCATGTTTTAACTTTCTTTCGTGGTTATTTCCATCATAAATATTATTCACGTGTTATTTTCGTGAAATAATTTTCATATATATATATATATATATATATATATATAATATATATATATATATATATTATATATATATATATATATATATATATATATATATATATTATATATATATATATATATATATATATATATAAAAGGGGGTAAAATGTAACTTTTAAGTTACCCCTAAAATTAGTAATTTATTTTTTATATCATATATGTAAACGTGAATATTGTTTTTTCAAGTGACTCTCCCCCTTCCGTGTGGGGATTATAGGTGTTTCCGATATGACCTTTTTTTTACTTCTTTTTATACACATGAGACAAATCTGACACTTTTTATTTCGTGTATCTCTCAGGTGTCGTGGGTTCGACGCCGCGATTATCACCTGTTGACCGTGGGTAGACAGGTGTATTCATCTGACCAGCGAGTTGGGGTCAAAGTCTCTCCTGATGGAAGCGACTGGATGCTGACGATTCGATGGGTGACTCCCAATGACGCAGGGAAATACGAGTGCCAAGTTTCATCCCATCCGCCGCAGGCACTCATGGTCAACCTGAACGTCGTTGGTGAGTTCAATCATTTATTTTAATTATTAATTACGGGTAGGTTATTTACACTAAAAAAAAACAAATTTGACAAAACTAAATTAATAATTATTTACTGTATGGAGATACATTTAAAATAAAATGGCTGTAATTTAATTCCCTTTAAAATGTAAAAGTGGAAGAAAGACGAATTCCAACGTGCCTGAAGGTGGAAGTTATACATGGCAACATTGTGAGAAAAAGTTAAAGCCAAAATTCCGTTTTTCTACCACTTTAACGTAAAAGTGTACTTTTTATTTCAATAACGGAATAATGGCGTTATTCTCTGCGTTAAACCTTTGAGAGAAGTAGTTTAACGTCCAAATCAAACGCTATAAATTTTTTTTTGTAACGGGGAAGAATGCTTTTAAAATGCTAAAAAAGTGGCTTAAAATACGTTGAACATTTTGAAAAAAAAAAAAAAAAAAAAAAAAATATATATATATATATATATATATATACTATATATATATATATATATATATGATACACACAAACCGTGCGTGGAACAAGGAACTCTTCTGGGAAAATTAAATCCACTATAGTCCGAATAAGTAATGGTAAATGACAAACACTATAGTTTTTTCTTTTTCAGGATGTTAGCCCGACGTGGGCAACAGGTCACTCGCAAAGAGGCCCCGAAATATAGCTTCCCTAACCAGCTATCTGCAAAGCAGATAGAATCCAGCTTTGGGACAGGATCTAGGGTTTACAGCTACAACTAGTTTTGTTTTTTGGCTAAAAATAAAATATTTACCCCTTTCTCTTTGATGTATTCAATCCAACGTGAATGCAACGAGTTTCTTGCGCATATTGAGGTTCTGAATATATCATAGTAGGCTAGGTGTAGCTGTAAACCCTAGATCCTGTCTCAAAGCTAGATCCTATCTGCTTTGTAGATAGCTGGTGAGGGAAGCTATATTTTGAGGCCTCTTTGCGAGTAACCCGGTGCCCACGTTGGGCTTTCCATCATGAAAAAGAAAAACTATAGTATTTGTCATTTATCATTACTTATTCGAACTACTGTATAGTGGATTTAATTTCTCAGAAGAGTTCCTTGTTCCATGCACGGTCTGTGTAATATATATATATATATATATATATATATATATATATATATATATATATATACACTGTTTTCTTAGTAATTTTTAGAACTTTTTACCCCATTAAGATCTTTACCTCAACTTCAAGTTTCTATTAATCTGTAATTTTGTCTTATATCCCTCTCTATTTTATTCGTACACAATTTTGGTGTTTTTTCTCTACTATTATTTAAAGTTATTTACAACTTGGCTAACAACTTCTCAAGGGACTATTTGAAAGTTTGAAACCCATAAAAAAATAAAAAAGTGCCATACTTTGAATTCACTCCTTGTGAACACTGAATCTTGAAAAACTCTTCTTGAGTTGGAATTTTTCTTCTATTTAAAGGAGTAATAAAAGGAGTAGTAAAGCCGTCCTTCCTCTTTCGTTCCTTTTGCAAGAAAACTTTTTTCCTTGCTGTCATTTCTCCCCAGTTTTTATAGAGTTTTCCATCCAATTACGGCGTATTGGGGATTCTTTTTGTTCAGAATCCGAAATGTGCGTCATGTCTTCGATGTTCCATAAAACCTTTCCAGGTAATACATAATCAGGGAGACTAAGGGGTCGAAAACCGGTCATTCAGTGCCTGAAAAAGAATTATTTTAGGATCTCTTACTGTCGTTGTTAATGGTCTATTATTATAAGACGACGGTGCGGGATTTCAACGGTCTTTCACGAGTTATTCTTATTATCTGTCTGGAAGTAATTCTTATTTAATTCTAAAAATTTCTTCATTCTATCGACGTCTGGACTTTGTTTCTATGTCAGTATTTGTGACGCTGACTTCGTTTCCATTTTATCTTCACAGTGCTTGCGAGTTATTCGGATCAGTAGACTTTACTATTGATCATATTAAACAAAACTTATGTTTTACGTAATGTAATACGTATTGCTCACATACGGATTTCTCATCTTTGAAGAGAAATTGGATAAAACTAATTTGTAATCTCATTTTTCTCTCTATGACCTTTATCATTTACTGTGATGGTAGATTTCTAAAATGTCGATAAAGGCCAAAACTATAAAACGAAATAAAGTTTGGAATGTTTTCACTCTTTTTATGACCCATTTGGTTGGTGCGTCAACTCTACACGACTTGAAATACCATATATATATATCCGTCGCGCTAATACAGTCGTATATTCCTGGATTCGATCGGAACGGAATGACAGAATGGATTATGCGTTATATAATATTTAATTCTTCTGCTTGTCGATTAAGCTCCCTTTGGAATTGACTTAAATACGAAAGGAAGCAATTCTATAATCTATAGGAATGGTGTTCTGATAGTTGGAAGCCTAAATCGAATCGTGGTTGAGGAACATGACAGGTGCACTCTTAAAATTCGATTGAAACTTATTTTAAAATTCTATTTTAGGGCCTTTAGCTTTAGCCGAGTTTTTTAGTTCAGCTGTATAGGGAAGATTCAAAATAGTGACTGTCATCTTGATATAAATGCTTGGTTTACTGTTTTATTAATGTGCTCAATTGCTCATGGCAATGTATGACCAGAATATAATATAAAGTGTTTAGTTATTATATGACATCAGTCACTCTCTTGATAATGTAAATATTTTTTCGACATTATAATAATTGTTGTTTTTCTTTGGATTTTTGTTTGAAATATTTGTAAAAATTATATATTGACGGTATTTATATTTTTGTATCAATAATACAGGGTGTTCATAAAAGACCTGAACGATTTCAATCTTTATTAATATGATAACCCAATAACATACAAAGAAACAATTTGTCCATGTGACTCCGCACAGCTAAAAGTTTTACATGCATGTTTAATAAACTTCAACATGTGCGCCATTGGTCGCCCGTACAACATCCAATTGATATTCAATTTCTCGCCATGTACGTTAAAGTATGCCAGCGTCGACCATCGCTATTGCATCCCTGATCCTGATTCGTAGTTCATGGATGTTGACAACCTTGGTCTTGTACAAAAAAACTTTATTAGTTGCTCTATCGCTTACACATGTTCATGCTTTATATCTTATTTAGTATGAAAAATATTAACGAATCAAAACGTTCAGATCTTTTATGAACGCCGTGTACGATAATAATAATGATAATGATAAGCTTTATTGGTAGGATATAAATCCCATAAAATAGTACACTATTCTTGAAGGTAATAAGTGATAACATAAATTAAACAATAATAAATTTAAAAAACTAAAAATTATGACTAAAAGGGAAATAAAAATAAGACACGAACTGAAACAAGTAAAAATGAAAACTACCAAAGGCTGTATTCTTTTTTCTTCTACGAAAAGAATAAAAAAAAATAATAAAAAAATAAAAAGCACACGTAGCGACATTACCAACATATACCAACATATATATATATATATATATGATAATGATAATGATGATAATGATAATGACAATAATAATGTTTATTGGCAGGAGACATCCACCAACCTAAAAAAAGGTACAGTATTCATCAAGGTAATCAACGATACAACTAATTAAACAATAATTTTAAAAAATGCAAAAAAAGGACGACGGTAATAAAAAAATAACAATAATACACGTAAAGAAACGATAAATAATAAAATTAGTGATAAGAGCTTCATAAAAATAAAAAGTATACGTAATGAAATGGTTAATGCGGGAGTTAAGTGGAACTATAGACAAACACTTTTAACCAAGAGGCCCATAGTCTATTAGATATAAAGCAGGGCTGATGAATAGCTTGGACAATTGAATTGTCTGAGTTCTTAATTCTTCGCATTAAACTGTACTGAGTACATCTTGTTACCTTAGAGAGGCTCGGAAAGTTGCGGTTAGCGAACATTTGAGAGGCTGAGCATCTTGGAGGTAACTTATGCAGCAGCCTGTAGGATCTGTTGTAAAGTGAGGGGTCTGCAGGAACGTTTTTTATAATTAACCCAGAATTCTTGCCCATAAATATTAGTGCAAAAAGTACGTAAAAGAGCGTCTTCAGCTTCGCTTGTACAGAATTTGAAGTTCCTTATAATAATGTTTGTCTTAGCACAGTAACTTCGATATTGTTTTCTTATGTCTGAGTCGTCACTCAAGGAGCTGGCGATAGTTTGACCCAGATACTTAGCCCTATATGGACAACTGTTACAAATTTCTAACCTTTCATATACAGCTAGGGTGATTCAAAAAAATCAAAGTTGTTTTTTTTAATTGTTCAACCTGTATTTTTGTTCCCTATGACAAAAAAGTAGTGTATGCCAAATTTGGTGAATTTTAAATAAAATTTACTATGTGCTACCAGGCGTCAAAGTTTCCCTCTTTTTCAATTTGTTTGTTTTTACAACTTATGATTGTATGTTTAATTGTTTATATTTCAGAATTTTTAATTAATGGTTTATATACTAGCTTGCTTTTAATTGTTGCTTGGAACTCGTAATTTTGATACCAATTAATCGATTATGGAAGCTAGGCCTAACTCACCATCACCCAGTTGCTCATTTGGGAGAAGTTCTACAAGAAAAGAAACTGAAGTATGGCTAATTGGGCAGCCCTCTGCAGTACTAAAAACATCCGTATTACCATCAGAGAAGGAAATGATGGCCCTCTTCATGCTCTACAGAAATATTAAAAAGCAAGACATTAGAGAATCATGCTGCTCTACTGCAGATGATGTGCTAGCAGTTTGGAAAAAAGCAGGAATACCAGCAAAACAAAGAATACATGTAGTAGATAAAATTCAAGGAATACTGAAGGAATGACAGCTGCTTAAGAAAAACAAAGCAAACAAATTGAAAAGATCACAAAATTTAAATAATAAAGAAGAAAAATGGAAAGATAAACTGGAAAACTTATTTGACATTGCTCATGAGAATGCTATGCAGCTTATAAAAATAGAAGATGATGATAAATTCTTGAAAATACAACGTGAGAAAGGACGTCATGGAAAAATGGGTACCATTGATAAGGCTGTTGCTAAAAATGAGCAAAGAGCAGCAGAAAAGCAACAACGTTATGAAAAGAGGAAAGCAGAAGAAGAGATCAAAAGAAAGAAGAATGAAGAGGCTGTCATACTCACCAGTACATCATCAGAATCAGAAGAGAGTAAAAGTGATGAATCTGGTTTCTGTGCTGCACAACCTTCAGCATGGAAAAGTAAGGTTGGCAAACGTAGAAAATTGTTTGATGATAAATTATTAGGAAGTCTTGATGTTGCAAAATTGAGTGACAGAAATGCGTCTCTTTTTAATGCAAACAATCAGACCGCTTGAATGGGACATCTGCGAACAAATAAAATGCATGTGTTTCAATACAACGGCAGCCATACTGGTCCTAGAAATGGTGCAGCTATTCTTCTAGAACAAAAATTCGACAACGATTTATTGTGGCTGGCATGTCGACACCATATATTTGAAATTATGCTGGAAGCTGTTGTTTCAAAGTCTTTATCACCATCTTCTGGCCCAGATATAGTCCGTTTTAAGAAGTTCAGAGAAAAATGGTCAAGCATTAATAAGGAGGACTACGAAACAGCATTATCAGATCCAGATATCTATGAAAATATTCATGACATCAAAGATGACATAATTATATTTGCAACAAATCAACTAGATACATTCCAACCAAGAGCGATTATCTAGAACTATTGCAGTTAACAATTATTTTTTGGGAGGTGAACCAAAAGGTGGAATCAAATTTAAACATCCAGCGGGACTTCATCGGGCTAGGTGGATGGCCAAAATTACATATTCATTAAAAATTTTTATGTTCAAATCTCAGTTCAAAATTTCAGTAAAAGACAAAAAAGGACTAAAAGACATCTGTCTATTTGCTACTCGGTTATATGTAAGGCATGGTTTACAGCTCCTGTGCCATCTTGCGCTCCTCGTCTTGATCTGGAATTATTACAGAATCTTGTAGTCTACAAACAAATAAATGACACAATTGCATTTGTTGCTATTAAAAAACTGTTAGGTCACCTCTGGTACCTATCAGAAGAACTGGTAGCCTTGGCCTTTTATGATGATGAAGACTGAAGTGCCTACTGAAATGAAAAACAAAATTGTAAAGGCCTTGCAAAATACAACAGAAACTCTTCCTGCAAAACGGGCTTTTCTAGATCCTGCACTTATTCCAACGAAGAATTAGAAGATTTTGTCACATCAAATACTCAAAGATTCTTTACAATAACAGAATTTAGTTCAAAATTTTTAATCAAAGATGCTAAAGAATGGCATAATGATAAAGAGTATAACTCCGCTAAGAAATCTATCAAACAGTGGAAAGTCGTGAATGATATAGCGGAAAGAGGAGTAAAATTAATGGATGAATATAATAAAATACTAACACATGACGAAGATCAAAAACAATTCTTGCTACAAGTAGTGAAAAACTTCAGGGCTGTTTACCCTGATAGAAAGAAACATTGATGAAGTAAGCACAGCTATTGTCTCAAATATCATGCTAGTTTAATTATGCATGCTTGTGGTTATGGTAGGACCTACGGGGGAGCTTTCCACATTAAAAAAAAGCAATGCGCCTTGTACTGTACCCCCTGGGTGGTGTGGAAAAATTTGACAATTTGAGTCGTTCTGTCAATTTTTAATTGCTGGTAGCAACCCCTAAAAATTAAAAATTTGCTAAAATATTTTAGGATAGTTGTTTTTATGCTGAAATGAACCATTTAAAGGGTTGAACACATTAAAATATAAAAATTTTTTTTTTACCCCAATATTTGAATCACCCTAATATACACGCATTTATAACTTAACCCTACAGAAAATTCTGTCTATAGAGGGTTGAATTCTTGTATCTGCTCTATTGGTTCGTCCATTAGCGTAGCCACGGGTTTTTTTGGGGGATTAGAACCCCCTCAAGGACCCTAGGAGTATAACAAAATAATAGGAAACATTTATTCACAGTTCATTATGATGATGATCAATTACTTTTAAAATTAAGTTTGGATTACTTAATTAGAAGCTACACGAGACGATATAAATTAAGAGGCGCACATAGTTTGTATACACATGTTTTACGTTTGATATTTACAGGGTGAACTTTGAAGGCGCTAGTTTGCATCCCGCGTATAAGTACAGAGTATAGCAGAAACTACTTTCTTTTTATGCAGGAAGGAGGGGTCAAGGGTGAATGCCGGCAAAAGCGCTCCCCCGATGGAAGAAGAAGAAGAAGAAGAAGAAGAAGAAGAAGAAGAAGAAGAGAGCCAAAATCAAGGTTTAGGGTTTTCGAGATGGCTAGACATACTGCGTTTGAAAGATTGTACAGTAGGTCATAGATAGGGGGAAAGATGGGGAGTGATGAAGATTGTTCCAGAGTTCAGCGGTTGAGTAGATGAAAGATTGAAAATACCGATTAACCCTTGCGTTAGAGAGTTGGACGGAAAAGGAATGAGAAAGTGTAGAAAGTCTAGTGCTGCGTGCTCTCCTTAAAGGAGGCACGCAGTTAGAGAGATCAGAAGAGCATATAACTCCCGTTTCTCCCGTCACTGTCCTCTTTAGCTGATCTTTTTTCCGTGTCTCATATACCCTGTGAGCAGTCTAGCATGCTCTCAAACACACACACACTTCTCCCTCTATTCTTCAGTACCTGCATTTTACACGCTACACAGTCTTTTCAGAATAATAGAAAAAAAAAAGAAATGTCACCATAAGCCTTGGAGATCTTGACTTCAGCTTGCTCCTTCTTATAAAGGGGCGGGGGTCAGTTTTTGCGGGCGCTTGCCCTTGACCTCTCCTTCCTGTATATATATATATATATATATATATGTGTGTGTGTGTGTGTATATATAATAGAAGAGGAGCAAGGAGCCTTGTCTAACTCCGCATGAGGAACCAAAACATTCGGACAATACATTTCCTCATCTAACAGTAAAAGTTTGGTGTTTGTGTGTGTGTGTTTGTACCAAAATTTCAATAAATTTAAAATATATGGTGGAGCATTACTGTCTTCTAATTCTTTAAACAGAAAACTGTAATTCACTCTATCGTATGCTTTGCTCATATAAAAAAAACTCTAACAACACATGTCAGTTGAATGAGACCTTTTAAAGTCAAACTAATTAGGAGTCGTCCATAAATTAATAATTCTCGAGTAATTTTGAGAAGCAGGAGGCAACAGCAATAGGGCTGTAGTTATCGCTAAATAGAATGTCCTCATATTTATTTTTGACAAGGGTATGATATAAACCCTCATAAACTCTGCAGGAATCACATCATTAGCATACTTTAAATGCTCATTCGACAGGGCATCTATTCCTGGTGAGGGTCCTGTCTTTAGCTTTTTAATCAGACTCTTAATTTTGGGCACTGAAATCTTCGTATTTTCACCGGCCCCACCTAATGTCGTTCCATTGCAGCATACATTAAAATTAATTCTCCCACCCCATATATATATATACACACACACATACACACAGTATATGGTAATTATGATAATAATGATGATGATGATGATGTCTGTTCGTTTATTCACGCCTAACGGCTATGATAATATGCAACAAATTTTGCATGCACAATTAGGGGAGAACCAGGGAAGGCTTTAATAACACACTCGCACCTTCCAGTCCTCCCAATGTTGTGTTTCTGGTGGCTTTTGCATTCATGTATATGTACTGCATACTGTATATATTCCACTTCAGTAAACAAAAGATATAAATATTAAAACATTCCTTCATATTTACTTTTTATTTTTAACTAAAGTTGGATTTATTTACATTATTTAGGTGCAGTATATTGCATATTGCAGAAAAGAAGAATACAAAATTAGATTCTCTCTCTCTCTCTCTCTCTCTCTCTCTCTCTCTCTGTCTATATATATATTTTTTTTTTTTTTTTTACGATAACGCCGCCGCCGAGGACGGAGTTTGTGATAAAATTTTAGTGTTTCATTTGTTTTTGTGTATTTTCTGAAAAGCGCCAAAAATGATAGTAATTTAAATAATTTATTGAATTATGGCGAGAGATTCGTGACGATTTTTGAGGGGGTTTTAGGGGTTTTTCTCCAAGATACTTCAATCACATTTTTCGAATTTAAATATTTGTTTGAATATTTTTTTTAAACTCTATTTTTCAATCTTTCAAATATATTTTTTTAATTTCCTGTTTTTTTTTTTAACATACTGTACTTGTTTAATTTTCCTTTAATTTATCTTTTTCTTATATTTTCCTCCTCCATTTTCTTTGGTTTTCATATTGATTTTGTATATTCTTTAAGTATTTATTTTGAATTTTGTAATTTTTTATTGTAGATATTTCTATGAAGTATGTACACTCTAAAAATTTTAGAACCGATAGTGAAAATAGGACTGAAAACACTCTGAATATGAAGTATGTACAGAGTGCATTCGATAGAACGAAAATACAGTAAGAGTTAATTGAAGGGTTTTCTTTAATCTCTGGAAGTGTATTTTTTGGTGTTCTCACTTAGTTTCAGGAGACGACGCTTATCAAGAAGATAACCGTTTCACCTACTCTCTATCTACTATCGACCTACTCTATAAGTACTCTTGAAGTTCTTTAGTTTCTTTTTTCTTTTGGATCTAAAGTAAGCGCAGAGGGCAGTTTTTAAGGGTTATTTTCCCCCCTCTTTTAATATCGTATTATTTACGTTGTTTCGTGATTCTATCTTTCATTTTATATTTATTTCTATAATCTTCAATATAGTTATCGTCTTTGTTTATTTATTCGGTTGTTTACTTATTTATTTATGTTACTTATTTAATTACTCGCTATTTTCTCGTTCCGTTTTTTTATCTTTTCCGTTTCCTTTTTGCCTTTATTTTCCACCGATGAACGAAGATCTTGTTTGTGATCCTGAAAAGCATAAACAGCTTAAGAAACAAACTCAACTTTATTCCTTATACGTAACTTTTAAAGCTTTAACAAAGACCTCCAACAAAGCGTTGAATTATTCCCATGATTTTTTCCTTTTGAGGAAATACTTTAAAAAATTCGAAGAAAAAACAAAAAATCTGAAGGAACTAAATACTTATCACAACTACTGTACACAGTAAAGAATTCAAAAACTTTTTGCATTGAAACTATGGACAATATTTTTTTGCCTTGAAAAATCAAACTTTTTTTGGAGGTAAAATTTGTTTCACTTACAATTTGACACTTTTTTCACCTTACCTACGGTTTCCTGAGAGGTTTCTTTGTAGTGTTAACGTTTATATTCTTATCACGTTGTAGAAATGCATCACGTTTTCTTAGATATTGAAAGTTTTCACGTACTTCCTCGTATTTGTTTCTTACAATCCAGAATCAAACTTGATTTTAGTAATTAAAGAAAGACAATTTGAAAATAAACCAAATTAAATACGGTTCTTAATAACTTAATTACAAAGTTTCGAGTTTGGGCTTACAAAGCGTGAGAGATAAAGATTATAATTAATTAGGTTTACGACGATAAAAGTCGCCTCGCTACGACGTGTTTAAATAATTCCATCTACCTTTCTTTGCGGATAAACTGAGTTGATTTAGCGCGAGAGGCGAACTGCTTAAAGTTTATTACAAATGTAGAGACCGGTTTATCGGGTGAGTGGTCACTGATAGACTGCGTTCATTAACTGTAGTATAGAATATAATCTTTGAGTTAATTGGTAATATAAAATGCTAAGATGAAGTTCTTGCTTGAGAAGAAGATAAAACTGTTCCACAAGTTGTTCATTTACTGATAATGTAATAACTTTGTTGTCGTATCCCAAATATTGTAGATTCTGTTCTTTGGTTTAAAAGAATATACTAAATTAGCAAATAAAATTAGCAAATTAGCAAATTAGCAAATAAAATTAATATGTTCTCATTTATTCATTTCAATAATAATAATAATAATAATAATAATAATAATAATAACAACAATAATAATAAATGAAAATAAATAAAAAGTTATTTAAATTCTCATTTTCATAAACCATTTTCAGTATTTTTCAAAGAAAATTAATAATTCTCATTTGTATGGCTTCTATACAATTTTGAATACGACTTCGTTTATTCTTCTTTTCACCTTCCCTTATTCTCCCCTCTCGTATTCTCGTACCTTCTCCCTCACTCTCTTCCTTCCAATTTGTTCATATGTATTTCATCTGAGTGCCATTTTCCATCTGTGGTGTATATATATTTCTTTTAATTTTTTCATGTCTCCTCATTTCCTTTTTCGCGTAACTGTTAGTCTGAATTTTCTTTCATTTTTATTGCGTGTATTTCAGTTTCATCTTACTTCAATCTTTTCGTTTCTTCCTTTTCATTAAAGGGTTACCCACGCATTTCATTACTCCAAAAGTAAAATTTTAACCTCTCAAAAAAAATGAAATGAAAATTTTTAATCATCACCTTTTCATTCCTCATCCTTTACATATATAATAATAAAGAGAGAGAGAGAGAGAGAGAGAGAAGAGAGAGAGAGAGAGAGAATAAAATACTTTATAATCTTTGTATTATATATATATATATATATATATATATATATATATATATATATATATATATATATATATATATATATATATATATATATATACAGTGTTGGGCACTAAAGCGTTAATCCGATAACAGTTAATTAACGAAGTTAACTTTTTTTAACGGACTATTAACGGAAGTTAATTTCCATTTATCGTTATCGGACCAGTTAACTTCCGATAACTCGATATTTAGTCTGTTAAAGTCCGTTAACACTAGAACGGCCAAGGCGGTCAATTTGACGCAGCTGTCAAATTGATCCAGCGGTCAAATTGACCGCCTTGGCCGTTATAGTGTTAACACGTTAACTGCGAGGAGTCATTCACGGAAGATCACCGCTCCGCGAATGAATTCAAACCGCCATAACTTCAGTCTGCCAATTCCGTCCTCTGCAGCAGTGGAACAGCTCTTCTCTCTCGGCAAGGACATCCTGAGGCCCAAGAGGTCAAGACTGGCAGTTGGGCCTAACTTTGAGAAGTTGGTCTTTCTGAAGGGCAACCAGCACATTGTGTCATAGTCTTTAATAAATGTGCCTAAATTTAATTTTACCTTTCAGTTCCCGCCATAATAATTCTCTGGTAAATTAAAATTTAATTAATGGTTAGTGGTTACAAGGGTTTCAAAACATGTAATCAGTACATTTTTCATTGAAAATAAAAAAAAAAGTTAAGCAAAAAAGTTGCAAAACTTGATAAAAATACAGTTAAATACCTATTTATTGTTGGATTTTGCATAAATAAACATTTTCTATGGGTTTTAAAGCTTTTTTCCTTGATTTTTTTAAATGTTAGTAAAGAAATAGTTATCGTTAACGGATTATCGTTAACTTCCGTTAACTTTGTAGTAAAATTATCGGATTATCGTTATCGGAGTTAAAAATTGGGGTTAACGGATTATCGTTATCGAAGTTAACTTTTTGGTTAACGGTGCCCACCACTGTATATATATATATATATATATATTTATTTATTCTTTCTCTCAGTTTTTGCGTTCTTCGTCGTCGTTAAAATTTGATATGTTATTTCGCCACGGGGTTCGATACTTTCAGGACAACTCTCTGTTCGGAGTAGTTGTCTGGGGATTAATTGGTGCAAAGGTGGAAACTGACAAGTTTCTTCTTACAAAGTTTTATTCTAAGTTATTCTTTAAGCTTGAATACTCACGATGAATTTCTACAAGTTCTTTGAGGGGAAGTAAGCTGGCGAAGGCGAGAGTATTTTTATATCTTCAAATCCCTCGTCAAGTAAATATCCCAAACTCTTGTCAAATTGCGTGGGCTTTTCAAACCAAATGAGGTAAAGGGGTTTAAATAAATTGGGGATCTAAAAGGATTTGTTGTGTTTATAAACAATGATTTTGAAAATGCACTATTATTAATGTTATATAACCTCATAGAAATAGAGGTTTCACTAGTACAACTTACTCGATTAAAAAAAAATGAATAAAATATTTAATCTCTCTAATAAAGGAGATACATTGACGGGATTTATTATTAATTAATCATTATGAACATTAAAGCTAATCTCTAAACCAAATTAGTTTTGTATTATTAATCAAAATGAATATAAAAAGTTAACCAATTAATTAACAGATCTTATATCTTATATTAAAACTTAATTAAATCACTTCAAATAAAAATAATGAGAAAAGGACATTAAAGTGCAATTAAAATGGAAAAAAATAATTGGAGAAAATAAATACATAATAATACATAAAATACATAAATTAAATACCAAACATATATATAAACAAATTTTAGTATACTTTTGATTGAAATGAAAAACATAGTTGTAGAAATTATTATTATTATTATTATTATTATTATTATTATTATTATTATTTGTAAAATATAATCAAGATTATTCATTTATAAATTGTATTTAAAAATAAATTATGTATTTTCATTATATGAAAACTGAAGAATAATTTTTTTATAAATCAAAATAAGCGTTTAATAAATGTATAAATATGCTTTAATGTAGTCAATTACATATTTAAATTAGCTATCAAAGTGATATTCATAGACAAATTAGTATTGTTTTTCGTAATTAATTAAAGCTAATCAGAGCTTGAATATGTAATTAATTACTCGATTAACTTAAAATTTATTAATTATAAACTTCATACTAATAATTACTTAAAGGTAAAGAGAGGATTGAAATAAAATACACGGATAGAGATTAGTATATGAAAGATAAGAATAGAAAGAATGATACGCGAAATATATACCTACAGTATTGTAGAGTAAAATACAATGATTGAAAGAGTCAAACGGTGGAAACTGCTTCAGATATCCATAAGTTATGAGGTATCTGAAGCAGTTTCCACCGCTTGACTCTTTCAATCATTGTATGGTTATGAGTCATAATCTTTCCTTTCATTTTGATATTCCGTCATCGTCAAATTTGGACGTAATGTAATGGATGACGAGCTACGTTGATTTGATCTGCATTGATTTAAACTTGAATGATCTATTATCGAATTTTTCCAGTTAAATCACTATCTTTAGATTAAATTCTTCTCATTTTTTAAAGTTGATAATTTAGGAAGATTTATTAATATTGTTATTAAAGTTGAAGAAAAAGTAATAAATGAGAGTTTCAAAGCGCATCGATGTGTAAAACATCCGAAAAAAATTCTATAACTTTGAGCAGTAATAGGCGGAAGATGTACTTTGTGTAAATTTAATATTCCGAAATAACGAAATTTAGTAACCATTTTTAAGTCCCATTTATTTAAAGATCTATAATTAAAATAATTGAAATCAGCGCGTAAAATAGATAAATTTAACTGTCGATCGATTCCACTCAACGTAATTTTGTTATTATATGTATTATTTGTACAGTAGGAATATGTTCAAACTGAATTTTACAAATATATTTAAAGCGTTTCATTATGAGTTCCATCTGGAAGATACATGTCTAAGTATGAAGGAATAATCCAATAAGAAACTAAATATATAAAGTCACATTTCACTGGGTAATTCATGTAATTCACTGTGTAATTAATGTGAGCCATGGTTGTTATCTATAATAAAGAATAAACGAGTTCGAATCAAGGTTTTATTTTAATTCCCTAATTATATACCAAAGAACTAAAATAACTCTCTAGGGGGGCCGAAAAGCAAACCTGACCCTCGATCGCTTTTTTAATATTACAGTGGGTTAAAAGATCCCTTCAGTAGAATACCGCTAAACTACAGTACCTTAAAAATTGTTTTTGTTGCAAGCAAATATAAAGATTTCTGCTGTGTGCTTCCTATTTTCAATACTTATCTTAGAAAAAATGTATTCTGAAGATGTCCTTTGCGCTCCCTGAGCATCGATTTGTCATTAATGTCACAACGGTTTAAAAGACAACTAACCCGGAATTCCCCAAAATTTATCTTTGAAATTATGTTTCCCGGGAGCAAAAATGGTGAAGATTTCCGCTCCGCTCTGTACGTACAAAACAGCAAAGACAACCGTCCAACTCTCGATAGTATTTAGGTTCGAACCCAAGAATGGTGGAATCAAACCCACGAATCAGTGGCGTCTATCTTTGAAATTATTTTTTTTAGAAGCAAAAATGGTGAAGATTTCCGCTCCGCTCTCTTTATCCCAATACGTAAAATATAACAAAGCCAACCACCCAACTCTCGGCAGCCCTGGGGTTCGAACCCAAGACTCAACGACTCATGTAATTGAAAACGAAATATTGAACAGAAATTCATAAAATTTTTCACACATACAGATAAGGCAGTTTTCAACATTCAGTATAAATTTGTGTCACGTACTCGCTCTATGTATAGTTTTATCGGAGGTTAAAAACAAGACATTTTTGAGACATGCTTTCTTTCTGCTAATGTTAGTGTGGGATTCTAAAACCGCCAAAATTAAATGTAATAGGATTGAGATTTTCCTGGTCTTTAATATGTATAAAAAGGCTGGTCTCCGTGAGGGAATTTACATGCAAATATCAGTTTATACCTGAAAAATGTCCAAAACCTCAGGTTCATACGAACATTGTTCTTCAGTTATTGATAGAACAATACATATGTAAGGTATACACATGAATTTAATACCATATATAGTGTAGTGGTGACTTTTATTGTAATTAGTTTATTTGTATTAACATGATTTTTATTTACTTATAATGATATTTGTTATATCGAACTTATTCTGTATTACAAACTTTAACGGTTTTTCTATACTGACTTTCGTTTAACTACATAGAATGGCTGGAAGACTCAACAGCGCATTTGGTTAGGCTTAACGGAAAGGAAGCCGAAACTCGAACCAGATTTTATATGACTTTTACTCAGTTTAACTTCTGAAACACGGTGATTAAAGGTTAAGGCGAATTAAGTTGAATATGACATTGAAAGAGAGAGAGAGAGGTTAAGTCGGTCTAAGCCGACTATAATTAATGAAATTTACATTAACAACCAATATGAAACACAACGCGTCTTTCGATCTCAACCGTCAACGAAAATCTGTTTGGAAAATGAAGTGCAGGTTTGCCAAATGTAAATTTTAAAACTAATTCCTCTCTGGAAATACCAAATGGGAGGATTTTAAAACAAATTTCTCTCTATGATAATAAAAACCCACTCTAATAGACAGATTTTATTTCCACAACAGTTTTGTATTTATTATGGATCCCACGATCAAACGCCATCTATTCGCCTTCTTCTTAGTTACCTTTCCCCAACTTGTATCTTCCTATCGTCTGTGTGAATGTACTTATAAGCGGGTCCCTTTAATAAAAAAAAAAAAAAAAATTCCCTTCCAGTGTGGGGAGAACGGGATCTAACCTAGGTGCGAATTTCTTAATGGTCCCTGGACTGTTTTCCCTCTTGTTTTTGGTTCATTCGTTTTTCTGTATCCACCCGAAGAGGATGCCAGTGGGCATCGAAACTGTTGTGGAAATAAACTCTGTCAATTAGAGTGGGTTTTTATGATCATATTTTGACCTTCACGTAGAAAAAAAAGTGAAGTTTTTGCATTAATTTCTTCTCTCTCTCTCTCTCTCTCTCTCTCTCTCTCTCTCTCTCTGTCTCTCTCTCTCTCTCTCTAGGCAGTTAATATAACATAAATTAATAATTAATAATGCCGCGAAACTGCATTAATTAACAATCACATAAGAAAAGATGATTGCTTATAAACTGAGATAATAGTAAAAGTCCTCCACATAGTATTCCATATTTTATAAGAATTTAAAGTTGCTTTACTATTCAGCCTTTAGAAAATAAAATTTATATTTTTAACTAATTTTTGATTATGGTAAATTCACAGACTATTCTAATGGTATATATATAATATATATATATATATATATATATATATATATATATAATATAATATATACATATTATATGGAAGGTGTGAAATTTTTAGTTCACTGTGTATGAGCGTTTGTCCCCTGCGAATTTTTAAAAATTCTAACTTCAACCTACACCGCAAAGCATAACTTAAAGATGTTCATTACATCCTTAAATAAGAACTACAAGAGATATGAACTTGAAACGATATATGCAGATGTACAGTTTCCTGCAATAGTTCCGCTCCACCCTCTTCGAGATGTGGTAACAACGCAGTCCCTCTTAAATCCCAGTCCCCCAACCTCACAACCTCCCTCTCCTCCGCCCCCTCTCAGGTGTTGTCATACTAATACTTTTATTTTTTGAAAACCAATGACAGAATAAATATAGTGTTCACTGTAGTTTTGATGGTAATGGTAGGACGACTACGTATTTTATTCATGCATTATGCCTAAATTTAGGGAAAAGAGTAGTTAGGTTATTTCACAAACCTTGTATACTTTAAAAACTTTCAATCGTAGGATTTTGATGTGGCCATGTTATAGTTAAAGTGTAAGATAAGTTGCAGTATCGACTTTCCCTCCAGACAATAACATTTCTGTTTAAAGTCCATTCATCATCAACAAATGATTACCCAGAAAAACGGTCTATCCATGGAGAGATAATAATAACAAAGTTCAATTTTTTATTACAAAAATAAATATGAATCAAGTAAATTTAGGGATTTTCTTTAGAACATATAAAACATAATGTTCAGATTATAAGGAAGTGACAATTGCTCAAGTAAATAAATATATATTTACTACATCACAACCATAACATTGTTATACACAATTACTCAATAATTGGTGCTCGGACCGAATGCCGAAAGTCGAAATGCCGACAGACAAAATACCGACAGACAAAATGCCGAATGGGCAAAATGCCGAATGGGCAAAATGCCGAATGGACCAAATGCCAAAGGGACAAAATTTGTAATTTCTTACTTCATTTTCTATGAAAAATGCATTGCATTGAAATCCCTTAACCAGCGGTTGATTGGACTCTGAAAGCTCCGCCCAGATCCAACCCCTCGATGGTTTTGCTTAACCTAGACTCTGGAGCATTCGCTCTTCAGAGGTGTAAAGGTAAGCTATTCTTATTTATGTACAGTGCTTATTTTTGTGCAGTGGATTTCCCGAATTATTTACTTTATATGTTTTGCTTGTTTTCGTGAATTTTCCCTGTGGTTTATTTTTGGTAGGTTTTCATGTTAAAGGTTCATTTATAATTTCAATTTATTATCGCTTAAATATTTACGTACTTTTACATTATATAATTTCTATGCATTGGTGGTATGCTGGTTTTTTTCTTATCATTAATTTAAACTTGTAGTGTTTGGTATATAAAGCATTTTATGTGACGCCCTTCTTCATTTCAGCATGGAGTTCGTTACAAGTAACAAAGGTGGCAAGAAACTTTTGTATGAAGGCTACGCATACATTGTCGATAAAAGAAGAGAGGAACGTGTTTATTGGAGATGCGAGAAACGCGGTGATTGCAGTGCTAGGATTGTTACGTGTGACGATATAATGCAAAATATTTCCAATAACCATTCACATCCACCAGATGCTACCCGTAGCTGTGCTTTGAAAGTAGTGGAAAAAATAAAGCAGCGGGCTAAACAATCAGATGATGTCACATCTTCTGTAATTAACAAATGTACAAGTGATTTACCTTTAAGTGTATGTGGTGCACTGCCGCACAAAGACTCACTAGCGCGCAGTGTAAGGCGAGCACGGGTACGTAATAATGCTAGTAATGATTTAACTGTAACGACACGAGGTGAAAATTTTTTATTGTACGAAAGTGAAAGTGTAGATATTTATTCTACATTAAAGAATTTAAAAGTTTTAGCTAACAAGAAAAGGTGGTTTAGTGACGGCGCGTTTGACTGTGCACCTCTTGGAAAGCAGTTTTATACGATTCACACAGTTGTCACTGAAAATAAAACGTTACCGTTAGTGTTCTGTCTCACAATTAATAAAGATGAAAATACATATGACATAATATTTAACTTCCTAAAAGAAGAAAATATTTATCCTGAATCTATTACAGTAGACTTTGAACAAGCTGCAATAAACAGTATAAGAAAGTGTTTTCCCAGGGTTTCTATATATGGTTGTTTCTTTCACTTTGGTCAATGTTTGTGGCGAAAAATTCAACATTTTGGCTTACAAAATTGGTATACTAATCCAGAAAATGCTCTTCTAATCAAACAGTTGGAAGCATTGGCCTTTGTTCCTCCACAGGATGTATACAGATTATTTACAGATCTTATGGAATCACTGGACCAAGAAACAGATGTTGTTCTAGGTGACTTTTTGGAGTATTTTGAAAGGACATGGCTCGGCGTTGTTCAGCGTGGTCGACGAAGGCGACCGACATTTGAAATTGACATGTGGTCTGTCTACAGCCGAATTGAATCTGACTTACCAAGAACCAACAATTCACTCGAGGGATGACACCAGGCATTTAGTAGCAGAGTTGCGATAACTCACCCAACCTTGCCAAAACTTATTAAAAAATTAAACTAGAACAAGCCAACACAGAAGTAACCCTAGAACAAATATCTCTTGGCGCCAATGTTACAAGAATAAATAAAAAATACAGGGAAATATATGAGCGTATTAAAAAAGTATATGCCACTTATAATGAGTCTAGTGGGTTGTCGTACCTAAGAGCAATAGCTCATAATTTATAGTTTTTAAATTAAAGTTTTATTAAAATAAACCATCCATTTTTTATCATTTACAGTGAAAACATAATAAAGAATTCACCCTTCATTATTTTTTTATTTATTCTCTAAAAGTTCAAACCATAATAACTTTTTGGATTTTCCTAACAAATGTTTACAATTTTCTAAATTGTTGGCATTTTGTCCCTTCGGCATTTTGTCCATTCGGCATTTTGTCCATTCGTCATTTTGTCTGTCGGTATTTTGACTGTCGGCATTTTGACTTTCGGCATTCTGTCTGCACACGCAATAATTGGTCCATCCTCCATTATTATTAATGACCTCTCATAGCCTATTTGGAACAGATGCCACATGATTGTAGATGACTTGTGGGTTCGTGCGGAAAAGTTCCCACTCTGCCATGGTGTATTTCAGCAGGTGCCGAGATGTCCGCTCCTGCCCAGGATCCGAAGCGTTAACCACATTTTCCCACACATTTTCAATGGGGTTTAGGTCATACCCCTTGGTGGGCCAGCTCAGCAGCTCGACATCTCGTTGTTCCTGAAACCACCGTCTGATGATCCTGGTAGCATGAACAGGGCAGTTATCCTGTAATATATATGTTAACCCTCTGTCTATGGCCTAAGGTGGTTCGAGGTTGACGGGGGTTCTGGTTAGGTGGCAGCAACGGATTTTCACACTCTAGAGTATCTGGTACCGTGTAGGAAATCGCAATAGTTTCTTTTATACTACACTCCGATTTCTTCTTGAGTGGATCGGAGGATTCTGTGAAAACTTATTAAATTATCTGACGGTTCATTGATTCTTCTTGTAGCGTATCGGGAAATTATTTATTCTATTTTAAAACAAAGTTCTCTAGAGAAAGCAGGGCTCAAAGAAGAAGACAAAGAAATCCTCTGAAATTTTACTGCTTTCAAAATATTACAGGTAATGCTTCAGCCTCTTGGTTAAATCAAAATAATCAGAACGATAATTTGAAAAATTACAAGAGTTTATGTACTAATATTGGTGATATCATTATTATTTAATGTTGACGTTTTGTTTTTTATTCTCAATTGGCTGAATTTTTTTTTGCAAAATTTTTGAAGATGAAGGTAAATTTTGGTTGTAACAGCATACTATCAGATAAGCAAGATATTTGAAGATGAAGTCATAGTTTTCTTTTAAACAGCATATTGACAGATCTGATGTTATCATGATTTGCCAAGCTAACTAACAATGGAAAATGAAATATGCATTTTATTATGAATTAAAGTTAAACATGCATATAAGCCAAAATTAAATGCTTAAAATTTAAAATTGTGTTAATTTCGAGTTCTGGCAAGTTATTTCTTCATATTTTTCAACTAAGAGGGAATGTATAAAAAAATTAACATTAGGGAATTTAACACGATTATATGATTAAGCTTAATATAAAAAATGAATAGGTAATTTTAAAACGAAATAATTCATCACTTACTTAGCAAAAATAAAATATAAAGAAAATATTTTTTTTTCCAAACTTGCATTTTATATACAGTTAGATTGTCACGCGAGTTTGGACTTTACTGTATATGCAAAAAAGAATGTTAGAATTATTAATTTTTACATATATGTTAATATATATTATTTAATATATTTCGTCGTTGGGTTCAAATCACAATTTAAAATTAGATGCTATTCGAATCGTAATCTGACACGCCGAATTACAGTGGCTTTCAAATTTTGGGATAATTCGTGATGCAATACTTTTTGTAACATCGTGATTCGATATTAACACTTACAAATAAATGTTGTATTCCTCTACATTATGATGATTAATTTCAGCTATTGTGCGATTCCATATAGACAGTTTCATCTCGTAATATCGTCGTTTTTGGTGTATTATTTAAAAGAGAAACAAGTTTATTAATATGCACGAACATTTTCGGAAGCCGTTAATATATTTTTGAGTATTTATTGAAGAAGTTTTATTAAAAATTAAATACGTGAGGGGATGAGTGAGTCACTTATTATGTAAAAGAGAATGGATTATGAGGGGAAGGTAAAAAGGAAAGAAGCAAAAACACAAATGACAGAAGTAGTTGATAGGGTGGGACGAATGAAAGACATGGGAGGAGGTAATAATCAGGGAACAGGAGGGGGGAATAGAAGGGTCATGTATTAGCATGAGGTGAAGTAGAAGGAAAAAGGAAAATAAGAATGAAGGTAAATCGAAAGAAAATAACAAGGAGTCAGGAGGAGGGAACAGAGAGAGAGAGAGAGAGAGGCGGTGGGGATAGCGAAAGGAGAGGGGGAGGACGAAAAGGGGGATAGCGAGAAGGAGGGAGTGAGGGTGGGGAGAAAGAGGGACTGCGTTGCCTCCACATCTCGGAGAGGGTGGAGCAGAACTACTGCATGGGACTGTACATCGTCTACATAATAGTATAAAAATAAACTCGCTACGTTACGTGTTTATTATTTTATAACCATTTATTTTTAAAAAATTGATTTTTGAGAATTTACTCCTTTTTAAAATAATATGCTAAATTTTAACCCCTTCAATACGGTGACATACTTGCGTATGTCCGGTTAGCGCGCTCCAATATACGACGACATACGTGCGTATGTCTAAAACTTAAATATTTATAACTAAAAGCAGAAATGTATAATTTAGCTTTCTTTAAGTTTTGGACATACGCACGTATGTCGTCGTATATTGGAGCGCGATAATCGGACATACGCACGTATGTCGCCGTATTGAAGGGGTTAAATTACTGTGTCTGATAGAACTTTTGAAGAGCTTTACACAGGGTGGTCCTAAACTCCCTATCTATTTCAGTGAAATAATAGTATTTTAGGATAAAAATGTAGTAACATAATTAGATGTATATTTATTTATCAAGCTTAGGGCTAAGATTCGACGTGAGCTTCATCAGTGTCTCTGCAAATCTTAAATCTGTCCACTGCATTGCGAAACACATTCTCAAGCATCTCTGGGGTTATTTTAGTGACTGCCGTGACAATGCGGGTTCACAGATCCTGCAAGTAGTAAGTTTTGTTTGGTAAACCTCAGACTTTATAAAGCCCCACGCAAAGAAATCTAATGGTGTTAAATCCGGAGATCGTGCTGCCCAGGGCCTGTTTCCACCACGTCCAATCCAGCGATGTGGGCAGCACGATCTTCCATTTTATATCTTCGCGATATAAAATGATATAAAATGACTGGTTATTCTATTTTGTTTGCAACTTGAATGATGTACCACAATAAAATTTATTTGGTTAAAGGATGCTCATTTTATCACATTAACAATTTCATGCAGTTTCAATCTGTAAAACTGCCTATTATGTTAATTTTAAGTATGAAATTCAGAAAAAGTGAGGATCAGACATATATATATATATATATATTATATATATATATATATATATACGGTGCAAAAGTATGAGTCCACTGTCAATCTGATAACTATTAGATAACCTGTCGTATGAAAATTGGTTTTGATACTAAAATGCACATTAACTAGAACCTCTGGTTCATATTAACGTATAACTAAGTTATTACTTAAGTGTATAAAGTTTTATTAGCTGGATGACCCTCTAGTCTGCATAAATTGACTTGAGGGTTGATTTATTATATTACTTATAACGCATGTGTTTAAAGCTCTTGCGAACTATTGATGATGGATCTGCAGTAAATGTTCCTAAGCTATTGTTATATCAGTATTTACAATTAAAAGTATTGATATATTCACTTAAATTCTGAAAAACAAATTTATCCAAAACGTTTCTCATTATAATCCTAATTCATGCTGGGTTTTTTTCTTTCACAGGCTTTAGAAATGACGAAAAGTACAATTTCTAATGAGATTAGATATAAAATAATACATTCGCATGGTGAGGGACTGAGTCAAAGAAAAATAAGTGAATCTACACG
The DNA here is from genome assembly GCA_023014485.1 of Bathynomus jamesi. Taxonomy (NCBI): domain Eukaryota; kingdom Metazoa; phylum Arthropoda; class Malacostraca; order Isopoda; family Cirolanidae; genus Bathynomus; species Bathynomus jamesi. The sequence goes on along the minus strand of JAJOZX010003660.1, from coordinate 71,290 downwards.
TGTTTCCAAAACTGGTACAAAAACAATCTTGGCTCATCAGAGATCAAATGGGACCCCCAGTTGATCGTCCAAGATTAGAGAGGCCTTCTAAGCTTTCTCCATGTGATCTACAATATCTAAAGATTACTTCCCTTCGAGACAGACGCAAATCCAGCGCTTCACTTGCAGCAGATCTCGAAAAACCAACAGGTGTCCCAGTTGATCCCTCTACTGTACGAAGGAAGCTTAACTCAGTAGGTCGTAAAGGATGTGTTGCAGCAAAAAATCCACTTTTAAGGAATGGAAATAAAGAGAAGAGAAGAAAATATGCTTTGGAACACAAGTCTTGGACATCTGAGACCTACTGAGTTAAGCTTCCTTTGTACAGTAGAGGGATCAACTGAGACACCTGTTGTTTTATCGAGATCTGCTGCAAGTGAAGTGCTGGATTTGTGTCTGTCTCGAAGGGAAGTAATCTTTAGATATTGTAGATCACATGGAGAAAGGTTAGAAGGCCTCTCTAATCTAGGACGACCAACTGGGGTTCCCATTTGATCTCTGACGAGCCAAGATTGTTTTTACACCAGTTTTGAAAACACCTGTTGATTCATTTATTTTTCTTTGACTCAGTCCCTTACCATGCAAATGTACTATTTTGTATCTAATCTCATCAGAAATTGTACTTTTCGTCATTTCTTAAGCCTGTGAAATTAAAAGAAAACAGCATGAATTGGGATTATAATGAGAAACGTTTTGGATAAATTTGTTTTTCAGAATTTAAGTGAATATGTCAATACTTTTAATTGTGAATACTGATATAACAATAGCTTAGGAGTATTTACTGCAGATCCATCATCAATAGTTCGTTAGAGCTTTAAACAAATGCGTTGTAAGTAATATAATAAATCAACCCTCGAGTCCAATTTATGCAGACTAGAGGGTCATCAAATACAACTTTATACACTTAAGTAATAACTTAGTTATACGTTAATAAGTATGAACCAGAGGTTCTAGTTCATGTGTATTTTAGTATCAAAACCAATTTTCATTCGACAGATTATCTAATAGTTATCAGATTGACAGTGGACTCATACTTTTGCACAATACTGTATATATATATAACTCAGTATATATAGGCCAAACCGGTAAAACGTTAGATATTAGGGTAAAACAGCATAAATATGCTTGTAGAACAGCTAGTACTTCCAATGCTTTATTTAACCATATGTATAGATGTAACCATAGCATCAAGTGGGATAGTTCTAAAGCGCTTGTTAAAAACAGAGATATAATAGAACGAAATATTCTAGAATGTGCATTTATTCATTTTAAAAACAATTTCAATAACAGCTCGGGGACTTATAAAATTGACGATATCATGTTAAAATTTCTTTTGCCTCTCATTAACCCTTGTTAAGTATGTGCTAATTGTTTTGTTTTTCCTGTACGTTGTATATATTATGGGCTTCTCGCCTTTTAACTTCATTCCCTGACGAGGTGTAGCTTTTGAATACACGAAAGGCCTTGGAATCGTTTTCTTTTTCCTTGTGGTTTGCAGCATATATATATATATATATATATGTCGGTCAGACAAAGAAATTCCTTTTCCCCGCCATTCTCAAACATCATGGAATCAAAACAAAGGCTATACACGTGGGCATGAAACTGGCCCACACAGGAAACACAGATTTTGTGGTATTTCCCGAGGCGACCACTAGAGGACGTCACCAAGGACTATAAAATGCAGCTTCTTCCTCAAATCATTCTCACTTCTTGTTTGCCATTTTCTCGTCTTGGTCGTCACGTCTCACTCTCAGCATCTTCGTCAGTAGCACCACTCGTCAAGCCACCCGCTCTCCGGCCTTTGCCGGAGAGCAGCCCGCTGTTCCTTCAAGGCTCCAGTCGAACCTACACGAAGTTTATCATCAAGTAAGGCTCTCAACAATCTCACTCCGCTCTTTACTTCTCGTGAATCTCACCTCACGTAGCGTCGCTTCGACCCCAGCCGGCCTCAGTCCTTCACGTCACATTTCAACCATTCAAAGAACGAAGTAACACTTGAGACGACTCTACAGTTCCATCCTGCAAGAAACAACATCACTGCTGTAGGCGTTTTCCGCTGGCCCCTCTGCAACAAATCTCTACCGGCTGTCAACACTCATCCTCTCGCCGGCAAGGCCCAGTTCCGTAAACCTCCTATTAAGCTACAAGCCATAAACCCATTTCGCTCTTCACTCATCCTTCACAACTCGATCGGCGACCGTTCAACAAGTATTTCAACAAGCCCTGTACAGTCTCCAAGTTCACCTTCAGCGAAACGCAATACGGTCAACCTTCACCTAGATCTACAGTTTCCAAGGTCAACAAGGGCGAACGCAATACGGTCAACCTTCAAGTAGGTCTTCAATCTCCAGAGTTATTCATCATTTGCGGTAAGCCTCCTTTTCCTTCGTGTTAAGCAAATCCCATGAAGCCTACACAGTGTAATCTCAGCGTCGCGATTAGGATATATCCCAGTGTACGCAAGCAACCGGAAAACTAACTCTCTAATTAAGACCGCAGTAGGCCTATTCAAGTGTTGTGCCAATACCGTAATTTTGTATCACCCTGTTATTGTGTTCATTCGTGTAATTTATTTATCTTGCATCTCATTGTTTATGTGATCTTTTATGCATTTCATTCTTAACGACCAAATCCATTTACTGTACCAACCGTACGTGCATTATTTCAGTTATCAATAGACTTCATTATTTATTCTGTGTTCCCTTTTGCATATCTCATAGCCTATCTAAGTTAGTGTATTACTTAACAATTAGTCTGTATAACCATTCCTTATTGCTAATACTCAGTCATCTTTAGCATAATATAGATGCCGTTATATAATTGTTAATCATTATAAATACCTTTATTGAACTGTTAATCGCTGTGGACATATAATTAATTTATTTTCCTAATTAAACACAAAACAACAAGGTAATTTCTCTCTCCTATTTAAATATTGTTTATTTGGGCAGTAGGCCCAAACTGGTGACACTAATTTCATATAATTTTATTCAGTAATTACAGTAAACCTACTTTCTTAGCCACATCATATCGGTGATCCGTAGGCCACTATAAATTGGTGACCCTGGAGTAACTATAAATTGGTGACTCCAACCTTATCACTAACAATCAATCATTATTATCAATCAAATAACCATTATCATTAGTATGGTGCCAACTTTACACTATAAACCGGTAACATCAAATTGGTTAACCGTAGGCTACCATATATATATATATATATATATATATATACACACACATTGTGGGTAAAAATAAAGTGACCCCTTAGAGGTAAACTGTCATATTAAAAAAAAGTAAGGGAACTAGAGCTTCCAAACTTCATAGATGCTTACCTTAGCATGTTGTTCGTCTTAATTGAGAAGTTGCTCGATGTGTCCCCCCTTCTTGCTCAACGCAGGCCTCCAAACGTGGACGTATGACAGGCCTCCAAACGTATGACAGTGAGTCATGGTATGACAGTGAATCATGGTATGACAGTGAGTTATATGGTATGAGAGTGAGTTAAGACATGGTATGACAGTGAGTTAAGATCATGGTATGACAGTGAGTTAAGTTCATGGTATGATAGTGAGTTAAGACTGTGTTTGCATGGTTTGTAAGCGTTCTTATTTTACTTCTTTTCATCTTTCATCCCTCTCCTATTCTCTCCGACTATTTTTCTGACTTGTCGGCAGTGGCCGGCGGATGATGATGGTGAGTCTTTTTTCTCTTTTTCTGAATGAATGTTGATAGGTGTTCCTCCTTACTTAACCCCTTATTCTCTTCTCTTCTCTTCTCTTAACCCCCTACTCTTTCCTTTCTCTCGGGCCAACCTTAGAGTGGATCTTAGGGTCTTTGTTAGCCTTAGCTTCTGTAGATCTGTAGAATACACCTGTTTACATATCGTTGAGACACCTTCTTCCAGCCAAGCAGAATTCTTTCGCGTAGTTCATCTATGTCTCTTATATTGGTACCAGGGATGTAAACTTTGGACTTCAGGGCTTCCTAAACGCCATAATCTAGTGGTGAAAGATCGGGGCTACTAGCCGGCCACATATTGGGTTCGATAAAATCCGGTGTTTCGTTCTCAAGGAATGTGGCAGTTGGCGTGCTCTGTAAGCAGGGAATCCATCTTGTATATTTTTCAACAAGATGGAGACCGTGCTCACAGAGCACGCCAAACTGTCACATTCCTTGAGAACGAAACACCGGATTTTATCGAACCCAATATGTGGCCGGCTAGTAGCCCCAATCTTTCACCACTAGATTATGGCGTTTGGGAAGCCCTGAAGTCCAAAGTTTACACCCTTGGTACCAATATAAGAGACATAGATGAACTACGCGAAAGAATTCTGCTCGGCTGGGAGAAGGTGTCTCAACGATATGTAAACAGGTGTATTGATCAGTGGCGTCCACGTTTGGAGGCCTGCGTTGAGCAGGGAGTGGGACAGATCAAGCAATTTCTCAATTAAGACGAACAACATGCTAAGGTAAGCATCTATGAAGTTTGGAAGCTCTAGTTCCCTTACTTTTTTTAATATGACAGTTTACCTCTTAGGGGTCACTTTATTTTTACCCACCCTGTATATATACAGTAGGCCCTATATATATATGCAGAGAGAGAGAGAGAGAGAGAGAGAGAGAGAGAGATTAGTAAAGTAGTATTTAATTAGTTCAATTTATTTTGAGTTTATGGCTACATCTCATTTAAATCGTAAAAACATTTAGAAAATACTCCAAAGTGAAATGAATAAGGAAGAAATGCATTTAATTACAGCCTTCGTATGAAACAATGAATTTGTGAGATGTAAATCCCATTCAAAAACGTCACTTTTGTCCAAACTTTCGGAACTCCGATTCCTTCAACTTTTAAACTTTAAAACTCATTCTCGCGGGATACCGCTTTGGTTTTATTAAATAATTTTAAAATTGTGATGTTGGATTGTTTTAATAATTTAATTATAACCCATAAGCCTGTCTTAATTTTTGACAACAAAATTTAAAATTAGCCGCAAACAATTTCTATTACTGTCATAACTTTTGTGACCCGTTCAGAGCGTGTAAATTATAACTGTTTTTGAGGAAAGCTTCTCAACTGATGAAAGACTTATAGACCAAAAGAAATTTAATTAATTTCACGTTAGTTGCGTGTTCATCATTGCGGAGCTTGTATAATTTTGTACTTCAAAGGACATTCATTCGAGACCGTTTCTTCAGTTTTTTGTTCGAATCCCTCTTCAAAATTCATTCTTTCGTTCTTCTTAAAAATTAGGATTCTTTTCGTCAACGTCTAAACTAGTAATTTACATTTAGAATAATTCGTTGTTTACATTCATTTAATTTTTCTTTTGTTCGACGCATAAGCGTTTTTAATCGATGTTCATATCCTCGTGCTTAACGAGGTATTTTTCCTAATGCAAGATAACATTTCACGATTATTATTTCAAATCTTAAATAACTGGTACATAATCCTAATCTACAGTATATTTAGAAAAATTCATCGTCCTTTAGATTCTATAATCGTAATTTAGATTGAGATAATCTCATCACCATTAAGGTTAGATAATTCTAATCCACATCTGAACAACATCATTACCATTTCAGTTAAATAATAGTAATCTACATTTAAATAATGTCATCCCCGCCATTTTGGTCACCTTAACTGGAAATCAGATTTTTGTCCGAGAAAAGAATAAGCTAATCGTCGATAATGAGGTTATCGTAATAAAAAATTAAATCCCACTTCTGGGTTGCCATTTTGAATTTTAATTGGCACTCAAGTATTATAATTAATCGGCACTTTTATTTTCTTAAACAACTAAATTCTTCTATAATTAAAAAAAAAAGTATTTTCATTTGTATTTAATGTTCCAAAAAGTCTTAATCTATATTTTATTAAATCTATATTTTTATATTTGACAGTTAAATTTACATAGAAGAAAATAAAGTTCTAATTTCCATTTAGAATACTAAATGCCATTTAGATAACTGATGCGAGTTTTGTTTAGTTTTAAATTCTCTTTTTAAAGAAGCTTTGCCTCTTTCTATAAAGGATTTATTTATTACTGAAATTGACTGATTTTATAATCGCATTCAACACGACAAACAAAAACAACAATTCGTCAATTTAGTGTCAGTGCCAACGTGAGAACTTAGATGAAAGCCGGGCAGTTAGTGAATGAATCTTTTCAGTCCCGTCTATTCCGCAGGATACAGGAGAGTATCTTCGTTAACTGAAATTAGATGTTGTTTAGCTCATTGTCCGAAGAGGGGAGAACCAGAAGATGCCGTTGTTTCATTATCCAAAAAGGGGGGAACAGTATCATCACGCTGATTCTGAGTAAGGAAAGGAACGAAAGATACGAAGGTCGCAGAAAGGAGGAGGAAGCCACTTCATACGAGAAGTATTCTGTTAAACTGAAAAAATAATTAAAAATATCATCCGCCAGTCGTTTGTTAAAAGTGAATTATGTACAGTTCGGAAATAAATTCCCCTATAAACCTAAGTAGTATGGGTGCAAATATCGAAGTAGGTAAGGAGGAGTGTGGGATGGGGCGTGGGGAAGGAGTGTGGTGGGAGTGGGGGTGGTAGAATGACAAGGGGAGTGCCAGTGTCAAGGGATAGGGGTGCCTCACCCCCTATAAAAGTAGAAAATTAAATATAGAGTAACCAAACCTAACCTAAACTTCAAAAAAAAATTTGTTATATATATATATATATATATATATATAGGGTGGAGTGAAAATGATAATTTACAATGGCACACTGATATTTTATTGTAGTTTTTGCTGAGAAAAACGAATATGATAATACAAATTGTGCCAGGTTTCTCCAACCACCCATTTTTGCATGAATACAATTTAACAAACACAGAAAATAGAGTTCTCATTTAGCATACATCCGTCAGCATTACATCATATGAATAACCCCCATTAATGTCATTATGAAACCACAATTATAAATTTTTATAACTTTAATATATTATTAGTGTTTTTATAAAAATATTCCGCACTTATTCCTTATATTCGGCAGAAATTCCGCAATTTCTTTTTTCACGGTTAGGTCAACTGTACGCCCTTGACCGTGTCATGATATTTTCGTTAAAATGATTAATGCGATTAATGCGAGTAGTGATTAATGCGAGCGAGTAGTGATTAATGCGGGTTTATGTGGAGGAAACAGTGGACCGGTGATGACCCCTTTACATCCATACTTCGTGACACAGCCAAGCCGAATCCACTGCAATAAGGACCACGACTTGTTTCTGTTTAAATAGAAAAATAAAAAAAATTATTTTTGTAAAGTGATGCGGGGGTGGGGGGGGAAAGGAACAAGTGCCAAATATTCAATTTTGATCCTTTAGATTCTCTAAACTCTGGTATTCTTGATAAGATTCAGGTAAAGAAAGATGATTAGTAATTAACACATTGAAAAATGAAGCTGATGGTCTCAATAATAGTTATGTTAGGATTCTCAAAGAAGGGGAGGATAGCTTAGGTGAGACACTATTTTGTTTGTTACTGGTGCATATATTAATCATGCAGAAATACCTGAAGATTGAAAAAAGCAAATGTTGTACCCATTTACAAAAAAGGGTAGTAAAGAGGCAGTAGGAAATTAGTTTAACATCATTGTTAATTTAACATCATTGGTAGGAAAGATACTAGAATTATAAAGAATAGTATTAAAGAGTACTTGGAAAGTTTTAAATCTTATTTCAAATTCCTAACATGGATTTAGATCAGGAAGATCTTGTTTGTCTAATCTCTTAGACGTTTTAGAGTTTGTAACTGAACAGGTAAATAATGGAAATGATGTAGATTAGTGATGTACCGATGTATCAGTTTTGGTATCGGCCTGTTTTGCTTATGTATCGGTATCGGCTAAAATTTCGGTATCGGTAAATCACATATTATTTTGCGTCATTGCCAGATTTAAGTATTCCTGCCAAGGTCGTACTGTATACTTGTACGCATCGTGTCTTCTGACTCCCCAGGCACCACAGTTCGCCTTACAGCCAGCTGCAGTAGTTGTCCCCCCAGCTACAGAATCCAGAGGTAAGAAGCTAGTGAGCATGCTATGAAAAATGAGATAAAAAATTCTCTTACACTTCTTACAATGTACAGTTGACTGACGTGAGTAAACTGAATTAATATTTGTTGTTTTTCCCTAAGCAATTAAAATTCACTGAAATTTATTTGAATTTTTTCTTATTTTTCAGTTAATAATTCACCTATAGAAGAGCAGAGATGGAATCAGCATCCCACACACTAGTGTCTCCCAACTGAAACAATCCTTGTTCACATCAAGCTAGCAACATCCCCTTGCAACAACTCTACACCAACAGCTTTCCATGCAGCAGCATCTACACTTTGAAGTTCCCCATGCTATTCAGCAAGGAAAAAATTTGTGAGCACAAGGCATTCTAAGTAACACTGTATGTTTGAAACTCCTAAAAAGTTGGCTCATAATCTTTTGCCAACTAATTTATAAGTGGCTCGGTACTTTATCTCAAAGAAAGGAAAAATACAGCTAACAAACCAATCATCAGCCAAATAACTCGGGAGCTACTAAAACTTTTGCAGCACGCATTAATCCCCATAGTTCAGGAAAAAGCTGTTTCAAAAGGTAGCAAGATTTATAGAAAGAGGAGCAACGTTGAATAGATCAGAAACATCAGTGAAACTAAAAAATTAATATATGAATAGTCTCAGTAATTTGTTTGATATATGTGCCTATAAATGTAGTTTAAAATCTCATACAGACATAGGATGCAGTGATGATTGTGAAGAAATTCAAATAGATTACATATGTCGGAGAGCTAAAAAAGTACCAAAAGAGGAATTAGTTTCCACTTGATCAGAGGAATGATCGTAAAATGTACATAGGTAGTGTAGATGTGCATGCCACACAAATTTTACGAAAGAGTTACAAGAGGAAGCTCTCAGAGCAAGTAAGTAAAGAAAAGAAAACCATCAAGTGTTCCACTGAAGCATACCTAATTTTAGTGTGCAGTGATAACCGATTTGCGAAGTAATAATTTCAATTTGTGCAGTGATAACCGATTTGCGAAGTAATAATTTCAATTTGTGCAGTGATAAATTGAAAATCTGTGCAGTGATACATTAGGTTCTATATCGGATATAGAACCTAATTTATCACTGCGCAGATTTTCAATTTATCACTGCACAAATTGAAATTATTATTGCGCAAATTGGTTATCACTGCACACTAAAATTAGGTATGCATTGAAGTTCAATCTTTGAGCTCAGTAGAAAATTCTTCAGATGAAGACAGTGACAATGGAATAATGAAAACTGAAGACTGTGGTTTTGAAAATACTGGAAGCCAAATAAGAATGTCTTTGCGGCATGTTGCAATGCAGGCACATAGATTTGGTGTATCAGATCGTGCTACTGCTGCTATTGCAACTGCAACTTTGATAGACGTTGGTATGATCACCAAAGAAGATGACCATCTCGTAATAGACAGAAGTAAAGTGCGGAGAGAAAGAGAGACTTCGAAAAACATTGAAAAGTGATAAAATGAATCCTATTACTTCCATATACTTCGATGGTCGAAAGGATCAGATTTTAAGTAAAGTAAAAGTCAATGATAGGTGGTACAGTGAAAAGAAGAGTGAAGAACACTATGTAATAATTGCTGAACCAATTGGGGAGTATATTACCCATCAGACGGTGCTAGGACAACTGCCCCCCGGACAAACCGCCCCCCGGACAATTGCCCCCTGACAACCGCCCCCCGGACAACTGCCCCCGTAGGACAATCGCCCCCCGGATTATTGCCCCCAGTAGTATAGCCGCAAAAAGGGAGACAGAGAATGGATCAATTTGAAAATTTCCCCCCTCACCGTCCTTCATGGAGGTCCTCCACCGTCCTTCATGACGGTCCCTCCTTTATGAGGTGTCCTTCATGGTTCTTAAAAAAAAAAAGGGGGAAAAAATAAGAGGGAAAAAAAGAGGGAAAAAAAATTAAGAAAGGACTGAGCCTCGCCTTCCTCCTTCAAAAAAGTTCTTTCATGAGGCAAACAAGAACAAACATGCAAATACATACATACATTCAAGTACTTTCTGTTCAGGCAAATTCCGCCAGACAGTAGAAATGAAAACTTAAAATGAATATCTGAAAGGTTTTAATAAGCCTAACCAGATTGCGCATCAACACATCCAATTTTCGTCTGTTAACAAATTGCGAACAATACATAAATCAAAATCAGATTGAACATATTTTAAATCGAAAAACAAGTTCTTTGTTTAATATCTGTATTATGAAAAATAAAATGAATATTTATTATTTTAATTTAAATAAATTAATTTCTCTCTTTTTTAAGGGAAACTGGCTTATTTTCAAACGAGATGACCTTCAAATACAATATATACTTAGAGTACACGCATATTTGTTTATTTACTTTTAAATATGTAGTTTTCTGTTATTTACATCGCTATATACCATTACATTTACTTTCACATGCCATCTTCTGGTATATGAATTAATAATTTTACCGTTCATCAAATTTCGTTATAAAATTACATGTGTTAAAAGAACAAGTTGCGTAACGATGCTTTAAACTAAATCACCAAAGTTGTTTTCCTCCTCTAAACATCCACTTAAATATTATTACTAATATTGATTTATTGTTATTATTACATATATATATGTACACGTGTTAAGAGTATTTAAATTAAATATATTGATTTCAATTCCCTTCGTAATAAAAGCATCTGGCAACTATACCCCCAATCTTGCCATATTTCTCTCACAGTAACTGTCTTCAGAGTAGTTAAGTTTAACTTTCTTTTATCGACTATTAGTTGCTACTAATCTTGTTATTATTATTATTATCATTTTTTATTTATATTTATATATATATATAACATCCAAATAAGTAGGTTCGGGTAAAAACTTTCTTATTAGGTGCAATTAAAGAAAACGGGGTGTCGAATTTGTGGGGGTTGGCAATTTTAATTAGATTCAGTATTAAAATAAGCAGCTAGGTGTTATAAATTTATAATAATAAATAAATAAGTAAATAAATATATTATATAATAGTTAAAACATGTATTACAATGTTAAACAATATTAATGGACAATATTAAGCAATATTAGTGGACATTAGTCCTAGATTTTGTTAGTATGCCAATATTAATCGGGGTTTCAGCTTCGTTTTAAACAAATTTACATTCACAATATTTTTTATATCGGCATGCAAGTCATTCCATAGTTTCAATCCAATGAAAATGGGTAGTTTTTGAGATGAAGACAACCGAGGTATAACAAGCATTGATCTATTTCTGGTCTGATACGAATGGATTTCTTGTTGAGTTACAAAATATCTATTTACCCATTGCAAATTAATGATTTTGTTCTTACACTTGTAAATAAAAATAAAATGTGCCAGTTTGGTTATATTTGAGCTTTAGTAGGTTTAACTCTTTAAATAAAGCACTAGAGTGATCAAGGAAATCAGCAACAGATAATAACCTTATTGATCGTTTTTGGATGACAAAGATACAATTTAAAGCGTTGTTAGCGGAGTTTTCCCAAACAAGGGAGCAGTATGTTATATAAGGAAGAACAAGAGTATGATAAAGAGTCAATAAAACGTATTTTGGGACTACATTTCTAAATTTAAACATTATAGAAACGCTCCTTGAAATATTTTTCGCGATTTAATTTACATGATCACTCCATTGCAAATTCTTATCTAGTATTACACCAAGAAATTCTGTTACAGCACAAGCCTTTATGGCGATTTCATTAACATTAAGTTCATCAAGATATACATTTCTTTTATTAGTAAAAATTATGAAATTTGTTTTAATAGTATTTAGGAAGAGTTTATTGGCGGTCAACCATTTCATTACACTGATGAATTCTGAATGGGATATATTCTTAGCTGTATTAACATTTTTGCAAGAAAAAGACAGTTGTATCATCTACAAAGATTATGAAGTTCAGTATATTTGATGAACGTGGAAGGTCATTTATATATAATAAAAATAACAGTGGACCCAGAACTCAGCACTGTGGCACACCATGCTTGACAGGCGCTTTAGTTGTGCAAACCTTATTTACTGATACAAAATGATATCTGTTGGACAACAACCAAATAAGTAGGTTTCTCCAAAAAAAAAAAAAAAAATTCTCATTTCCAGTTAATAGAAAACGTGGAAAGGTTTTTAAGAGGCATAACTCTGGTATTTAGCATCATTGCAGGTTGTTGACTAAATATAGCACCAGTCCTTCATGAGGCAATACCACCAAAGAAGTTCAAAGCACATCTTCAACAATAATTCAAGTAAGGATCTTTCACTACATGGTCGCTTTCGTTTATTTTAGCAAAACTGAAACTTAAATACTCTCAAAGTCTGAATGCTTTATACAACAAGAGGAAGAAATCGTAACTTCTCTCAAAACTGTCCTAATTCCATTATTCTAAATCCACATATTCTCTGCGATATATATACAGTATATATATATATATATACACACACACAGTACTTACTTATGTCTTGATTTTTACCCATTCTTCAACAGAATGTACACCATTTTTCTGTTGCAAGCTAGAAGTCGGTTATACGAGGAAACTGTATTATTATTATTATTAGTAGTAGTAGTAGTAGCAGGGGTAACAGTAGTTTAAAACTTATCCTCACTTCTACACATCTCTCTTTCATAGCAAGCCTAAATCACCTAAGCTATCCGCTGAAGCAGGAGTCACGCCAAACTATTTTACATCGAAAGCATTCTAACATCTACATAATAACAGAAATGAGCCCGCATATACAATATACGAGTTTACCCATTTGGTTAACACCACAATGCTTTTGTATCACTCATTACCTATCTGTATTACTTAAAAATTAGCTAGCTAGTTGTCAACTAGCGATCAAAATAATGTAACGTGCAAATTTTTAGTTTGGAACCGAGCCTTAAAAGCTCGGTCCCAAACGCACAGTCACACACACACACACGCACACATTCTTTCAGAAGAGGGCATATATATATATGTACACACACACAAGCAACACACACACACACACACACACACATATATACACCATCCCAAATTTTTAGTGTTCCGTTCGATGATTCATCATTTCACGAAGGTTAAGCTTGTTCCTCCCACTTAAATAATTATATGTATATTATATATAAACATATAAATATAAAATATGCATAATATAAAGATTTTATACAAAGTAAATGACTAACAATAAATAACGTATTATGAATCAAACTGTGGAATGACATCTCGATCTCAAAGGGTTTTAATTTACATTTCCCTCAAAAACTGTGATTAATAGAAGAAAAACGTGTTTTCATTTTTGTAATCAGGGTAAAAAGAACATAAGAGTCACACACACATATATATATATATATATATATATATATATATATATATATATATATATATATACACAGTACTTACTTATGTCTGTTGATTTTTACCCATTCTTCAACAGAATGTACACCATTTTTCTGTTGCAAGCTAGAAGTCGGGTATACGAGAAACTGTATTATTATTATTATTATTATTATTATAGTAGTAGTAGTAGTAGTAGTAGCAGGGGTAACAGTAGTTTAAAACTTATCTTCACTTCTACACATCTCTCTTTCATTGCAAGCCTAAATCACCTAAGCTATCCGCTGAAGCAGGAGTCACGCCAAACTATTTTACATCGAAAGCATTCTAACATCTACATAATAACAGAAATGAGCCCGCATATACAATATACGAGTTTGCCCATTTGGTTAATACCACAATGCTTTTGTATCACTCATTACCTATCTGTATTACCTAAAAACTAGCTAGCTAGTTGTCAACTAGCGATCAAAATAATGTATGGGCAAATTTTTAGCTTGGAACCGAGCCTTAAGCTCGGTCCCAAACGCACAGTCACACACACACACACACACACACACATTCTTTCAGAAAAGGGCATATATATATGTACACACAAGCACCACACACACACACACACACACACACATAACATACACCATCCCAAATTTTTAGTGTTCCGTTTGATGATTCATCATTTCACGAAGGTTAAGCTTGTTCCCCCCACTCTCTCTCTCTCTCTCTCTCTCTCTCTCTCTCTCTCTATATATATATATATATATATATATATATATATATATATATAAAGATGTATACTTAAATAATTATATGCATATTATATATAAACATGTAAATATAAAATATGTATAATATAAAGATTTTATACAAAGTAAATGACTAACAATAAATATCGTATTATGAAGCAAACTGTGGAATGACATATCGTTCTCAAAGGGTTTTAATTTACATTTCCCTCAAAAACTGTGATTAATAGAAGAAAAACGTGTTTTCATTTTTGTAATCAGGGTAAAAGAACCTAAGAATCACCCATATTTAGCAAATGGAGAAAAACTTTGTTGATCAATGTTATGATGTGATAAATATGTGCATTTGTACATTGTGGCAAGACCATAGTTCATGTGACAAATATTAATAATACGAAGAGTCGCTAGATTACATTTGACAGCTCAAATACTAAGGATAGAAATGGAATTAACAGGAAATAGTACAACAATGTCGGATGTAAGTACAGCCACAGTCAGACGTCTTTATATCATGAATCCCATAGCTTACGAAGATATATATATATATATATATATATATATATATATATATATAGTTTTACAATCATGTTCTAAATCAATTATTCAGCCGTTAATGTTCTCATATTTGCTGAAATAAATTTCTAATAATAAAATTTTTATAAGTTTCTACATCTCAATTTTGTGTTTATGTACAACACTTTTTGGGAACAGTTGGACGGAGAAAACCATATATAAAGATTTCACATGATTCCCCGACTCATTTATATATATATATATATATATATATATATATATATATGTATATAAATATGAAAATTTGAATACACACATATGAGCGTGTAACAACATAGTATGAGCCTTATCAAGCAATTATACGACGCTGGAAAAAATAAGTAATTAGATAAATATAAATGAAAAATGTAGACGGAAATGGAACGATTTGAGAATCTCCCCGTCAAGAACCACTTACGAATTTATGAGTTATACATCTACTAGAGTTTCTGGTAGGATGATGGCTTCATACTCTTTTACAATGTATATTTGAGAATAAAGGGGGATCATTCTAGCCTAAACATCCAAAAACCGTACAGCAGAGATCACCCCTACAAACAGACGACATTTTGTAGAGGCCTAAACTACATGAACAAGCAGGAGCCCCCAAATAAAAGTTCACATACTTCATGCTCGTAGAACCATGTAGTTTTTATAATGCTAATACATGAATGATAATTTATCAGACTGTTTTCGCGACTCTTTCTGTTTTACCCTAAATTCTTCCACGTGTATAACTATACTGTATGTTGTGATAAACATTCTTGACAAACTTTTCAATGCATACATCCTATCGCTGGATGCATGTAAAACTCAAATTCGCACGCTTTTCACACATCTCTGTTGCATTATCACCCGGCTGTAGCATTTAGGACAGCGTTTTTCATGGATTAATGCGAGACCCCAGTGCATCCTCAAAATCATATTGTCAGAATTTACGAGTATATATAAACATAAGAACAAATAAATTCCATATAGGCCACTGCTGATCAAAATAATAATCAAAACACTACAAATACATAATGTTGTGAAACCTATAATAAAATAAGTTTACAAAATAGTTGCTAATTATAAGCCATCAAAATTTCAATAAAATTAAGCATGTACGAATTACTTCTCAAACTCTAAGTTTTAAACATTGCGTTTCATGGCATCATGCATCTTCTACAACACACACACACACACACACACACACACACACACACACATTAGCTTTCTGAGTTTGGTTCGAGGTCTGTGAGCCTCACCAAAGGTACACCTTTCTTAATGCACGAAGGTCACATTCATACTGAATACACCCTGGTGTAGGATTTATATTATCATTATGAAATGAAGTTCATTCCTAACTATGGTCTCAGAGTTAGATAATTGTTCTCAGTAGTAGCTAGGTGTTAGTAAAGCTATTTATATGTTAATGAACTTCCTGATGATTAGATATTCTGTATTGTATATTTTGTACCAAAATATATTTTCCCTATCTCATCTATCTGAACATGGCTTATAACAGGGTTTGATGAAACCTTTATATCAGATTTTGTTCGTGATTAGAAAGTGGCGTTAAAATACTCGTAGCTAAAAGTAAAAAATCTGGAAAATATTTGTGAAGGAATGTTCATAGGAAATTTCGATATTGTAAAGTATTAAAGTATATATATATATATATATATATATATATTATGCAGGAAGGAAGAGCCAAGGGCAAATGTTCGCAAAAGCGCCCCTCCCATAGAAGAGAGCCAAAATCAACGTCCGTGATTTTCGAGAGGCCTAGGCACGATGCGTTTGAAAGATGGGGGTCATAGACAGGAGGAAAGGCGGATTGAGGAAGATTTTTCCAGAGTTCACTGGTTGAGTAGATGAAAGACTGAAAATGCCGATTAACCCTTGTATTAGCTAGTTGAATAGAAAAGGAATGAGAAAGTGTAGAAAGTCTGGTACTGCTTGCTCTCCTTAAAGGAGGAGGCATGAAGTTTTAGAATTTAGAAGAGCAATGTCCGTTACGATAGCGATAGTGAAGAGAGAGTGAGGTAACATTGCAGCAAAGAGAGAGAGAGAATGAAGACAATCAGTAAGAGGCGGGGAACTGATGAGACTTCGTCTCATCAGTTCCCCGCCTCTTACTGATTGTCTTCATTCTCTCTCTCTCTTTGCTGCAATGTTACCTCACTCTCTCTTCACTATCGCTATCGTAACGGACATTGCTCTTCTAAATTCTAAAACTTCATGCCTCCTCCTTTAAGGAGAGCAAGCAGTACCAGACTTTCTACACTTTCTCATTCCTTTTCTATTCAACTAGCTAATACAAGGGTTAATCGGCATTTTCAGTCTTTTATCTACTCAAACAGTGAACTCTGGAAAAATCTTCCTCAATCCGCCTTTCCTCCTGTCTATGACCCCCATCTTTCAAACGCATCGTGCCTAGGCCTCTCGAAAATCACGGACGTTGATTTTGGCTTCTTCTATGGGAGGGGCGCTTTGTGAACATTTGCCCTTGGCTCTTTTTTCCTGCATAATATATATATATATATATATATATATATATACTTTAATACTTTACAATATCGAAATTTCCTATGAACATTCCTTCACAAATATTTTATAGATTTTTACTTTTAGCTACGAGTATTTTAACGCCACTTTCTAATCACGAACAAAATCTGATATAAAGGTTTCATCAAACCCTGTTATAAGCCATGTTCAGATAGATGAGATAGGGAAAATATATTTTGGTACAAAATATACAATACAGAATATCTAATCATCAGGAAGTTCATTAACATATAAATAGCTTTACTAACACCTAGCTACTACTGAGAACAATTATCTAACTCTGAGACCATAGTTAGGAATGAACTTCATTTCATAATGATAATATAAATCCTACACCAGGGTGTATTCAGTATGAATGTGACCTTCGTGCATTAAGAAAGGTGTACCTTTGGTGAGGCTCACAGACCTCGAACCAAACTCAGAAAGCTAATGTGGTGTGTGTGTGTGTGTGTGTGTGTGTGTTGTAGAAGATGCATGATGCCATGAAACGCAATGTTTAAAACTTAGAGTTTGAGAAGTAATTCGTTCATGCTTAATTTTATTGAAATTTTGATGGCTTATAATTAGCAACTATTTTGTAAACTTATTTTATTATAGGTTTCACAACATTATGTATTTGTAGTGTTTTGATTATTATTTTGATCAGCAGTAGCCTATATGGAATTTATTTGTTCTTATGTTTATATATACTCGTAAATTCTGACAATATGATTTTGAGGATGCACTTTGGTCTCGCATTAATCCATGAAAAACGCTGTCCTAAATGCTACAGCCGGGTGATAATGCAACAGAAATGCGTGAAAAGCGTGCGAATTTGAGTTTTACATGCATCCAGAGATAGGATGTATGCATTGAAAAGTTTGTCAAAGAATGTTTATCACAACATATAGTATAGTTATACACGTGGAAGAATTTAGGGTAAAACAGAAAGAGTCGCGAAAACAGTCTGATAAATTATATTATCATTCATGTATTAGCATTATAAAAACTACATGGTTCTACGAGCATGAAGTATGTGAACTTTTATTTGGGGGCTCCTGCTTGTTCATGTAGTTTAGGCCTCTACAAAATGTCGTCTGTTTGTAGGGGTGATCTCTGCTGTACGGTTTTTGGATGTTTAGGCTAGAATGATCCCCCTTTACTCTCAAATATACATTGTAAAAGAGTATGAAGCCATCATCCTACCAGAAACTCTAGAAGATGTATAACTCATAAATTCGTAAGTGGTTCTTGACGGGGAGATTCTCAAATCGTTCCATTTCCGTCTACATTTTTCATTTATATTTATCTAATTACTTATTTTTTCCAGCGTCGTATAATTGCTTGATAAGGCTCATACTATGTTGTTACACGCTCATATGGTGTATTCAAATTTTAACATATATATATATATATATATATATATATATATATAAATGAGTCGGGGAATCATGTGAAATCTTTATATATGGTTTTCTCCGTCCAACTGTTCCCAAAAAGTGTTGTACATAAACACAAAATTGAGATGTATAAACTTATAAAAATTTGATTATTAGAAATTTATTTCAGCAAATATGAGAACATTAACGGCTGAATAATTGATTTAGAACATGATTGTAAAACTATATATATATATATATATATATATATATATATATATATATATATATATATATAAATCTTCGTAAGCTATGGGATTCATGATATAAAGACGTCTGACTGTGGCTGTACTTACATCCGACATTGTTTGTACTATTTCCTGTTAATTCCATTTCTATCCTTAGTATTTGAGCTGTCAAATGTAATCTAGCGACTCTTCGTATTATTAATATTTGTCACATGAACTATGGTCTTGCCACAATGTACAAATGCACATATTTATCACATCATAACATTGATCAACAAAGTTTTTCTCCATTTGCTAAATATGGGTGATTCTTAGGTTTTTTTACCCTGATTAAAAATGAAAACACGTTTTTCTTCTATTAATCACAGTTTTTGAGGGAAATGTAAATTAAAACCCTTTGAGATCGATGTGTCATTCCACAGTTTGCTTCATAATACGATATTTATTGTTAGTTATTTACTTTGTATAAAATCTTTATATTATACATATTTTATATTTACATGTTTATATAATATGCATATAATTATTTAAGTATACATCTTTATATATATATATATATATATATATATATATATATATATATATATATATAGAGAGAGAGAGAGAGAGAGAGAGAGAGAGAGAGAGAGAGAGAGAGAGTGGGGGGAACAAGCTTAACCTTCGTGAAATGATGAATCATCAAACGGAACACTAAAATTTGGGATGGTGTATATATGTGTGTATGTGTGTGTGCGCGTGTGTGTGTGTGTGCGCGTGTGTGTGTGTGTGGTGCTTGTGTGTACATATATATATGCTCTTTTCTGAAAGAATGTGTGTGTGTGTGTGTGTGACTGTGCGTTTGGGACCGAGCTTAAGGCTCGGTTCCAAGCTAAAATTTGCCCATACATTATTTTGATCGCTAGTTGACAACTAGCTAGCTAGTTTTTAGATAATACAGATAGGTAATGAGTGATACAAAAGCATTGTGGTATTAACCAAATGGGCAAAACTCGTATATTGTATATGCGGGCTCATTCTGTTATTATGTAGATGTTAGAATGCTTTCGATGTAAAATAGTTTGGCGTGACTCCTGCTTCAGCGGATAGCTTAGGTGATTTAGGCTTGCAATGAAAGAGAGATGTGTAGAAGTGAAGATAAGTTTTAAACTACTGTTACCCCTGCTACTACTACTACTACTACTACTACTACTAATAATAATAATAATAATACAGTTTCCTCGTATACCCGACTTCTAGCTTGCAACAGAAAAATGGTGTACATTCTGTTGAAGAATGGGTAAAAATCAACAGACATAAGTACAGTAAGTACTGTGTGTATATATATATATATATGTATATATATATATATATATATATATATATATATATATATGTGTGTGTGACTCTTATGTTCTTTTTACCCTGATTACAAAAATGAAAACACGTTTTCTTCTATTAATCACAGTTTTTGAGGGAAATGTAAATTAAAACCCTTTGAGATCGAGATGTCATTCCACAGTTTGATTCATAATACGTTATTTATTGTTAGTCATTTACTTTGTATAAAATCTTTATATTTTGCATATTTTATATTTACATGTTTATATACAGGGCTATTCAAACTGATTCACCTGATTTCAAATGAGAATATTTTTTAATGTTACAAATACAGTGTAATTTGTGATACATCAACCAAAAGAAAAACTGTCCAAATTTTGTCTCTCACCTCATAAATGCTCTATGTGACTTCCCCTAGTTACACGAGCAACGTCGACACGATAGTCGAATTCCTCCCATACTCGCTCCAGCATGTCCGTTGTCACTGACTCTACGGCATTAACAACATCTTGTTTCCTCGAACTGCCGATACCACCGACGGATGCTCTGAGCACCCGGTGGATCTGTTCTGTAACGTCGACGAAACTCACGCTGCACTGTGACTACCGATTTACAGCTCGAAAATTGCAACACACTTAACGCCTTCTGCTGTGCGGACGCCATTTTCACACTGAGTGTTCGTTGCTAGGCTAGGCCACGGCGCGACTTTGGAGCCCTCTCGCGGTGATCTTGTAAAACTCGGAGATTTCCTCTTTCATGTGGTGTATGCCCAGTTGATGCACGGTTGATAGATACGGAAGTATTCTCAGTTGAAATCGGATGAATCATTTTAAATAGCCCTGTATAATATACATATAATTATTTAAGTATACATCTTATATAATATATATATATAATATATATATATATATATATATATATATATAGAGAGAGAGAGAGAGAGAGAGAGAGAGAGAGAGAGAGAGAGAGTCGGGGGAACAAGCTTAACCTTCGTGAAATGATGAATCATCGAACGGAACACTAAAAATTTGGGATGGTGTATATATGTGTGTGTGTGTCTGTGTGTGTGGTGCTTGTGTGTGTGTACATATATATATGCCCTTTTCTGAAAGAATGTGTGCGTGTGTGTGTGTGACTGTGCGTTTGGGACCGAGCTTTTAAGGCTCGGTTCCAAACTAAAAATTCGCACATTACATTATT
This sequence comes from Bathynomus jamesi, assembly GCA_023014485.1. Taxonomy (NCBI): domain Eukaryota; kingdom Metazoa; phylum Arthropoda; class Malacostraca; order Isopoda; family Cirolanidae; genus Bathynomus; species Bathynomus jamesi. Next base: position 49,910 of record JAJOZX010003660.1, on the reverse strand, counting down.
TTGATCGCTAGTTGACAACTAGCTAGCTAATTTTTAGGTAATACAGATAGGTAATGAGTGATACAAAAGCATTGTGGTGTTAACCAAATGGGTAAACTCGTATATTGTATATGCGGGCTCATTTCTGTTATTATGTAGATGTTAGAATGCTTTCGATGTAAAATAGTTTGGCGTGACTCCTGCTTCAGCGGATAGCTTAGGTGATTTAGGCTTGCTTTGAAAGAGAGATGTGTAGAAGTGAGGATAAGTTTTAAACTACTGTTGCCCCTGCTACTACTACTACTACTAATAATAATAATAATACAGTTTGCTCGTATACCCGACTTCTAGCTTGCAACAGAAAAATGGTGTACATTCTGTTGAAGAATGGGTAAAATTCAACAGACATAAGTAAGTACTGTGTGTGTGTATATATATATATATATATATCGCAGAGAATATGTGGATTTAGAATAATGGAATTAGGACAGTTTTGAGAGAAGTTACGATTTCTTCCTCTTGTTGTATAAAGCATTCATAATTTGAGAGTATTTAAGTTTCAGGTTTGCTAAAATAAACGAAAGCGACCATGTAGTGAAAGATCCTTACTTGAATTATTGTTGAAGATGTGCTTTGAACTTCTTTGGTGGTATTGCCTCATGAAGGACTGGTGCTATATTTAGTCAACAACCTGCAATGATGCTAAATACCAGAGTTATGCCTCCTAAAAACCTTTCCACGTTTTCTATTAACTGGAAATGAGAATTTTTTTTTTTTTTTGGAGAAACCTACTTATTTGGTTGTTGTCCAACAGATATCATTTTGTATCAGTAAATAAGGTTTGCACAACTAAAGCGCCTGTCAAGCATGGGGTGCCACAGTGCTGAGTTCTGGGTCCACGGTTATTTTTATTATATATAAATGACCTTCCACGTTCATCAAATATACTGAACTTCATAATGTTTGTAGATGATACAACTGTCTCTTTTTCTTGCAAAAATGTTAATACAGCTAAGAATATATCTCATTCAGAATTCATCAGTGTGATGAAATGGTTGACCGCCAATAAACTCTTCCTAAATACTAGTAAAACAAATTTCATAATTTTTTACTAAAAAGAAATGTATATCTTGATGAACTTAATGTTAATGAAATCGCCATAAAGGCTTGTGCTGTAACAGAATTTCTTGGTGTAATACTAGATAAGAATTTGCAATGGAGTGATCATGTAAATTAAATCGCGAAAAATATTTCAAGGAGCGTTTCTATAATGTTTAAATTTAGAAATGTAGTCCCAAAATAAGTTTTATTGACTCTTTATCATACTCTTGTTCTTCCTTATATAACATACTGCTCCCTTGTTTGGGAAAACTCCGCTAACAACGCTTTAAATGGTATCTTTGTCATCCAAAAACGATCAATAAGGTATTATCTGTTGCTGATTTCCTTGATCACTCTAGTGCTTTATTTAAAGAGTTAAACCTACTAAAGCTCAACGATATAACCAAACTGGCACATTTTATTTTTATTTACAAGTGTAAGAACAAAATCATTAATTTGCAATGGGTAAATAGATATTTTGTAACTCAACAAGAAATCCATTCGTATCAGACCAGAAATAGATCAATGCTTGTTATACCTCGGTTGTCTTCATCTAAAAACTACCCATTTTCATTGGATTGAAACTATGGAATGACTTGCATGCCGATATAAAAAATATTGTGAATGTAAATTTGTTTAAAACGAAGCTGAAACCCCGATTAATATTGGCATACTAACAAAATCTAGGACTAATGTCCACTAATATTGCTTAATATTGTCCATTAATATTGTTTAACATTGTAATACATGTTTTAACTATTAATAATACTTATTTATTTACTTATTTATTTATTATTATAAATTTATAACACCTAGCTGCTTATTTTTAATACTGAATCTAATTAAAATTGCCAACCCCCACAAATTCGACACCCCGTTTTCTTTAATTGCACCTAATAAGAAAGTTTTTTACCCGAACCTACTTATTTGGATGATATATATATATATATATATATATATATATATATATATATATATAAATAAAAAATGATAATAATAATAATAACAAGATTAGTAGCAACTAATAGTCGATAAAAGAAAGTTAAACTTAACTACTCTGAAGACAGTTACTGTGAGAGAAATATGGCAAGATTGGGGGTATAGTTGCCAGATGCTTTTATTACGAAGGGAATTGAAATCAATATATTTAATTTAAATACTCTTAACACGTGTACATATATATATGTAATAATAACAATAAATCAATATTAGTAATAATATTTAAGTGGATGTTAGGAGGAGAAAACAACTTGGTGATTTAGTTTAAAGCATCGTTACGCACTTGTTCTTTTACACATGTAATTTTATAACGAAATTTGATGAACGGTAAAATTATTAATTCATATACCAGAAGATGGCATGTGAAAGTGAATGTAATGGTATATAGCGATGTAAATAACAGAAAACTACATATTTAAAAGTAAATAAACAAATATGCGTGTACTATAAGTATATATTGTATTTGAAGGTCATCTCGTTTGAAAATAAGCCAGTTTCCCTTAAAAAGAGAGAAATTAATTTATTTAAATTAAAATAATAAATATTCATTTTATTTTTCATAATACAGATATTAAACAAAGAACTTGTTTTTCGATTTAAAATATGTTCAATCTGATTTTGATTTATGTATTGTTCGCAATTTGTTAACAGACGAAAATTGGATGTGTTGATGCGCAATCTGGTTAGGCTTATTAAAACCTTTCAGATATTCATTTTAAGTTTTCATTTCTACTGTCTGGCGGAATTTGCCTGAACAGAAAGAACTTGAATGTATGTATGTATTTGCATGTTTGTTCTTGTTTGCCTCATGAAAGAACTTTTTTGAAGGAGGAAGGCGAGGCTCAGTCCTTTCTTAATTATTTTTTTCCCCTCTTTTTTTCCCCTCTTATTTCCCCCCCCCCTTTTTTTTTTTTAAGAACCATGAAGGACACCTCATAAAGGAGGGACCGTCATGAAGGACGGTGGAGGACCTCCATGAAGGACGGTGAGGGGGAAATTTTCAAATTGATCCATTCTCTGTCTCCCTTTTTGCGGCTATACTGCTGCCCCCCGTAAGTAAATAAAAATTAAATAGGAATTAAATTTATTAATATTTATAAAAAACAAACCTAACCTAACCTAACCTAACCTAACCACCAACTATGACTTTCAAAACGACCTTTCAATAAGTATTGCCACTGTTTAATATAATTAATTAATCCATAGTATATATGAAATACAATAAGTCTTGCCAACTGTTTAAATAAAATTAAGTAGCTAAACTTCATAATTTTATTATAAATAAGTAAGCAATAATTGGAAATTTTTTGTTAATATTGCTAACTTTTTAAATATAATTTTTTTCAGGCTACAAGCAAAATTAAGCAAGAATTGGCAATAATGTTGTTAAATATTGTTTTAGCTTGCCATTTTTTAAACGTAAATTTAATTTCTATTTAATTTTTATTTACTTATGGGGGCAATAATCCGGGGGGCGATTGTCCTACGGGGGCAATGTCCGGGGGCGGTTGTCGGGGGGCAATTGTCCGGGGGGCAGTTGTCCGGACACCCCATCAGACACCAGCATCGAGTAAGGCTGCAGACAGCAAATTCAGTATTGTCAGTTATTAAAGAGAGACATCTACAAAATGATATAGCTGTAATAGGCTGTGAGAGTGTGATAGCACAAATACCAACAATGGTTATAAAGGAGGTGTGATTCATGTTATGGAGAAAGCTCTTGGTAGGTCATTTCAATGGTTCATTTGTATGCCTCATACAAATGAATTACCTCTAAAACATATTTTTGAAACATTGGATGGTACAACATCTGGGTTAAGTACCTTTGTTGGTCCTATTGGTAAAGCCATTCAGTTTTGTGAAAGCAATCTAGTAGTACAATTCGAACCTATAACTAGTGGTAAAGAATTATTATATCTACCATAACACAGTGTTGATGATCTTAGTGGAGATCAGCAGTACTTGTACCGCATTATTTCAGCAATCAGAGATGGTACAGTTGATAAACACCTTGGTCATGTAAAGCCAGATCCCCTTAGTCATGCTAGACGGTTAACGCTTGCTAATAGGGTTTGTAGGCTTTATGTTTCAACAGTGAAACCAACAAAGAAACTTTGCACAATAACACACTTCATTGTGACAAATTATGGTCCTAATTGGTTTGACATCAAGTGTAGACCTAATTGCACAGATGACCCAAGGCATGTGTTTTCTGCTATTAATAGAGTGAAGCATTTATCTGAAGAGTCAGTAGAAAGTGTTAAGAAGTATAGTATATCCCGAAATGCATACTTTGCTCACCCGGAAACTACTCTTCTGGCAATGTTGTGTAACTCAGTTTGGTATTTGGGTTTGAGGCACGAAATGGTTTTATCAGAGTTAGAATGATTTTACGTCGTCTGATGGCAGACGGAGAAACCAAAAAGGATTTTCCTAAAAGTTTGCCTTCTTTATTCGAATAGTTAAGGTAGTTTTTTGCAGTCACCATTTGTGTACTCACTTGCTATGTGTTTTTATACTCTATATTATATTTAATAAAACAAATTTTTGAAAAATGGTTATTTTTTCTTTCCTTGTTTCTTTATATTCCTTGCAACAAAACACTAAATTTGAGAATGTCATTAATCCAGAAAAGAAAAAGTAATAGAAATTCATTAAATAACCTGAAAATTATTTGCAGAAGATATATTTTTAAGTTTTGTGTGGGTTATAGCTATTTGTTTCCCCCACAGCATAGCCAAGAATCAGTTATAAACCATCGTAAACGCAGTTACGACACCCATTTCATATTTTGGCAAAAATGGGGTAGTTCAAGATACTCTAGAATATTACTTTAGTTTTCTTTGTTTCTCTAGTTAAAACCACAATATGGAACGAAAACTTTTGTCTGGTTTCACTCCGCTCTAATATATACAGTAAACCTTCAACATTCGCGACGAGTTCAACATTCGCGATTTACTTATTGTATACTTCTTCAACATTCGCGACAGATTGGGTTCGCAAATTCGCGAAGTGGCCGCTAGGGTGCACTCCTGTTCTAGTTTCTGAAATCGTCAACACCTCCCACCAGATGTTATTTACTGCTTGACTGTCGAAAGTATCACTGCTACTGCGAATTTAGATTTTTACTGAATCTTTATTTTTACAGTATTTCCCGTTGTGTGATCTAAATCATGCCTCCAAAGCGTAAAAAAAGTGGTTCATGTGCTTCTGTCCAAAAAGGCAGAAAAAAGTGATGCATTTAATTGAAAAATTAGAAGTGTTAGACATGCAGATATGCAGACAACAGAGGTGAAGGAGCTGATCGAGTCACACACACAGGAGTTGACTGAAGAGGACCTGGAAGAGCTCATCAATGAAGACAATGAAGACGACAGTGAAGAAGAGAAGGATGATGCTGTGAAGTCTACTCTCAATCCAAAAACTCTAGCTGAAATTATGAAACTGCAGCGAGCATTAACAGACAAAGTGGTGGAGTGCGATCCTGTTATGGAAAGGAGCTTTAAATTTAAGCGAGATTGAAAATGCATTCCGCCCATACCCTGAAATTCAAAGAGAATTGCAGAAAACGGCAAGCAACTTCTTATAACCAGATTTTTCCAGCCCATAATCCCTGCATCAACCCCCTCTCTTGGCTCTCCAACTGCAAGTACCTCAGGCACTACCACAATTTTTCCAACTTTAGAGGAGTCGGATTGAATTCATGAAGCTTCACTATAATATTGTTACCATTTTGTATATGCACTGGTATTGTATTCTTAAATGTTTTATTAAATCTTGATTAACATTTGTAAATTTTCATTTCAATTCCTTGCCAGGTACCAAACCTCATTTAAGTCATTTTTCCCATTGACTTAAGGTATCAACATTCGCGAGCTTTTCGACGAACGTAACTCTAGCAAATGTTGAGGGTCTACTGTATATATATATATATATATATATATATATATATATATATATTATATATATATATATTATATATATATATCTGTGTGTGTGTGTGTGTGTGTGTGTGTGTGTGTGTGTGTGTGTGTGTGTAACGTCATACTCTGAACTTTAGCGGCCACCATTGAAACCTGTCTTAGGCATAACAGTGATGTTACACCATCAGGAATCGAACCTCTGTCCTCAATCTTTATAGTACAATAATAAACCAAACTTTTAAACTAACCTTCAGCATAGACAGACAAAAGAAAAAAAAATATATATGTATATGTGTATATATATATATATATATATATATATATATATATATATGGACTACGTCGTAGCCAATGTCGTAACACCGCTTCCCGTTGATCAGCGAAGTTAAGCGCCATTGGGTCTGGGTAGTAGTTGGATGGGAGACCGTCCTCCGCGTCCAGATTATGTAGCGACCCGTGGTTCGGATCCCACGTAAAGATGTAGGTCCCCTCCGTCATATGACCTTAGATGTTGCGAAGGAGGTCAAACAAACCCAATAATTATATATATATATCTACACACAGGATGTTTTAATAGGGTTGCCATATTTTGGAATTAAAAATACGGGACAATTTTTGGAGAGGATTGTGGGCAGGAGTATATATATATATATATATATATATATATATAGAGAGAGAGAGAGAGAGGAGAGAGAGAGAGAGAGAGAGTACAATGAATAAGTACAGTACGGTACTGAAAATGTAGAACAAATATATGTGGTGAAGACTTGGACCCAGGGTTACAGTCGATGCATCGGTTCAGTTGTATTTTTCTTAAGATTTTGCATCTTTCTGCAATTGCTTGTTTTGAAGCATCTAATGATAAAATTAATTGCAGTTCATATTTAAATTTACTAGGCATTGCAAAATTGCCTCCACTGTAGAAATTTCTAGTCGGTTCCTCTCTTTGCTCCATTGTATTGTCATTAATGAGAAAATGCGCTCGACATGTGCATTGTGGGCAGGAATACTAAATATAAATTGACAGATGAGTAGCAATTGAGAGAATTGTTCTCAGAACTCATTTCGTTGAAGAATATCTGACCACTTCTCGTGACAGAGCTTCTTATTCCAATTTTCTGCATTAGAATCGAGCTCCTCTCTTGTGATTTTCTTTAGAATGTTCCACTGACTGAAAAGCTGATTATCGTTTATTTCTATTCCTTCTTCCATGAGGTAAATACAGGTGTTCTCAAGTTGTTCCCAAGTTGGAATTTTACTTAGACACATCCATGCAAGTGTGTCGAAGTGTTTGAGGGGAGAAATCCATTTTATTAGGTAATCATAACCCGTCTGATAGAAACATTCTACTTCTGACCGGAATCTCTTTTCCATTGATTCAGTAACTCATCCTTACGAAATATGGATTTTACACTTAGTGATATAAATTTTGCTTCTAATCTCTCTTTTACGCATTCGGCAGTCTCCTGTAAAATAGACAGTACCTCGATAACACTTTTTTCTCCTTCAATTTGTAAGATCGTTCTGTTGAACACACTCATCAGACTGTGGACCAAGTATAGATAGCCTTCACTCAATGGATCATTAAAAAATGTTACCAATATTTTAGGATCCTTTTATTCAGAAAGAAAATAAGATTTTAGTGCATCGTAGAGTTTGAGGATCGTTTCCACTGCATTTGCTAAAGAAAGCCACCGTGTTTTTGAGTGGGAAAGAATTGCTTGATATTCTACGCCAATAAACTGACAAAAATCTTTGAGACGCTCAGTTCGCACAGTGTAGATGCTGAAGTGAGAAAACAGTTTCACAACAATCACTTCAATATCAGTAGAAAGAATATCAAAGGCAGACTGCATTGTGTTATGCAGCACGTGAGCTGGACACCCAATTCCTTCCAAGTTTTCATTCACACTATTTTTAAGTCTTGTGAACACATTATTCGTTTCATGCCGAAGACGCCCACCAAAATTCGTATTAGCGTTATCTCCGCAATAAGCAACACATTTTGTGGCATCAATACTTAAATTTTGTAGAGTTTCTTTGTAAAATTCTGCAATAGTTTCAGATTTTTCATTAGGCAAGGAACACACGCGCAACAATTTGACTTGCATACCTTTTTCACGGGTAAAATATTGATCAATTAATGGGAAAACTTTTTCAGCATTGTGGTTACTTGCATCAGTAGATATTCCATAGTACTGCGAGTCAATTAATTCTTTAGCAGTTTCCTGAACAGTATGTGGGGCTAATACAGTTTTAATAAGGGCTGTTGACTTAGTTCTACCACATGAATACTTGCTAGCAATTTTGGAATCGGAAAAGACAGCTGGGCACAGTTTATTTGCGCAATCAGTCGAGTTGAAAGAGTGATGATGTTTAATAGTGTGAAAAGCCATAGTAACTTCAGCAGTAATGATTTTAGATTCTTCAACAGAATCATTTTTTACAAAACAAATATCAATGGACTTTGAACATCCTGCAGAAGATATGCTTAATTTATACTTGCGCGTGGCGATGTGCTGTAAAATGTCTGACTTTCCGCCGTGAGCAATACTAAAAACTGATCTACATAACTTGCATTCAGCCTCATTATTCCCCTTCCCCCCTCTTAATAAAATTCCACTCTTTAGAGTAATCGTCATTAAACACACAGCTGCGTTTTGGCATAATGAGTAAACAGTATTCTTTCAGTAACACAAAAACAAAAAGCACCGTCACATTGCAGTAAGTTGCAAACTGAACTTCGACACTACTGAGATGCTGCATGCACTTGACTCCAACTCATGCGACATGCACCATGCGCAGTTGCCAGATAAACATGATAATATAGTGAATTAAATTACACTGGGGAACAAATTTCAAATTTTTGTCTATTGAATTAGATTTGACAGTTAGTTCTAGGTAATTTGGGTGCGCTGAGCACGAATGTTTACTCGGTTTTGCTCTATCAGGTCCTGATTTTGCTCAACACCCCTCCTCTTTCGTCGTATTCATAAAAAGGTTTTTTTCTCAATACTCGCTAAGTCTTTTTGCAGTTACACATTATGCAACTAGGTTTTTATCTAGGTATTTGTACCTATTGTTATGGTATTGTTGTATTATGTATATTTTTATATGTAACACCCTAAAAATATTTTTAATTTTGTCATTTTTAACCCATTTTAATATTAGTAAATTAAGCTAAAAATATCATAGAATTCTAAAATTTTCTCGAGCGTTCCTGTTCTCTGTAGAGTATTCTAGAGGGACAACTAAAATATATAAAAGCGACTCGTTTCCAGAGTTAATCAGTCAATTCAATCAGTCAGTCAGTCAGTCAGTCAGTTGAGTTAGTTAATTAAGTTTGGGCATTAACATAATTTTGAATTGGCATATGATTTAGTGAGTAATTTTGTCATCGTGATTTAATATAGTTGATTTAATTAGACGTAATTTATATTGTACCTACTCATCCGTGTTTCTAGTTTAATTTCATAGATTGTAAGTACCTATTTCATAATAAGTACCTATTTAAACTAATTTTTGTGTTTATATTTCAGATTTTCTTAAATTTATATGAATTAAGGGCTTTAAATACCTTTACAAATTGGCAGAACAATCAAGCAATATGTCATCAAGCACTAGAAAGTTCAAATGCAAAAACAACCCTGATTCCTTCTGTTATATATGTGGAAATTTTACACTTCCACATCAACGAGCAAATATAACTGACTTCGTAAAAAGAGCTTACTTAGCTTATTTTGGCATAAAACTGGGGGACCAAGATAAATCGTGGGCTCCACATAAAGCCTGCACTATATGCATTGAAAGACTGCGACATTGGACGAAGGGTTCGGATTCAAAAATACCTTTTGGAGTTCCGATGGTAAGTTTTATGATTTCATAAAACTACGTAATTTAATCACTAGTATACTGTAACTTACCTAAATGTAATTGTAACTTAGGTACATAAACAAAAATTTACAGAAAATGTTTATAAGAATCTCAAATATTGCATAAGGTTGAAACACATAGAAATGTTAAATGTTTGGGTGATAACTTTTGATAAAATTCATAAAAACAAGTCTCTCGTCGCTTTTGTTAACGCTTTACAATTTTTTTTCCATATCAGGTGTGGCGAGAGCCTACTAACCACGAGACCGATTGCTACCTTTGCTTTGTCAAGACTTCGGGCTTCATTAAGAAAAATAAACATTGTATCGAGTAAGCAAATTTCGACACCGCGATACGACCTGTGCTACATTCAAATGAGATCCCCATTCCAAAATTTAAGGGTCTGCCAACTCAAGAATTAGTTGAAGATGTTCCTGAAAATATTGTTATGCACTTTGAGGAGTCAGACACCGATTTTTACCCCAGCGTATTTGAAAGTCAAAACGATCCGCAAAAGTTTAACCAGGCCGAGTTGAATGATCTTGTAAGGATCTAAATTTGCCAAAAAAGGCTGCGGAAATTTTAGCTTCAAGACTTAAAGAGAAAACTTGCTTACTTCAAACACATACATTTCATTTTACAGAAAAAGAGAAGAAGAACTTGTTAAATATTTTAGAACAGAGGATAGTTTAGTATATTGCTGCGACATAGTTGGTTTGTTAAAGAAGATGGGGTTGAGTCTTACGATGCAAATGATTGGCGCTTGTTTTTAGACAGTTCGAAAAGAAGTCTTAAGTGTGTGTTGTTGCATAATGGCAATCTATACGGCTCGATACCGATTGGGCACTCAACAAAATTAAAAGAAAGTATGAACATATAGAAAAGGTTTTAAATCTTATCAAATATAGGGAGCACGAGTGGATCATATGTGTTGACTTAAAATGGTTAATTTTCTGCTAGGACAACAAGGAGGGTATACTAAATATCCCTGCTTCCTTTGCTTATGGGACAGCAGAGCCAAGGAAGAACATTATTTTCAAACAAATCTGGCCAGCACGAACATCACTTACTGTCGGAGAAAAAACGTAATTAATCCACCTTTAGTGAGCAGAGATAAAATCATATTTCCTCCTCTGCATATAAAACTAGGCCTCATTAAACAATATGTAAAGCTTTAGATACGAACGGCGAGTGTTTCAAATACATAACTTCAAAATTTCCAAGTTTAAGTTATGAAAAAATCAAGGCGGGAATTTTCGACGGTCCACAAATAAGAACAATGATTAAGACAGCAATTTTCCTAATGTCATGAATGAACGCGAAAAAAATGGCTGGTTCTCATTCGTGGACTTGATAGAAAACTTTTTAGGCAATTATAGGACAGATAACTACGAAGAAATCGTAAAAAACTTTTAAGGGACTACAAAGAGTTAGGTTGCAATATGAGCATAAAAATGCATTTTTTGAATAGCCATCTTGACCAATTTCCAAGTAATTTAGGTGATGTAAGTGACGAACAAGGGGAAAGATTCCACCAAGATATCAAAATTATGGAGGAACGGTACCAAGGCCGCTGGGATTCCCCATGATGGCTGATTACTGCTGGTGCTTGAAAGAGACCTGCCATCACAAGCAAATACGCTAGAAGTCTTACAAAAGAAAATTTTTGCCACAGTGAAAGCTTCATATCTGTTTGTTTTTTTATTTTAAGTCATTTCTATCGTTATAATGTAATTTTACTGTAGTTTGAACTGCTTGTATTCATGAAACTTGAAACAAAAATTTAACACATGACTTAATTTTTTAGTCCTAATTTGAAAAATCTGGAAAATGGCACATAGGCTGTCGACAAGAATCAGGACCTGATAGAGCCAAACCGAGTTGAAATTCGTATTCAGCGCACAAAATTTACCTAGAATCAAGTGTCAGATATCATTCAATAAAATACGTGTTGCCCAGTGTTATATATATAGTAAGAAAACTGAATTTTCTTTTTCAAGAATTTTTTTTATCATGCAATGTATTACACGTCATCGGTCATCACAGAAAATTTCTGAGTTCATATAAGGCTAATCAAATTGATTAAAAATTGTTGTTTATAGGTCTATACGTATTTTAGGAGTACGGTACGTCACCGCTCAACCAAGTCGCTGAAAGCCATCCCTCAACTTGCGGGATGGCTTTCAACAACTTTTCAAAATCAGTTTATTTAAGTAAAACTGTAAAAGTTATTAATATATATTATTGGCATTTCTTAATTGATAATAAACATATGAGGCCTTCCGAAGCAAAAGTAGCACAAGCGCCATTTTTTTTAATCGTCAGAAAACGCGTTGAAAGTTATGTGACCTTCGGACAGAGATAACGCATTATTTTTCGCGGACTTTCGACCATACGAACATTGGCGTTTCTGCAATTCATCCATTACCATATGATAGTATACGGTCTGAAGAACCTCTCAGTGGGTATAACTCATTTTGCCCCGGATGGCGCTTGTGCTAGTTTTGCTTCGGAAGACCTCATACAGTATAACAAATGATGTAGCCGTAAATAGGCTCATGATTGAGGATTTTTTACAGGTCACTCAAATACGGAACAATTAGGCGTCCCGACGAACTTTTCGGGGACAACGGGACAAAGTAGTGAAATGTGGGACAATCCCGTATATACGGGACGTCTGGCAACCCTAGGCGTTTTATAAAGTCCCTATCTATTTCAGTGAAAACGTAGCAAAAAGGGTAAAATTAATAACAATATAATAGAAGGCATACATTTATGAATACTTAAGTATATATTCTACATGACCACCATCAGTATCTCTACAGAGTTCGAATCTGTCAGCAGCATTGTGAAACACATTTTTGAGCATGACAGGGGTTATTTTTTGTAACTGCTGTTACGATACGAGCACGTAAATCTTGCAGATCTGTAACCCTCGTTTGATAGATGTTTGATTTAATACAAATCCATGCAAAGAAATCCAAGGGCGTGAGGTCAGGAGATCGAGCCGCCCAGGGCCTGTTGCCTCCACGTCTGATCCACCGATTTGGAAATCGTTCATTTAGGTACTCCCGAACAATGTTTGCGTAATGACAAGGTGCCCTGGAACTGTAGCTTCAGCAAAGAAAAAAGGCCTGTAAATCTTAGATTTGGTTATACCCAACCAGACAATAACTTTAGGAGAATCTTATTCCCATTGATAGAAATCAAATCAACTGGCTTTTCATTAGCCCATATGCAGCAGTTATGGCAATTAACCCTTCCACACGTGTGGAAAGTTGCTTCATCACCGAAGAGAATGTGGTCCATTAATTTTCCTTCTGAATGTGTTCAACAAGATCGACACACATTGCACTTCGCTTTGGATAATCCTCTTCATGAAGCACCTGAATGTGGTCACTTCTTCTTCAACGTCGATTTCAAAATTTTGTGGACAGTTGATTTGGGTATCCCGAGTCTACGTGATGTGGTGCGAATTAACATGCTTGGATGTTCATCGATAACATTATGTACCGCATTTACAGCATGCTCAGAGACACTTGGACGTCCAGATCTTGACTCATCATGAACGGATCCCGTTCTTTTAAATTTATTAAGCAAATCCTGAATTGTCTTGTCTGTAGGACCTGGCTTGTGAAATGTTCTTTCAAACCTCTCTCTAATTTCTTTGCATTTCTTTCCTTTAATCCGAAGTGTCACCACCATCACCCGTTCTTGTACATTCATTTTCATAGAGATCTGCAACAAAAATAAATAAAAATAGTTAATTCACGAAATAGATAGGGACTTTATAAACACCCTGTATATATGATTGTGAATACCGAGTACTTCTGTGATGTCTGCCCCACAAACCAAACTGTGTATTTAATACAAATACATTTTTAAATGAAAATCAAATTAATATATATATATATTCGCCTCATTTGTAAGATTTGTGGAGGGTGAGTTGTTAACCGTTCTTCTTCTCCTACACTTCGTAGCCATTTATGACTGCTCAAGTGCTGTCGTGAAACGTCTTTAATTAAATTTTTATTTATTTTTCTTTAATTTTACGTTATCTGCGTTATTTTCACTCTTAATACTTATTTTACACTGACTTCTGTATTCTTTAAAAGCAGAACGGTAGCGTGGCCGGTTCTCAACTGAGACATGGAGCCTGCAGCCGACATTTTTTTTTGAAGAAGAGAGGGGGTGGGAAATAACGATTATCATTATTTACTGGTTTATTTTTAATTAGGACAATAATAATAACGGGAGAAAGCGAGCGTAAATTCATAATTTAACACCGGATCGTGGAGAAAACTTTAAGTTAAATAAATTTTAAATCACAAATCACATTTTTAACACAACAACCTTCTTCAGGAACCCCAGAAATGAGACTGGTGACCAAGATCGTGTTTTAAATCTCGTAGATCTACCCATAATTGGCCGCCTCCTTCACAAAAGTAATGGTTATGATGTTTGGTTCCATTTTAAAATAATTCTTTATAAAATTTTTATATTAACATTCAGATATTTTTGTTCCCTTTTAAAGTAATTTGTAACAATTAATAATCATTCTAAGTTTCATATTCGAATTCAACACACGACAGTGCTATGTCCAGAAAAATACATGCCATTGAATGATGCTGAGCGCTTCTATGTGATTGTTAAAATGCTTGTGTGTATATATATATATATATATATTTTTTTTTTAAGCCTAAAAACAACACGCTACCCTCTGCTACTTTGAATGACAGCGATATTAGTAATGAGAAAAAATATTATAGTTACATTCCCAATGTTTTATATAATACATCCAACTCTTTTTAGAAATAACACCCGCATGCCAATATTAAATGAAATCAGAAGACAATATTACAATTTTAGTCAATGTTTAATCGCTGGATACCCTGACGCTTCAACTTGATCTTTCAATGATTACCTCACTCCCCCACTTCATACGATTTGTGGGCAGAACTTAGCCCATGGTAAAGATGATGATAGTGAAATACAAAATGTAGATGAAAGTGATGATAAAAAAGACTTAATCACCGATAGCCAAAAAGTATACAGGTGTATACAAAGACAAAGAAAGTTATAAAAAGGATAGCGAAGTGTAAGAAACAAATTTAAGAGTGAATGACATTAAAAATTATTAAAAAAATGAAAGTGTAGAAAAAAGAGATTTCTAAACAAAAAATGAGCCTAAACCTGAGGTGGTAAAAAGAATAACTAGAAGTTCCAGTGGAGCTAACAAACCTTTTAAATCTGTCGACCAGGTTTCAGATTTCAGTGATGATGATCATGATGATGATGACATTAAGTTTACAAAAGAGGCATAGAAGGATAAAGAGAGTAACACTGAGATGATTGAAGGGAGTGACACACTTGCAATTAGTGATGTTGATGTCAAGAAGACTAAAGAAGCGAACAGTTTTTACAATAAGTTGCTCTATTCATATTTTATTTGTATATTTCTGGAACAACTTGCGAGTTTTGATTATGATTTAATACACAATACTGTAGTACTTCAAATACTATAGATTTAAGGAAGGACCATGCATAAGTATATGAATGGGAAGGGAAAGGTTTGGTTATTATAGCTCTGGTCATTATTCAACGTCAGACTTGATATAATTTAGAATGGTAGGATTTGGATAATTAAAAAAATAACTAGGTTTTAGATCTTTCATTTACTTCTGGATCTGTGGGGATTTCTTTTTGCTGAGTACCCCCCACCAGGGAAGGTTGTTAATCTGAAGATCCTGGGTTTGAGCCATGTCACAGACTTCAGATTTCATATGCTTTGCTGAGTCTGCCTTGGACAGGTATTGCTTTGGATCCCTGAACAACTGTAGGTTCCCTCTGTCATATAGCCCTAGCTGTTACGAAGGAAGTTAACCCCAAGTATTATTTCTTTTAGTGGGCCTACTAGCAGAACATTTGCTTCCACACTCTGAAGTAAAGATTGATTGTTTGGTTTTGGGGTTGGAGTCATTTTGGGAATTGATCAGGATTCAATAATAAGTAAACTTAGAACATGTAGGGACCTGTGGTATACTATTGAAAAATAGCTAGTCTATAGTCCAAGGCCTAATTTTTGTGTCTGACAATAGACTTAGTGGAAGAAGAATTATGGACTATATCTTAAGGTTAGTCCCACAAGCACATTCAAGATAAGAAAATGGCTAGGATTTTAATTTTTTTTAATACGCTTACCTCATCTTGTAAAATGTTTAGACCAGTACCAGTTCTGAATTCATATTTTGTACTGTTAGGCTAAATCTGAGCCGATAATAGTGGTAGATCCATCAAAGCAAAATTAGGTGTCATTTAGATTGTATTTATAATAGTACTGCAGTACCGTAGCTTTCAATATCTGCCAATAAACATTAACACTATCATTATCGTTATGTAGTTGAATTATAATGTAAATTTATTTTTAGACTATATGTTTTAAATGTTATTTCTCTGGGATCTTTCAGCATCTCTAAGGCTCATCTTAGAGTCATCTATAACTAGCCCATTACCATTTTTTATTTTGACTTGCTCTGTACCCTAAAGAATTAGTCTGTTTCTAAAATTCTACTGATTTTTGTATAGGCTAGGTACTTTCCTTTGAAATAATAAAATCATAATAGATTTAGGTTGGTAAGCATATTATGGTAACAATAGTTAAGAGTCCAGGACTATCCCTATGTAAACTTAAATATGATATGATTTAGAATCCACTTAAAACAGTGGTTCCCTACCTTTTTGTAGTCACCGCCACATTTCACCAGACAGTATCTTTGAATGTTCCCTTCATGAATATAAAATATAGCAAATAATACGATGATTAGTGAAAGTGTATTTCAAATATAATCACAATACAATAAATACATTGATATTTATTGCTCTAATTTATTTTACAGTATATTACATTATAATTGTTAAAATAGAGTTAATACTTAAGTTTTTATGTCATTCAGTTCTTTCTCAGAGTGCCCTCTTACTCTCAATGACCTCTAAATTTCACAAACGCTCATTGAAGAGTGGGTACTGCATTCGTTGGTAATCACTGACTTAAATAAGTGAAAGAGGAACTTAATTTTATAGCAGTTTGTCATAGGCCAGACATTCTTGTAAACTTTTAAATAAATCTGATGATTGTAGACTCCATCTTCACGAAGATAAGAAGAACCATTGGATTCCCTTGATTTATCCAGGAGCGGCACTATGCTTTCCTAGCTTTGCGGGGCTGGCGATCAGAATTTGGAATGAGCTTCTTTTAACTGACGTTAAAATCCTTAAATCACCGTTCAGTTTTATAATTATTAGCATGCGAAAACATAATAAGGATTATTGTACATTACATTATATACAATGGAAAGTGCGTTTTAGTTCCACAAGACCACAATCCTGTCTGAATGATGTGATCTCTCACTTTCAGTGTTGTCAATGGGTCAGCAGAAGTGTGTGTGTGTGTGTGTGTGTGTGTGTGTGTGTGTAAAGTACGTGCCGTAAGCCTTGCCATCAAAATTCATAGCGTTTTGCATTCGATGTAATTCATTTTTACGCTCGAGATAGCAAAGTGAAGATTAGGTTTCATTGTATTTACTTGAAAAAAAGGACCAAGTTTTATGTCAAATCCTGTAAAATTATTTTTCTGTAGAAGTCGTACGACATTTTATTATACCTACTTTCAAGAAATAATTTAAGCATACTTTCATTTGTGTGTGTGTGTGTGTGTGTGTGTGTGTGCTCCCTGGCTGGAAGTAGCTGATCACTTGTTGTAAGGACAGAAAATAATAATAATATTCACTGTTGACTGACTCCTGTAAAGAACTGGTAATATCAATTAGAGATTTAAAAATGTCTAAGCATCATATAGATATGCATTTCAGTTCTCATTTTGTGATGAACTAGTCCTTGCAATAGAAATAATTATTATAATAGCATTATGTATAAGGATTTTTGAAATGTTACGTCCAATTGTAACGTAACGAGGCAAAAAGGCCCTGAATGTTCCCAGCGAAAAATACTTCATATATATAAAATATAATATATATTGCATTGTATGTTGGCCCGCTTATCTGGATATGGAGATAGGAAAATCTTTGTAATCTGCATAGCTTTTTTCTCCAAGAACTAAGAATGATATGCAAAAGCTTATATTTACCCAACTGAAGTTAAATCTAGTAAATATTTAAAGTCAAATCCAAGAAAATAACTTTTTTCCTCTCTCTCTCTCCACATCTACACACACACACCACACACACACACACACACACATATATATATATATATATATATATATATATATATAATATACACAGTGGTGTAGTGCTGTGGGAACGCGTGGGAACGGCGTTCCCTTACTTTTTTTGGTAGACGGAACGGCGTTCCCTCACTATTTCAAATAAATCCAAACTTCAAATCTCTAACGTCATGAAATTTTAATTCCCACCCCTAGAAGAATATGGAAAGAATCATTAACTGCTTCATTTCTTTAGCTTCGACTGAGGCAATGCTAGCCTATAAAGATCTGGTGAAACAGTCACCACGGCGTACCAGTTGTTAACTTTTTTTTTAGTTAATCATTCCAGTTGTTAGCTATTTTTATTGATCGTACTGGATGTCGTATATCTAATGACACTGGAAATACTGCATCTTCAACCTTGGAATTATCCTAATATCCAGTGCATATGACCTCAAATATCCCTGAAATTGGTCAGATTTCAAAAGATTTCCCGGGGGGCTTACAGTGCCCCGGACCCCCAGCTGTATGGGCTCGCCGTGCTCGCCATTGTCCCCCCCGCATCTGAGTAACACTTTCAAATGCGTTCCCTCACTTCTTTTTTAGCACTACCACCACTGTATATATATATATATATATATATATATATATTATATATATATATATATATTAGTGATGTAGCGGATGTCATTTTTTTCACATCCGCGGATGCGGATGCGGATGAGGATGTTTGATTTCAACATCCGCGGATGCGGATGCGGATGTCTACATTTTCGTTATTTTTAGGATATATTCGAGATTTGTTGTGTTTAACGTATATAATAAGTTATTATATAGAGAGAGCTGTAGCTATAATGTAGTGTAATTGATTAATTGTACAATAATGGCTGTACTTTTCTCTGAACATATAAAATAATATCAAGCATCTAACTAATATAGAAATCAATTAGTGAATTCGTCTGCAAATAATTCGTTATATTTTGTTGAGTTTCAGCCACAATTAGAAACCATAATTGTGTTACCAGGATGCGGACGTGAACCCAACTCAAATGCACCCCCCACCGACCTCTTTCCCCAACCTCCACCCTTATAGAAGAGATCTTTAATTAGCTTGATAACTATTTATATTAAGTTTAAAGTTTTATTAGGCATATTTATAAATGAGTAATTAAAATAAGTAAACTAAGATGTTCATCGTTTAATGTTCAAACTTAATTATAGGAAGGTTATGCTTAAGGAACATTAATTTTTCTGCCTTTTCTGCTGCCAGTCTGTTTCTCTTTTCATCATATATTAATCCAGCACTGCTAATAATCTCTCGCTTGGTACGTTTGTTGGAGACAGGCTAAATGTTTCCTTGCAAGTTTACTCAAGTATGGATAGATATTCTGCGTATTTTTCCACAACTAATAGGATTGTCACATGCAGCCAGGCGTTTTTCTTGGTGATAGCTCTCGATCATTTTTACTACATCTTTTGACATCGCGTAGGTCTCGTCATTGCTGCTTGACTCAAGAAACTGAGAGACAGATTCTGTGATAGATTTGCTTGTTGAAGGTGTTGGTTCTGTCACTGAAACTTTTATTATTCTTTTGGTGGGTGGCGAAGCGACAGATTCAAGAATTGAAGCTCTTCAACTGCTTTGCCAATGATGATTTAACTCGTTCTAATGTACTAGGTGAAAATAACTTAGCTTTGTAACGTGGATCTAAGTAGGTTGCAAGAGAGTAACTTCATACAAGAACAGCCTCTCGTCTTGTCGCTTGCATCACTTTTGCGCACAATGAACTAGTTCTATTAATATAGTAAATTTGATAATTTCCGCTTATTAATGACATTTTATCTCACGTCCACATCCGCACGACATCCCAGTCCAAAGTGCGGATACGGGTGCGGACGCGGATGCGAGAAAATGTGCGGATGTTCCGCGGATGCGGATGCGGATGTGACCTACATCACTAATATATATACACACACAACACACACATGTGTGTGTGTGTGTGTATATATATTTACACAGTTGAAGATGTGCGATGAAATCTCAAACTTCATTTGAAGTAATTCCAGGAAAATAAAGCAGTGCTTTATCAAAAGTTGGACTGAGTTTTATCTTTCTTGCTACGCCCAACAAAATTTTATATATATATTATATATATATATATATATATATATATATTATATATATATATAATACACACAGACGTGCAGGGAACAAGGAACTCTTCTGGGAAAATTAAATCCACTATAGTCAGAATAAGTAATGGTAAATGACAAACACTATAGTATTTTCCTTTTTCATGATGTTAGCCCGACGTGGGCAACGGGTCACTCGCAAAGAGTCCCCAAAAATATAGCTTCCCTCACCAGCTATCTGCAAAGCAGATAGGGTCCAGTTTTGGGACAGGATCTACTGATTATAGCTACACCTAGCCTACTATATCCAGAACTTCAATATAAGTAAAAGACTCGTTGCATTCGCGTTGGATTGAATACATCAAAGAAAAAGGGGGTAACTATTGTATTTTTAGCCAAAAAAACAAAACTTAAACCTCAACTGGCAAAATTGAGCGTCCACTTTTCACTTTTCAAGGTACATAACATGTCCATTTCATGATGGGGTTGAACTCAGAATGGTCCCCTGATGTCTGCTTTGTAGACAGCCGGTGAGGGACGCTATATTTTTGGGGCCTCTTTGCGAGTGACCCGTTGCCCACGTCGGGCTAACATCATGAAAAAGAAAAAACTATAGTGTTTGTCATTTACCATTATTTATTCGGACTATAGTGGATTTAATTTTCCCAGAAGAGTTCCTTGTTCCATGCACTGTATACAGGAATACCTCGGATAAGACGGTTTCAAACAGGACGGATTTCGCAATAGGACGGATTGAATATTATAATATAAAATTAATTATTTAATGTAATATTTAAGATATTTATAAAAGGAATGTCAGTGCGATGATATATTAAGTTTCAAACAACCCGCGCGCGGTCTATACTACAAGTTTTGGAAAAATTATAACATCAGAAATATTATAGAAAACATCAATCAAGCGTGGCTTGAAGTCACTGCGAGTAATATGCGAGCAGTGTGGAAAAATATTCTACCACATTGTGCAACTGATTTTCGTGGTTTCGAAAATCACATTGCAGGAGTTGCAACTGACATGTGTTAGCATTGGGAAGGATCTTGGATTCGAAAATGTTGATGCACCAAATGTTATCGAGTGCATTGAATCGCATTCGAAAGATTTAGACAGTGAAACTCTAATCAATCTAGAACAACAACGAGTTTATGAAAGAAGAAGAGCGAAGAGGAAGATGCAGAAGCAGAAGACGTTTCCTACAAAAGAATTTTCAACTGTGATCTGCATTCTTATTGTTTTATTTCACATTTAAACATGTTAAATCATTATAATTATCGAAAATAATCATACAAAAAACGTAATTTAAAATGTCTTGGAACGACCTACAGTATTTCCCATTAAAACATGCCTCGAACAGGGCGGTTTCAAACAGTGCGGCATGTCGGCGGAACGAATTAACCGTCTTATCCGAGGTATTCCTGTATATATATATATATATATATATATATATATATAAGAAAAATGTTCTTCGTTTTATTAACATTCTAATGTAAAGTTAATTCCAGTCGCCTCCGGTAAAAGGCAATGAAATTAATAATGAAATATTTAAAAAGCTCGTAATTTATATTTGCCAAAAATTTACTTCATTTCATATATAAGAGGAAAAATTGTGATGTTTCTTTTGGAAATAAAGAAATACTGATTGTGTTTCTAAAAGGTTTTTAAATGCGACCACGATCATGCGATGAGGATTGAGGACGGAGAGGCACCAATCTTTATCAATAATTGCGTTTCTTAAAAGCTAGTTTCGACGGCTGAGGAGGAAAAAAGAAACTTAACTTGTATGATGGAAGGAGTTGAGATAATTTTTTATTTGATTTTACTAAGAACGAAATATATTTTCATGAGTTCAAAAAAATTTAAAGGCTGATTATTCAGAGCGAAGCTCCTCCCACAAAATGGATGAAGTATATTAAACCATGTCCGTTTAATATACACAAACTCAGAATGGTCCCCTCAGAACGGACATGTTATGTGCCTTGTTTAAAAGTGGAAGCTCAATGTCCCGGTTGAGGTTTAAGTTTTGTTTTTTGGCTAAAAATAAAATAGTTACCCCTTTTTCTTTGATGTATTCAATCCGACGTGAATGCAACGAGTTTCTTGCGTATATTGAGGTTCTGAATGTAGTAGGCTAGGTGTAAACTGTAAACCCTAGATCCTGTCCCAAAGCTGGATCCTATCTGCTTTGCAGATAGCTAGTGAGGGAAGCTATATTTTGGGGCCTCTTTGCGAGTAACCCGGTGCCCACGTTGGTCTTTCCATCATGAAAAAGAAAAAACTATAGTATTTGTCATTTATCATTACTTATTCGAACTATAGTGGATGTAATTTCCCAGAAGAGTTCCTTGTTTCATGCACGGTCTGTGTTTAACATATATATATATATTATATATATAATGCGCCTCGGTGGTGAAGTGGTTAGCGTCGCTGACTACGAATCCATCGGCCCCGGGTTCAAGACCCGACGGCAGCCGGCGCGCAGCAAAACCCAGCTGTTCATCCTTCCATACAATAAAGAAAGTGGTTGGTAGATAAATGGGTACCCTAGGTGGACTAGTGGTTAAGACGCTGGGCTGCTGATGGGGCGTGGTTCGGATTCCACGTTAAATTGTAGGTCTAAGGTGGAATGAAAAGCTTGACCTTCGTCAGAATGAACAATTCGGGCGGAAGCTAACCAAAGGTTTTATATATATATATATATATATAAGCATTTTAACTATCGCATTCAAGCGCTGGGCCTCATTCAATGACATTTATTTTTCTGTGCATAGCACCTGAACAGTCATGCATAATGATTATGAGGTATAGGAAGAGAACGGTAACAACTCACCTCACACTAAATCCTACAAATATGGTGCATACACACACACACACACACACCACACATATATATATATATATATATATATAATATATATATCAGTGGCGTGCGGTCCATGGAAGCAAGGGAAGCAATGCTTCCCTATTCAAAGAAAGAAGAAAATGCTGTATTATACTTTAAAGTTTAAACAGTTCAATATGTGTTAATAATTTGTACAAAATCATTTTATTATATTATTTATAGCATTTGATTGGTAATCAGGTGGATACATAGTATATACATTGGTTGCCGTTCGTGCGAAAACCTTTAAGAAAGCCGACGCAAAAAATCTCGAGTTGGACAACAATTGACGAAATGCATCCTTTTTCCCATGACTTTCGCTTTTTTTTTACTGTTACAAATTGTTTCTTTCCATTCTAAAAACTCATTTAATGTTTAATAATGTAGTATTTATTGAATACAACAAGTTTCATATATAGTTTTTCTACTAAAAAATTCTATGGCCATGTTAAGCGAAAAAATATATATTTATCGTTATTTTATCCTTCCCTATGTCAAAAAGGAAGCAATTTAGAAATCGCTGTCCAGATCTATAGTTAATTTTCTTGAAATATCTGGCAACTTTACGTGCTGTCTGCTGTCATTCTCTCATTTAAAGCGAATACTTAACTACGCTAGAAATGCGCAAGAGTAAGAAAGGCTTGCAAGCAGGGCCGGATTAACCATTAAGCAAAATAAGCCTGTGCTTAGGGCATCAAGGGAAGGGGGGCACCACAGAAATTTTCCATTGTCGGATTACCATGGATTTATATATACTATTATAATCGCGGCTTATAGCCTATAAGCTGTGAAACTGAATTATATATTTCATATAAGTATTTATTTTTTTCATTGTTTGAATTTGTAGTGAACAACAACCCTTTTGAGAGAATAAATATATTTCGTTGTAATCACACACTTTACGCTTTGCGTTATTATTTTGTTTATATCAAATCTTGAGCGCCATATTAAAAATACATATAGATTAAATATTTTCGTGTGCTATAGTAAATGTAAAAACAAGATTCAGTCATGCTGAACTTTATAAAATAATTGTAGAAGACAATATTGAGTGTGCCTTCCCAAATGTAGAAATTGCCTTTCGTATATTTTTAACATTAATGGTCACAAATTGCTCAGCTGAGCGTTCATTTTCTCAGTTGAAGTATATTAAAATACCAACAGAACAACTATGCAACAAGGCAGGCTGGATGCCTTATCTCTACTAAGTATAGAAGCAGATGTGTTACGTAAGATTAGTTTTGAGGATCTGATCAAAGACTTTGCAATTAAAAAAGTAGGAGAAAACTTTTCAAATATAAATGAAGTGGAAGTATACAAAAATAAACATTATTTTCCATCTTACTGTAAGTTTTGTTTCATTTCAAAAATAAAATTTTATTTTATGATTTATTTTTTTTATATTTTGAATTACATATATATGGGGTACCAAATCTTTTAAGTGCTTAGGGCCTCTAAAGGTCTTAATCCGGCCCTGCTTGCAAGTTTAGCTTTAATCTCAATTGAGAAAAAACTTCTTAAGGATATGAAACTGATGCCTTTTACGAAGAAATAATAGATATATTTAATAAAAAAGAAAGAAGAATAGAATTAACCTATAAGTAAAGTAAGTAGATGATTATATGTGTTTTGTTTTTTATTATATACGAGTATTTTAAAGTTTTATTTTTATTTTATATAATCTTTGTTGTTTTTTGCTTGAATTGCTTCCCTTGACGAAAAATCACCGCACGCCACTGATATATATATATATATATATATATATATATATATATTAGTGATGTAGGTCACATCCGCATCCGCATCCGCGGAACATCCGCACATTTTCTCGCATCCGCATCCGCACCCGCATCCGCACTTTGGACTGCGGATGTCGTGCGGATGTGGACCGTTGAGATAAAATGTCATTAATAAGCGGAAATTATCAAATTCTACTATATTAATAGAACTAGTTCATTGTGCGCAAAAGTGATGCAAGCGACAAGACGAGAGGCTGTTCTTGTATGAAGTTACTCTCTTGCAACCTACTTAGGTCCACGTTACAAAGCTAAGTTATTTTCACCTAGTACATTAGAACGAGTTAAATCATCACTTGGCAAAGCAGTTGAAGAGCTTCAATCTCTTGAATCTGTCGCTTCGCCACCCACCAAAAGAATAAAAGTTTCAGTGACAGAACCAACACCTTCAACAAGCAAATCTATCACAGAATCTGTCTCTCAGTTTCTTGAGTCAAGCAGCAATGACGAGACCTACGCGATGTCAAAAGATGTAGTAAAAATGATCGAGAGCTATCACCAAGAAAAACGCCTGGCTGCATGTGACAATCCTATTAGTTGGTGGAAAAATACGCAGAATATCTATCCATACTTGAGTAAACTTGCAAGGAAACATTTAGCCTGTCCTCCAACAAACGTACCAAGCGAGAGATTATTTAGCAGTGCTGGATTAATTATGATGAAAAGAGAAACGACTGGCAGCAGAAAAGGCAGAAAAATTAATGTTCCTTAAGCATAACCTTCCAGTAGTATAGCCGCAAAATGGAGAGTGCAGGAATGTTGCAGGTTATTATGTAATGTTGCAAAGGGGGGAGGGGTTGTTGCAAAGGGGGGTTGTTGCAAAGGGGGTTGTTGTAAAGGGGGTTGTTGCAAAGGGGGTGGGTTTGTTGCAAAGGGGGGTGGGGATGTTGCAAAGGGGGGTGGGGGGGAACTTGGAGGCGGCGTTATCCCCCAAGAGAAAGGAGGAGGAGGAGAGAAAGGAGGAGAGATGTTCACCTGGCAGGAGCCAAGTGCACATTAAGACTGGCGTTGTTTTATAGGCTCCTAATCAGCCAGAATCAGCCAGTTGGCTGAGCCAAGGTGAGAGAGACGCCTGAAGGAGAGAGAGAGAGAGAGAGACAGCTGAAGGAGAGAGAGCTGAAGAAGAGAGAGATGCCTGTAGGAGGGAGAGACGCCTGAAGAAGAGAGAGAGAGACGCCTGTAGGAGGGAGAGACGCCTGAAGGAGAGAGGATAGGTGCACATGCAGGAGTACACATGCTGGAGGTACACACATACGTATACATGCAGGAGTACACATGCAGTAGGTACACATGCTGGAGGTACACACATACGCACACATGCAGTAGGTACACATGCTGGATGTACACATGCAGTACACATGCTGGAGGCAAACATGCAGGAGAGAGAGAGAGAGAGAGACATCTGAAGGAGGAAGACACATGCAGGAGAGAGAGAGAGAGAGAGAGAGCTGAAGGAGGGAGAGAGACACCTGAAGGACAGAGTGGAGTTCTCCCCAATTTATTTTCGTTTCCCTAACCTAAGAGGCCACTAAGGGGTTTACCAAAGGGCCAGAATAGAAGGAGCAGAGCTCCTTACTCGGCCGGAGCCGAGGGGGAATGGTTCTTCACCAGCTTCGCGATCTTTTATAATCCTCTATTCTGGCTGAGTTGCCAGATAGCGCAAGGTATTCCAGATAGCGCCATGTGTCCCATTAATCGTGTAACACATATATAACGGCTGTTATTCCAAATGTACTTGTATATATAATAAACTAATGAATCATATAAAATACCACAATATATATTTATATGGTTATACAAGATTCAACCGTATAAAATAACACAAGCGCCTCTTTCATTACGCTTTAATAGAATTAACAAGTTACCCTATTTCGTTAGACAGAAAACGAATTTTTATAAGGGTTACCCAACTAATTATCACCATTCAATAAATAATAGCAAACGTGAATAAAGAGTTCCAATTCAATGGGTAACTATATCGACATAAGCTTATTATTGTAACGTTTGCTCCCAATATAAATTTTCCTAAATAACAGTAAAACCAATTAATTGAAACTTCATTTAAATACAGCTTCATTAAACTTGAAGATGAACGAAACAAATAACATAGTTATCCATAATTCAGCCCTCACGAATAACGAAACGAAATGATCATTTACGATACAATTCGAAATACGATAATTTACGATACAATTCCACCAAACGAGATGAAAACTTATGAAACATATAGCCTCATTCCCTGCGAAGAAAAAATGAAAAAACGAAATTAAAAGAAACGAAGAAAGTTGGATTTTCCCAAAACACAGTCCACTATAGCGAGGTTGGTTTCAGAAAATCTGCTTGCGAGAGACCTTTCTTAAAGACAGCTCGATAAGTAACCCAATGTTCCAAATATTAATATTGCCATTATAATTACTTCTACAATGAATCCAATTAAATTCTGCTTATTAAATAACTTTTTTAGACACTTGATTTTTATTATAAATATTAAGTCACGAATAACAGTGGGAAAAACGTACACACAATATATATATATAATATATATATATATATGCTACACACAGACCGTGCATGGAACTCTTCTGGGATAATTAAATCCACTATAGTCCGAGTAAGTAATGACAAATACCGCCTCGGTGGTGTAGTGGTTAGCGTCGCGGACTACGAATCCATCGGCCCAGGGTTCGAGACCCGACGGCAGCCGGCGCGCAGCAAAGCCCAGCTGTTCATCCTTCCACACAATAAAGAAAGTGGTTGGTAGATAAATGGGTACCCTAGGAGGCCTAGTGGTCAAGACGCTGGGCTACTGATGGGTCGTGGTTCGGAATCCACGTTAAACTGTAGGTCTAAGGTGGAGTGAAAAGCTTGACCTTCGTCAGAATGAACAATTCGGCGGAAGCTAACAAAGGTTAGCCCGACGCGGGCAACGGGTCACTCGCAAAGAGAATTTAATCATTTGGAGCGAACCTTTTGCACTTCTAGTCATCCATGCCTTTGAATTGTATTTAAAAATGATTTTATTAAAGGCAGTGGTTATTTCTCTTGCAATCTTGTATGGTATCAGTTTCCTAGTTTATTGAAATGAATGAATAATAATAATAATAATAATAATAATAATAGCGATTTGCCTTTCCATTTTTAACGTGCATTTTCAAAATTAGCACACACAGACCGGAAACCAATGCATTTTTCATCTCTCCTGGCTACCTTTTGAAGGATTATCGAACCACAGTTAAATGTGGAAACGAATCCTCTTTTAAAATATAATTAGAGGGGTATATATATATATATAGATATATATAGTCATGCGGTTTGCTTCTACAAAGCTTCAATTTAATATTTAGGAGAAATCCAATGACAAGGAGGAATGTAAATGCCATGAAAAGTCTTCTTTAATGTAGCGTCGCGGTCGGGCGGAAGCTAACCAAAGGTTAGCCCTGGACTTTTATATGTAAGAGACCTAACCTAACCTACGAAATACATCTCGTCAGGGCCGATCCTAGAGCCATATATAGCAATGGAAATGAGCGCGATGTGTCGTTAAATACGTGATTTAAAATAACAGGACCATTTTACCCGAGGCAGTAGTATATCCGAAAAACATCGTAATGCACGATTTTTTCTATGTAGCAATAATAATTAACTCTTTCAAATACGTGATTTAAAATAACAGGACCATTTTACCCGAGGCAGTAGTATATCCGAAAAACATCGTAATGCACGATTTTTTCTATGTAGCAATAATAATTAACTCTTTCAAATACGTGATTTAAAATAACAGGACCATTTTACCCGAGGCAGTAGTATATCCGAAAAACATCGTAATGCACGATTTTTTCTATGTAGCAATAATAATTAACTCTTTCAAATACGTGATTTAAAATAACAGGACCATTTTACCCGAGGCAGTAGTATATCCGAAAAACATCGTAATGCACGATTTTTTCTATGTAGCAATAATAATTAACTCTTTCAAATACGTGATTTAAAATAACAGGACCATTTGACCCGAGGCAGTAGTATACCCGAAAAACATCGTAATGCACGATTTTTTCTATGTAGCAATAATGATTAACTCTTTCAAATACGTGATTTAAAATAACAGGATCATTTAACCCGAGGCAGTAGTATGCCCGAAAAACATCGTATAACCTAACTATAATTTGCAACTATAGTTTACCTTGACTTTCATATGCTTCTATCCTGTTTTATTAATAAAGATTTTTAACTTTTAATAACGTATGAATAAAGATTTTTAACATTTAATTTTATTTTAGTATTTATTCATGCCACGCCGCCTTAGACCACAGCTTAACGTTGAAACCGAATGTTCTTTTTAAAATATAATTAGGATATAATTTCTTTATTATAAAATAAGTTAACAATTATGTTAACAAACAATACTAATAATTTGTAAGTAAAAAATATAATATAAGGGACTACCATAGAAATGTAAGTGCCTATAATTCGATTTTATATATATGTTACTCGTCCGGTCTCGTTATAGCGGATTGGTACACGTCATAGCTCCACCCAGCTACATCGGCAGCCAATCACGACGACATCTGGTCTTTTGGGCGGAGCTTGGCGAATGTGCATATAAAAGGGGATATTTTCAGTTGGGAGTAACAGTAGCTATTTTCGCATCAGTGAATAATCAACCATGGACCTGTACGTCTCCCCAGACTTGTATGAAGAACGTGATACTGCAGCATTAACCACAATTAGTCTTTTCAATGCGGCTGATTGTGGCGAACTATTTTCGACGCAAACCGTAGAAGATATTTGCAGTGACGCTCCTTACAATCCGACGCAAGGGACTACCATAGAAATGTAAGTGTCCATAATAGATTTTATATATATACGGAGAGTTGTAGTATTTCGTCAAATAGATACTAGTCAAAAATGTCAATCAATGTTATTTCCCCATCATGCTAAAATCGAAATTGGTAATCGAACCAAAGATATCTTCACATAATGGAGATCTGTCTGTCTGTCTGTATATGTTTTCCTTTAAGGTCCGATGAGGATTTGACACGAGTTATACAATCTTTTGAAGGGAATACGGATGATATACTGATCAGTCAGCAGTGTCACACATCCTCCACCATGGACCTGTACGTCTCCCCAGACTTGTATGAAGAACGTGATACTGCAGCATTAACCACAATTAGTCTTTTCAATGCTGATTGTGGCGAACTATTTTCGACGCAAACCGTAGAAGATATTTGCAGTGACGCTCCTTACAATCCGACGCAAGGGACTACCATAGAAATGTAAGTGTCCATAATTCGATTTTATATATATACGGAGAGTTGTAGTATTTCGTCAAATAGATACTAGTCAAAAATGTCAATCAATGTTATTTCCCCATTATGCTAAAATCGAAATTTTTATGGCGTTCACTCCTCGAACCAAAGATATCTTCACATAATGGGGATCTGTCTGTCTGTCTGTATATGTTTTCCTTTAAGGTCCGATGAGGATTTGACACGAGTTATACAATCTTTTGAAGGGAATACGGATGATATACTAATCAGTCAACAATGTCAAATAATGTAAGTGTTTTTCGATCTTTTTGGGATAAGAAGACGCAATATATTTTCATAAATTTATTAAATGAAAGAAATCAGTACAATAAACGAATATACAAATATACGAACAAAAACATTATAATATACAACGAGTACGTACAATTGGAAAACGGTTTTTTATCTGTCTGCATACCATTTCATCGTTTCGGTGAGTGTGACACGGGTCAAATAAATTTAAAAAATTTATAAATTCTTTATCATTTGACATATGCATGAGAAATGAGACACAGTACATTCCGCAAACATTAGTAAAATATCCCTGCATACGAAATGGGTTCCATACAACTTCGGGAATATGTAACTGAGCGAGAAATTTTACAATAATAGGGTCACTCCAGGGTTGAGTACCGAGTGAATCAAAATAGTACAGGCGCTGTCTATTTTTAAAATAGACAGCGATCCAGTGAATCCCTTCATTACCGATGATGTCTGTGTTCACAATAAGACTACCGCATTCTCGCGTACTTGGCAAACTCAATGTTTCATTCTTCGCAAACACGCCGATAAATTTGGAACGTGTGACTCGCTCCATTACTTTCTGAAGTGTATTAGCATCCATTTTAAAAGTCAGTGATAACGCTTCTAAATCTATCTACTTCTATTAGGGCTTGCGATTCGAGATATACTAGTACACTAATAGGAGCGTCTATAGGCTTGGCGAATTCCAGCCGCACTGAGATGTTACCGCTCTGCTGTGGTGTTAAATGGGTATTTACGCTAGCAGATAAGTCAGGTGTAATGTCAAACGGATAAAGGTTAAATTGATCAATGAATTCTTCCTGCGTTACCCCATTACCAAGCTCATCACAATCACCTGCAATATGGGTCAGATTACTATAGGCTCTGGCACAAAGAGGTAACACAGCGTCTGATGAATAGTCCGTACCCATTGTTCCACCCAAAGCAGTGCCATTAACGTATAGAGTTATATTTTTAAGTCCGAAATTCTCGAATTTAAAGGCACTCTTTTTATATTTTCCATTCACCGAAGCGTGGTCCTGCATGCCGATTAATATCCTTTTAGGAAGATTTCCCAGGGCAATGTTTTCTATCTGCTTCGATGCCAACCCTGCAGGAACCGTATATAGTTTGATCTGCACTCTGTTAATAGGATATTTCACTGTAGCGTTTAGTAAATTTTTCTCAATTTCTAGTTGTTTTGGTGAACTTAATTTCACTCGCCGTACGCGGAGGTATGTGTCCATAATGTGAACCACAACGGACTTTGCCCTCTTCTTGATTCGCATCCAGATTTAAGCAGATCTCAGGACTCGTGCGGGTGAGCTTTATTTTCATATCCACCCCGTTCACAAGCAACTTCTCCTGGAAAGTGAAATCTGTGTGCAACCGTCCAAAACACTCGTATATTTTCTTTTTAGAATTTTTAAATTTGTCCTTTATACTATTTTCATCTTTAGTTTGATAATATCCCTCCGCACTTAAAAAGGTAGCCTTCGCTTCTTTGGAAAAGTTGAGGACATTTTCCAAATAGGCTCGTAGATGATAGTACCCCGTGCCTGCCGATATGTTGGTCTGATTTAAATATACGTCACACTGGTTGAATATGGCGTGCAGAAAGTTTGTTTCAGGGTATACAGCATATTTGTCATCGCAGGCCGTTCCATCAGAATGGGCTATACGTAGCTTAGCGTACATGTGCACACAGCTTGGATCAAAAAAGTAAGGACCTGAGCTGGGTATCACGAATTCTATAGGTGCACTCGGGGAACTAATTGTGTTTAAAGGGTTAATTGTAATAAAGTCACTGTGCTCAATAGAAACTTGGGTTGGCGGGAGCTCAAAAAAGGACAGCTCCGACTTACAGCATTGTGAACTACATGGGTGGATGAAGCGTGCCATGGCGAAATAGTGACTCCTCTCTCGACAAGTGGTAAACAAACTATGATTCATGAGATCAATATCCTTAGCTTATATCAGTCAAAAAAGTGGTCAACCATAGGTTTCATTCGCTTACAGCATTTCTTTTTTGATAGCCTTTTACGTTTAATACCACGTGACCCCTTCTTCTTCTTCCGGGGAGCCCTTCTTCTTCCCGCCACCACGCATTTTTCTCTTTGCATCTTTGATGATTTCGTTCCGTGTACGCTTTAAATGTTTTTTTAGGGCTTCTTTAGGTTTAGCCCCGGCCAATATGTCTTCTGCAGTGTTAAGGCCTGATTGTAGCGCTTTCCTTCCAAGGTATCTGGCACCCCTCTTCAGCAAAGGAACAGCCGTACGTAGTATGGATGAAAAAATGGATCCAAGTCCACTACCGCGCTGGTATCGCATCCCTCGATAGACGGTGAAAGGCTTTCTATCCATTATAACTCAGTGCGTCGAAAGTGTAGCTTCACTGTTAAGCTCCCGTTACCGAATGGGAAGTTTTCGCCCTCAATCGTTCTTATATATATTGTGATATTGGTTATTAAATTAGTTGCGACATTCACATAATGGGGTCTGTCATATGTAATACTCAAACTCCTTCCTCTATGGTTGGGGATGTGAGCAATGCGCAGCAGGCGTGCCTGGGTATCCCCAACAAACTGGTGCTCCACTATATTACTGTAAATATAGCACATGTCTGGGGACCTTTCAGCCAATTTCTCCATCTTCAATTGATACATTAATCTGGACAAGTTATACTGTGTCTCGTGAAATGTGTCTCTTTGGAAGGCTGCGCTATATCGGCCGTTGGTTAGAATTTTGAACTTTCTATGTTCTTTAAGACATCTGTTAGTCTTTGATTTTAGGATTAGTGTATGTGCAGGGTTGTTTACGATTTCATATACTAAATCATTCGTAAGGTTTGAGTTTCTTAAACTTACGTTTAAGCCTCTCACAACATCCTCGGCCGAACCATATTGACCCGGCCCTAGTCTTACTTCTGTACTGTAATACCGTGCAATCTTAGTCCAAGCGATGCGCATAGTTTCATCCATAGCTACCCCAGCTTTTTCACACTCGTCAATGTCTCTAAGAATCGTAAAAACGGTTTCTTCATGTTCAATATTTAAAAAGACGGTGTCCAGCTGAATTTCGCATATCCCCACCTCATACGAATCACGACCCAATTCAATGTGCCCATGGAGTTCTGTTACAAAGTTGGCTAGCGTGTTGTTAGGGTGTACAGACAGGGACGAGGAGGACGGGAGTGTGACGTAGAAATGGTTAGGAGCCATGTTGCATACTATTTAAGCTTCATTATTGCATCAGCTTTTATATAGGTGTTGAAGCTTTCTGGGTACCCTAGCCATTTCACCAGGTACATTTTTCTCCTTCCTGAACCTTTGCTTCCTAAAATTTTCTCAATTTTAAACACATTTTTTTCTAAATTAAACGCAACTTTCTGCAATTCCTCGCGGTAAAAGCCTCCTGAGATTTCTTCCCCATTCAAATCTTCAATGTAATACATCATTATCACACCTTTAGGTCTCACAGCCCTAACTTTAAAAATCTCGCGTGTCCATCCTTGCTCAAAACCCTTTGCGAATTTATTCCCCGAACGCGACAGCCTTACATAATCATTGTTTTGAAGCGCACAGAGTGTGGTGGTGGTGGTGGTGGTGGTGGTCCATCTCTTCTCGGGAGCGTACCTCTTTCTAAAACTTCGTTAGGTGTTGCCCCAATCGTGCGATGGTGTGAGCGGTTGTAGGATGATGCCAATGGTTCCAGAATGTCTAGAAATCTGTATGTGTTTTTATGTGTAAAATAACGGTGCATGCGTTCCTTTATGGTGCGCTGAACTCTTTCAGCTAAAGAAGCCTTATGTATAGAATTGGTTGTGTAATAGCTGATATTAAACTCTGTCAACATATTCTGAAAAGCACGGCCTATAAACTCCTTCCCCATATCCGTACAAAAATAGCCAGGAACCCTGTTTTCTTTTAACATTAGCGTTTTGGTGGCTTTAGCAACTGTTTCAGGTGATT
Organism: Bathynomus jamesi; assembly: GCA_023014485.1. Taxonomy (NCBI): domain Eukaryota; kingdom Metazoa; phylum Arthropoda; class Malacostraca; order Isopoda; family Cirolanidae; genus Bathynomus; species Bathynomus jamesi. The sequence continues at coordinate 15,468 of JAJOZX010003660.1, read as the reverse complement.
TATTTTTCAGAGGAACTAGCCACAGATATCTAGAGAATACGTCTATTATGAATAGAATGTAGCGGTAACCATCGTTATACACAGAATATCTTTGCATGTCTGTTAAATCTGCTTGCCAAATAGAATCAATCGAGGAAGCCGTTGTCTTGGCTGTTTTAAACCTTTTTCTCACAGGCTTATGAAGCGTATAAGCGTCCTGCTCCCTCAAAAATCTTTCAACATCTTTTTTTCCTACTCCGTAAACGTGCAGTCTATCTACGCCGCCGTAAGAGGATGGGGTAGAAATGTCATAATAACGTTTAGTTAATACGTTAGCCATTTGCGTATTTTAGAGGCAGGTGGGTAGGGTTGGTTTAACCTCTTCTTCTCCTCTTCAAAGGTGTTACCGCAGGGGGTGACGGCGTCTTCAATTGTGCCACAGGACGTTGCGTGTTCCAAGTCTTTTAACCTGTTCAGATTTCCTATCAACGTTTTAGGGACATTTATTTGTTGTAGTCTTGCTTTAATATGCTTCCATCCTGATGGTGATGGCCTATCCCACTTTCTCACCAGATCATGGACAATGTCTACGATATTCGATCCCTGTACCTTTGATCCTTCCACAATGATCTCCCTGTATCGGTCCATTGTATGGCGGGATCCTCATTCAATAGATTATAAAGACTTAAGCCTTTACTCCTCAATGTAAGTGGGAGGGTATTTTTTAATACATGTTCGATATGTTGTGTGGCTAATCTTTTTGGTTGATCAGCTGTATCGTCGGGTACAGGTCCTATGTCGCCATCGTCCCCCGTGCTGTGCCTAATAACCACAGGAATCTCCGTAGGGCTCTTATAATTTTCGTACTCGTGAAGAAATTTCTGCAGAGCTTCTTGGTATAAGATTCTTTTCTCATCAGGTGTTTTTTCACTGTTTAATAGGGCTAACAATTCGCTTTCCATTCTTTTAAGTCTGCTTTTACGGGGATCTAGATCCGTGTCTCTTTGCAGTGAAGCGTACACCTCGTGGGGAATCACTACCACTTTCTTCATTATATTAATCTAGTCAGTAAAGGGCCCAAAACTGAAAATAAGATGGGGAGAAATGACCCTCCTGTTTGCACAATAACTCGTTTTTTCTTCGCTACAGTTTGACTTTTACGAGCGAGTGTACGTATTATGTTCTTGTAGCGGCGTAGGCGAGCCTTCTGATGGGTTTTCATTGATACATTGCAATTTATAACGTTAAGACAGATTTCACAGATGCATTTTAAAAAGTCGGCGTCGATATTTTTAATAAACATCTGCTGCATTGCCCGGGGCAGTCGATGATAGATTTTTATTAATTCATGGTATTTCTTTAGTCTCTTTGTCATTCTGGAATATACACCGTTTCAGGCTCGTTTGGAAATATATTCGTTCGCAGAAGCACTCTAAACGTGTTTCGCGGATGAAGGTCGCAAAGCAAATATCCGTAACGCGTGCTTGTAGCTTCTTTATAAACTTCCAAAAACTCCTTACGCTGATTCGGGAACATTTGATTGGCTAATACCCCAATTTGTGATACATCTCTACGTTGCGCGAATAAGACTAGATATTGCGTATTTAACGACACATCGCGCATGTATCTATTTTTGAAAAATAGATTCTGATTGATGAAGAACACGCTTATGTTAAGATGGTGGGAGTATACTGTAAATGTCTCGGCAAACGTTTTATCCATCTCCAACATGAGATCGTCAATTACAATGATTGTATGTTCAGTTCCCTTTAGCGAATTAACGTCATATACACCTTTGTGGAACAAAATATCATCTTGGTACTCGTTGAACACTGATTGATACGTCGAATAGCACCATATAACTTTATGCACAAATTTCGAGAACATCTCGCCCTTTTCTTTAATGATTTTAAGCATAAACACAGTTTTACCACATCCTGTAGGTCCAGATATAATACATGTGGATGGGCTCGTGAATCTGAATTTTTCTACAGAGTCCATTTCTAACACGTCACACTCCTAAGTGGGTCATTTACAAAATATTACAAATTTTGAGTGCTGATCCTTATATTTCTTCTCCCACAGAACCGACGATGAGGTAGAGCACCCTATCATTACGGATGACGATGACAGTGTAGTTGTGATCTCCTCCCCTGAACCCTCACCAGCGATACAGGTTGCACGTCCAAAGCGGAGGTATGAGAACCCCACATCAGGTATAAAGCGGCCGAAATACGTACCTGTTGCAGCAGACCCCCAACCCTCAACCTCTTACGCAACAACCTCCCCAGCAGCAGCACCTAATATACCCCCTTATTCCGCCCCCCGTTCTGTTAAGTCTACAATAATAGATCCCCAACCCTCCTACGCAACAGGGCCCCCATCAGCAGCCTAATATCCACTAATTCCGCCCCCCGTTCTGTTGAGGATGTTATTACGTTCGAGTTAGTGCGATCCGCAGCCCCCACCCCGCCTGACTAGGGGATACGCAGGGTAGTACAGCATATTATAGAGTTTGCTCTTCAGAATCGCGACGAGCGTGAGGTCAGGACGAGTCTGTCCTTTGGGTTCGGGTCAGATGACGGTGATGTAGACGATTATTGGGTGATAGTACCGTTTAGACGTTTGGCTGCTGAAGATGTAGAATATATATTAGGGCGTATAATGCAAGCCGTCCAAAGTAGTATAGCCTTCAATATGGACAACTTCACGGTAAATATTGACCGTGTATTCCGTGTTGCGGGTCATAGTGCCATACCGTACACTCTTAACTTCAATTCTCCAACTATTTACCGAAGGCATATAAACGTCGATCGTGGTTGCGGCTTTATAGCAGTACTCTTAGCACGTATGTTTACTGTACAAAATACACGGACTCAAAAAATTTGGCTGCCTACGATCGTTGAGCGTGCCCGTAAACTAGCTGTAGACTGTGAACTTGAATTTGACTGTAATATGGGTCCTGAAGAGCTGAGAAAGGTAGAACAGGAAATGAATGTGCGCATAGTTGTATTTGGTTTGGATGATCGCCACCGGACTGTGTATGTTTTTAAAAGCTGTGTGAGAGATCGTACAAGACCCCTACTTATTTTAGGATTGTCAGGGACAACGTATCTCCCCATCCGTAATATAAGGGGGCTTTACGCGAGTTATGACAAAAGTCGAAAATATGGGAGACATCATGATTTGTGTAAGGGGTGCCTCGAGTTTGCGGATGATATAGTGAGACATTGTAAAGAATGTCACATGGTATGTGAGCAGTGTAAAAGCACCAAATGTGAAAGCCGTGTAGTTGAGAAGAGAGACTGTGATGTGTGTAGACGCACATTTTTCAATAATAGCTGCTTGATCTCCATAAATCAATTGGTACGTGCAGGAAAATGAGAATCTGTGAATGTGGTATGTTTCACACAATGGATAATTGGGGAAAATTTAAGCACAAGTGCGACGTAATTCACTGTCCTACATGCCAGGAGGAATATAAGGCGGATGGAGTAAAGCATGTGTGTTATATGAAAGATGCTAAGCCTAAAAATAACCCTTGTATAACTGTTACTACGATATAGAAACATATACGAACGCTGAAACCAAAGAGGTAATTCCACATTTACTTGTGAGCCAGACCATCTGTGATGAGTGTATGGGTATCGAATGTGACGAGTGCCCCAAATGCGGTAAACGGACAAACGTTTTTAAAACGAATGTCGGCGATAGCCCTGTGAAACTATTTGTGTCCTATATTGTCAAGTTAGCCGACAAGTTAAAAAAATGACTGTGTATATTCTCGCCCATAACGGGGCAAAGTTTGACACGCAGTTCCTTTATAAGGAGTTGCTTGAACACGAATCCTCTGAGATATTTACAGGTGATCCATTGAAAAGAGGCAACAAATTAATACAGCAGATAAGAGGCAATGTACAATTTAAAGATACTTTATTATTCACACCTTGTAAATTAGCAAAGCTACCCAAGGTGATGGGAGTAGCAGCTGAAGTTTCCAAAGGATACTTCCCATACACTTTCCTCACCAGCGAGACTTAAACTACGTAGGCCCACCACCCCCAAACATTATTTTGACTGCATGGATGAACGTGAAGACTTTGATCGATACTACGACAGTTTTAATGAAAGTAACCTTATAATATAGCTGATGAATGTGAGCGTTATTGCGTGAATGATGTGCGCGTGCTTAGAGTATGTTTCCAGGCCTTTAGAAGTATGTACATAGCCCGTTTCAAATGCGATCCACTGCAAGTCGCAACCACCATCGCATCATTATGTTTTACGGTGTTCAAGAATAACTTCATGCCTAAAGACACCTTAGCCATTATTCACCGAAACAACCCCCGCAGTTACGGACACAAGGCTATTTACTGGCTCATACACCTGCAGCAACAAACAGGTGTATACATAAAGCACGCCCGCAACACGGGTGAAGTACCCATTAAGATTAATAGGACGTGTTTTTTGGGTTGATGGGTTAAGTGAAAACCGTGTCACTGGTGTGAAGACTGTGTACTCCTTTAACGGTTGCTGGTGGCATGGATGCCCCCGTCCTGAGTGCGGAGTCACCGGAGATATCAACGGTAGGTCTCCTGCCGACTGTCTTGCATCGACCCGCACCCGCGATCAACTTATAGGATCACAGTTCACTCACAAAGTCTTGTGGGAGCATGAATATGATGCACGGATGGAGACAGACGATGTATACCGTGAGGAAATAAAAACGATCAGGCGTTCAATGGTGCTGGATCCTCTCAAATGTGGTGATAGCTTGTTTGGAGGACGTACAAATCCTTTCAGACTATACTTCCCACCTACGGAGGGCGTGAAGCTCCATTACTACGATTTCTGTTCTTTATACCCATACGTGATGAAGAGCAATCCGTACCCCGTGGGCGCTCCTGAGAAACTGGTGGGGCCTAGCCTACCATCCATCAATGAATTTTCAAAAAATTTGAATGATCATTACTTTGGGCTCTCTTTCGTAGACGTACTCCCCCCACGCAATTTATGGATGCCGATCTTACCTGTCGTTATCGACGACAAGCTCATGTTTCCCCTGTGCGTGAAGTGCGCGGAAGAGGATAACGGCGAATGTAACCATATACCCCACCAGCGTAAGATCAGAGGCGTATATACAAGTCCTGAGCTGGCCCTAGCCGTACGCCATGGTTATAGAATACTGAAGATACACGAGGTGTGGAGCTTTCAGAAGCTCCCCAACCTTTTCACACCATATATAAACGCCTTTTTGAAGGATAAGGTTGAAGCATCAGGGTATCCGCGAGGAGTTGATACCGAAGATGAAAAGTCTGCCTATATTCAACGTTACCGCGACCGCGAAGGTATACAACTTGATCGTGTCCAAATTGTAAAGAATCCTGGCAAGCGCTTAGTGCAAAATTGTGTCTAAACAGTCTATGGGGAAAATTTGCGCAGAATACCGGCAGAGGGAACATTCATTTGGCACAAAGTTATAGCGATGTCTGGGATTATGCCAATGCCCCGATAAAGAGGTCATGGAGATCGTGAATGTAGGTAATACTTACGTAATAAAGTACAACACTGAATTGCCACAGATACCTCAAGGGTTACAAACATACCTGTGGCGAGCTTCACAACAGCCTACGCCCGTATAAAACTTTGGGGTCTATTGCATTCTCTTGGCGGAGAGTATTGTATGCCGATACAGATAGCGTGATATTCACAGAGAGGGAGGGTGATTACATGCCCGCTATTGGGGAGTTCCTCGGCGAGCTCACTGATGAGATCAAGGATGAGTATGGGGACGACGCATACGCCGACTCTTTTATCTCAACAGGACCTAAGACTTATGGGGTACGGGTCAGGGTAGGGGATGAAATGAAATATATCGTGAAGGCAAAGGGTATTACGCTCAACCATGCGAATCGGGAGGTTGTTAACTTTGAGTCGTTGAAGGATCTAGTATGTTTGGAACCTCACCAACTAATTGTAGGCACCCACAATTTTCGGGCGCAGAAGCTGGGAGGCGTGAAGGAACTTAGGGGTACGATGGTGTGCCGTAACACCTATAGGAAACGTTACCAGTTACCTGGCACCTATGATACCGTACCCTTTGGATACCAATGATGCTTCTAACTCACACGTCTTGTATATAATCGTATCTATTTGTAAATATATATATTATAACTTGAATATCTCGAATCGTATTTGTAAATATATGAATATCTCAATAAATCAAATAGCGTTTCACTTTCTCCTTTGTGTGTGTGTGTGTGTGTGTGTGTGTGTGTGTGTGTGTAGGTGAAAGTTCTAAGCTCCGCCCACTGCGTGAGTCATGCTACTATCTGGGAGTCCCTGCGTGGTCAGTCGACCGCAGTAAGCCCGAGAGATCAGACGTGTATTCAGATCAGACGTATATTGAAATGGCTACCTTTAATATTGCATGCACAACGTTTATGAAATGGTATTCAGTAAAGTGTGAGGATGTGGTGGATACCGAAAAACTTCCTATTCCCCCCTCCTATGCCTCTTTTAAAGCCAATGGATTGTGCGAAGTTCCAAGATGTACAAATACTCTACGGATGTTCTGGTGAGACTGTTGAAGGCTTTCGTTGCACAGACGATGTGCTGAAGTATGCTGCAGGGCTAAACTTTATAAAGTCTCACATACACCGTGAAGTAAAAGAAACAACGCGTGCAGAAGAGAAGCAGCAGGTATGGATAATGAGCCTTGTGGATGGGTGGTGTGACAAGCGGTATTACGTCATGCTACACCATGTCGATTACTCATACCCTACGTCTGAAAATGTGAATCTCGTGATCATGGACAATCTTAGGTGTTTTATCACTATATTAACGTATATCATGATGAGGTTCATAGTGAGGTTGTGGCTAGTGCCATGCGTGAGTTTTTAACAGATTTTAGAGACGAGTATCGTTTGATGGGCAGAAAGGAAAAATATGAGCATATGTTCCTCTCAAATAGTGCGCCGGAGTGTGGAGATGATTAGCGCCTAGTTCTTATCCAAAGTGCGTAGGCTGGTAGTGACGAAACGGAAAAAAAATATGTGCAACAATTCGAGTCGTACGAACATGCCCATTCACGTATCATCGAGTCAGCCGCCCGTCGAACCGTTCCTGCCTGTGCCTCACACGGCTCATAGTTATCTCAGAGCTTGAACCGAGTAGACGTGCGCTCCTCGAATACGATGGAACTTCCTTTGAGCAGCATTCTCAACGCCTCGTACGATGTGTCCGTGACGAAATCGTTGCGCGTGTTCAGGCGTAATTCCGGTACCATTAGCTATGTACTGGAAACGGAATGTAGACCGACAAACAAACGTGTTTATTTAAGTATCGAGGAGATGAATAGAATCTTTGTGATAGTTGATAAGTGGTGTGAAGATCGTTATAAAATACCTGCTAACGTAGGTACAAGAAGAGAGCAGATTAGTGACGCGCCCTCATACGCCGTTGTATGTACGTTGTGTATAAATAACGATCGGCCGTGCATTGATATAAGGCTGATGTGGAAGAATGCTTCTGATAATAACGCTCTTATTCCTACGCGAAACCGTTTCATCCTCGACAGAATGTTTGAAATCGTCGGATTCCGTAAACTGAAACCTATATTAGACGCGCGTGTTACGGATATGCTTTATTTTGATACAGTTCTTGAATACGCATACACTGCTCTGCTCGATGGGTTTACCGAGTGTAGGACTGGTGAGAATGGTCTAGTGCTGGATGTTTATTTAAAAAGTTTAGACTCTTTGAAATACCATGAACTTTGGTACAAAGCAATTGATCGGTACAAGGCTGAGCTCACCTACACCGTTCACCCTGAAGAACTATTTCTTTATATAACGCGCAGTTGCCGTAACGATTTAGAAGATTATTTCAATTGCCGCTATGTTGAGTGAAGAGTTCACGATTGAAAAGCTCGAGTCGGTAGAAATAAACCCTCGATTGGAAAAGCATTCTTATAAACTTGTGTTTAATAATGTAGCTAACGATGAACTCTTTGTGCGTGCTTTTGATTGTATTCTAGACGTATTTAAAGATGACTTGCCAACCGGTTGTAAAGTGGGGACAAAAATAGTACTGAACGATATGAAAGCCATTCATATCGAATACAGGTTTCCCTATACTTTAAGCGGTGAAATATTATTAAGCCGCATAGACTGCGTAATGCAGAGCAATAATGATGTAATTGTAAACTCGATTAAGACCGATTTTAGTATTTTGAAAAAAAAGTGAATTGTATATATATTTTGCTTGACGATTATACGCATATTTCTATTGATTTGTGTTTATATATATATATATATATATATATATATATATATATTTTGCTTGATATTTCTCCTGTACTGTTATGTACATATTGAAGTGTATATGAAATGTATATTTTATTTTATATATCACCATAATTGTGTGTGTGTGTGTGTGTATATTTCTCCTGTACTGTTATGTACATATTGAAATGTATATGAAATGTATATTTATTTGAAATGTATATTTATTTTATATATAATTATGTGTATATATTTCTGTTATGTACATATTGAAATGTATATGAAATGTATATTATTTTATATATATATATATCCATAATTGTGTGTATATATTTCTGTTATACGCATATTCCTCAAATGTATATGAAATGTATACTTTATTTTATTTTATATATATATATATATCCATAATTGTGTGTATATATTTCTGTTATACGCATATTCCTCAAATGTATATTTATTTTCTATATATTTATAATAAAAAGAATGATGCAATGTTGTTTATTGTTATGCCTTCTACTACCGGTATTCTGTATACAACAGGTATCTGGCAATATTTAAGCCTTCTAAGCCAACTGGCTGATTAGGAGTCTATAATAGTGTATACAATGGTATCTGGCAACTCGGTCTTCGGAATACATGGCGCTATCTGGCAACTCAGCCAACTGGCTGATTAGGCGTATATAATAATAATGTATGCAATAATACTGCTAAAAAGAGGTATCTGACAACCAGCCAACTGGCTGATTAGGAGTCTATAATAGTGTATACAATGGAATACATGGCGCTATCTGGCAACTCAGCCAACTGGCTGATTAGGCGTATATAATAATAATGTATGCAATAATACTGCTAAAAAGAGGTATCTGACAACCAGCCAACTGGCTGATTAGGAGTCTATAATAATGTATACAATGGTATCGCGGTATCTGGCAACTCAAGCCATTTACGCCAACTGGCTGATTAGGAGCCTATAAAACAACGCCAGCCGGCTGGAAGTCTAATGTGCACTTGGCTCCTGCCAGGTGAACACCTCACCTCCTTTCTCTCTCCTCCTCCTTTCTCTTGGGGGATAACGCCGCCTCCAAGTTCCCCCCCACCCACCCCTTTGCAACAACCCCCCTTTGCAACAACCCCCTTTGCAACAACCCTTCCCCCCTTTGCAACACCCCCCTTTGCAACATTACATAATAACCTGCAACATTCCTGCACTCTCCCCTTTTGCGGCTATACTACTACAGTAAGTTGTTCTTCTAAAATCCAAACAAAATTTTTGTTTAAATTGAATGAGGGGGGTGCGGTTATGTTATTTTTGTCATTTATATGCTCCTCATTTCCTTCTAGTTGTGATTTCTTCTTAGCAGAAACGTGAAGCAATTTTGGGTCAGACCGAAACAGACCTCTTCAAGATCCTTTTATTTTTAACGAGTTTTGCATTACGCGTTCGGCATAGAAAGAATTTTTGAGGTTTAGGAATTGTGCCCAACCTTCATAAATGTTATTGGGTTTAAAAGGAGTTTGAAAGCTCTGCATTTTCATAGAGTAAACATCATGACATTTGTGAAAGAATGTTGTGTTTTCCTCAAATTAATTCAAATTTTTAAAAATTTGCTTAAGCTTTTTCGCAGTATTTATATTTAGCATATCACAGAAAAAAATATCTACTTAAAATAACCAAATTATTTAACAACCAATTAAAATGTTAAATTGGACCATTTAACTTGATTATCAGAAAACTAAGCATTTATTGTTACCACAGGAAATCTCACGGTTGAATTTATCATTGGGATTGGTTGTTTCAACATACCTCTCTCTCTCTCTCTCTCTCTCTCTCTCTCTCTCTCTCTATATATATATATATATATATATATATATATATATATAATAGCAACGCATTATTACCAGAAGGATATAATATCCTGTCAGGATGAAAAATTCCGTTTCATTTATGCCAAGAGAATTGATGTTTACGAAATTTAAATATAGTCGTCTACGTTTCGTAATAAAAGGAGGATGATAGATGGCCTCTGAATTACCATGCAGCGAAGATATGAAGTTCTTTGGTTCCTTCGTCTTACGAAAGCTGACGAGACAACTCTTATTTCACATTCTCACAAAAGAATTTCATCCCTCTTTATCATTAATAATAAAAAATAATAATTTTACGCTATTTTGGCTTAAAGGTGAATTTATTTTGGTTATTATATATACAGTACTAGCAAAAAAAACCGCCCTACGGGCGGGAAGTGTTTGCTAGTTCCTGCGAAAGGCAAGGCTGTTATTACTCTTCCGGCAATACATATTTACTGTACAGTCATGGTACTAATATGTGTTCATATTATGATCCAGAATATTGTTTAGGAAACGTATGTTTTATTCTTGACACAGAATAATGCGACGTGAATGTAAACTTCACAGTTAAATTTCAAATACAACTTGTCACATTTTTTTCCTATCAAGACTTCCGGTGCGTAGCTAAAAATTTTGATGGCTACATTCTTTCCTAAATTATTGACCAACTCGATTTTCTTCATTCCACGAAATTGCATGAAACTGTAGAAGCGTGTTGGGACTTGGTTTACTCGTAGACTTTAATGATAGGGAAGGTCATCAGTCTACAGTTCTATAAAATTTTATATTTTTTAATAGTCAGAAAAGCCAGCAGATCAACAAATTCACGAAAGAAAGCAACCGTCAAAATTTTGAGTTTCACATCCCAAAGCCAATGGGCCAAAATCTTGAAATTTAAGTGCCTCATGTTTTAGCATATATTTTGGCGGGGGGGGATAAATTGGGATAAACTTTTTGGGGACACTCAATCTGAAAAAAATTTGCTAAAAACACTCCAGGGATCCCAGAGGGTTTTGTCACTTTCATGAAAATCAGTCGAGCCCTTTGGACCTGAAAAGGAGAGACAGACAGACAGACAGATATGTGGTGAATTGTGATGGCGATGATGATCTACAGATCTACAGAAGCTAAGGCTAACAAAGACCCTAAGATCCACTTTAAGGTTAGCCCGAGAGAAAGAAGAGAGTAGGGGGTTAAAAGAAGAGAACAGAGAGTTAAACGAAGAGAATAAGGGGGTTAAGTAAGTAGCAAAACCTATCATTCGTTGGTTAACATTCATTCAGACAAGTCGGAAAAATAGTCGAAGAGAATAGGAAAGGGGTGAAAGATGAAAAGAAGTAAAATAAGAACGCTTACAAACCATGCAAATACAGTCTTAACTCAAAGAAACACTGCCATACCATGCAAACTACAGACATGCAAGTAAAGAGAGGCTGAGAAATGAAAAGAAAAAAAGTGTGATGAGTTTAACAAAAAGTGGTTAGTTTACGCTACGAGCTACATCTAAGTTCGTGTTACTCTAATTTTTTTTATTATTTATTTTTTAATAATATAAATTTAACGTTGGCATATCGCTGGCATGTCACAAGCTGGCATCAATCGTCAAGACTCAAACTCCGACTATCACCCCAAGAGCTCCTGATGATAATTGTTTTATCATTTTAAACGACGATAATATTTTTAAAATGCCTATTTAAACGGTTCTTAAACATATTAATGCTGGTAGAGTTCACGACGGATGCGGGAAGATTATTCCATTTATCATTTACTTTAAACGTAAAAAAATTTTTTAGCGATGTTAATAATGAAACGCCTACCGCGTAATTTAAATCCGTTATTACGAGTATTGCTATTATCGAAAATTAACAATATCAAAATTTACGTTATGGACTTTATTAACGATTTTGAAAACTTCAATAAGCTCCCCCCTTAATCTCCTAGTCTCGAGTGAATGCAAGTCTAACTCTTTAACTCTTTAATCCTATCTTCGTAAGATTTGTTGCGTAGTGACAGAATTAGTTTCGTGGCGCGTCGCTGAACCCTTTCCAACCTATCAATATCCTCACGCAAATATGGGTACCAAAACTGAACGGCATACTTTAAGTGAAGCCTGACTGGGGACTTGTAAAGAGGCAATATAATATTCTTCGATTTAATTTCGAAATTACGCGCTATGAAGCCTAATATCCTATTAGCTTTTGCGCAAGATTCCAGGCACTGGTTCCTAACTTTTTTAATCCTTAGATAAGCGTACACCTAAATGTATAACGTCAGCCGCTCTATGCCTATCGTATTCATGCATTATTTCGTTACAAAACTCTAACAAATTAGTTAAACCAGATTTATGGCGTCGAAACCCATGCTGACTACTATTAATCAAATCGCGACTTTCTAAGTGATCGATGATACGATCCCTAACTACGGATTCCAAAAGTTAACCGACAATTGACGTTAAGCTAATAGGCCTATAATTGCTAGCGACTGTGCGGTCACCTTTTTTAGAAATGGGCGTAACGTTAGCTAATTTGAAGTCTTCAGGAATAATCCCCGCTTCCACTGACTTATTAAAATTTTTGTTAATGAACCAACGATAACGTCTTTCAAATGTCTAGGATAAAGCGAATCAGAGCCTGGAGCCTTGCTAACTTTTAGCTTATCGATATAATGCGCAATCTCACCCTCGTAAACAGTTTTTCATTCAAATAGTCTCGCTACTAAATGGAACGATATCGTCCTCGTCGGGACATTATTACGTCTTCTATGGTAAAAAGTGTCGCATAAGAGTGTTTTAAAAATACCGCCATCGCCTGAGCATCGGAAGCCAAAGCACCGTTAGTGTCCGCTAGAAGGCCTATGTTATCTTTTATCGGCTTACAATTATTGGCGTAGTAAAAAAACTTTTTCGGATTATGTTTACTATCCGCAGCTACAAGTATCTCAAAATTACGCTTAGCATTCCTAACAGATCTTTTAAACTGACGTCTAAGCGCGATATCTCTATGAGTATTAAAGTTAGCTACCGTGCCATTGCGCTTAAGTCTATACGCTCTGTTACGCTCGTTTATGAACTCTCCTATTTCCCTAGTCCACCACTTGGGCCTACCATGATTTCTAGCGCGCTTGGGCCTACACGGAATAAACTCCCTTTCGATATTCAAAAAACTTTCTTGATGATGATGATGATATAGATATACACTTGTATATGGGACGAATTTCACACTTAAACAAGTGAAATGAATGAGTGATGCAAACCTACAAGGAAAAAGCAAAAATTGTTCCAAGGCCTTTCGTGTATTCCCTGACGTGGTATATTGTTGAATATACGAAAGGCCTTGGAATAATATTTTTCTTTTTCCTTGTGGGTTTGCATCATATATATATATATATATATACAGACGCTCCCGGGGTTACGTAAGCCTCGACTTACGCAAATTCGACTTTACGTAAATGCTCCCATAAATCACTCTGCATCATCTCCAAACTTTTTTCATAAAATCGCTCTTAATTGTGTTGCAATAATGACTGGAAAGCGCCTAAGTGATTGTAAGAGTGCAGGACAGTACAGTATTTTAAATTACTTAATTATCTTTCTTTCCTATGCTTTATTGCTGCTATTACTGTATTTAGTTTTTAATTTATAAAAAAGTATTGTATCTTGTGTTTAATGATTACCTATGAAGAGTCAATTCCGACTTACGGAAAAATCGACTTACGTAAAGTCTTCCGGAACGGAACCCTTACGTAAGTTGGAGACTGTCTGTGTGTTGTGTATATATATACAGTATTTTCTATATATATTTTTCTATTTTTTATTTTATTTGCTCCCATAATGGGTAATTTATTTGGGGGCCCATCAGCTGTGTGTCCACTCTTCTTAGCTTCGCTCTAACTCATTCCGTTAAATTTATTCGAGGGAAAAGGTAGAGAAGGCATCTCGCCAGGCGCTAAAATCAAGTCTACTGTGAAATAAAAGGATTTCGTTTAAAATATTGCCCGGCCAGAGTGATTTGACAGACCCTGTCTAAGGTGTATTTTTCCCCCTTCTCAAGAAAAGTCCTTTTCAGCCAATTTCTGCTTCTACTCTTCCTCTTCTCCGTTTCGTTGACTGAATTTTATTATTCTTGGCAATGTTTAGACGCTTTTCAGAAAGGAAAAATTTCGCGAATAAAAAGTTGACGAATGCTAAATCGTTGAAATAAATCTTTGTGATAGAAAGAAATCGCAAAATATAAAAACTCGAAAAGATAAAAAAAAATATATATATACACACACACACACACACACAAAGGGTCGACAAAAGTAAATAGACACCTTTGGTTTTCCTATAGATTTTATTTGATAATAAAAGTCAGTAAATAATAACAGATTTATCGAATCAGTATATTTAGAATCGTGTTGCTTTTTCCCTTTTGCATTATGTAAAGGTGACACACGTTTCTGACATTCCATTGACGAGTTTGCCATTTGTTCTTGAGGACAATCATCGTTTTGTCTACTGACTTTTGTCAACCTTTTATATCTATTTATATAAAGAGAAAGAGAGATACAACAGTCAGATATACCAAGAGGAAGTCAATCGAATAATTAAGGAAAGTGACTACCTTACAACATATGTAAGTGGCCAAATTCTAGACCAAAGAACAAGCATGGGTTCGAGTAGATCTAAATGTAAACTCTGTAACTAAAGGAAAACTTAACGTACTTTGCGAACAAATTTCTCGGTGAACTAAGGTAATATATTGAGTTCAACATTTGAGGATACTTCTCATATTGTGTTTACCAATCTGTATAAATCGTATATGTATAGATAATAGTTATAGCCTAAATTACGATAAAACTTACTTAATATAGTCAAATTCCAATGAAAACTGTAAATTATAAAGAGTAATTGACGGGTATCTATAAGTAGTCCCTATGTTATTCCCAGTCCGAGTCCCGCGTTACATTACAACTGTAATACTTTACATTTTGGAGCAGTAATAATCCTTCAGAAAAGCGAGAAACTGGCACAACCTCGGTTTTTTCACTTTGCTTATTGGGAAACAGTGTTAGCTATAGTGAGCTACGGTCGCTGGCACATTTTGGAGTTAGTTCGGAAACTGAACGAATTTATTTATTGAAAAATAAATTTTTTCAAATAATTTAACTTTTTGTTCCTGAATTTGAAATAATGTTTGATGCTCCTTCGTTTCTTCTGTCTGAAATTTTTCCTAGATTTAATTGGGGAATATTATGTACTTTAAACGACAAACCAAATACGGAAGGAGAAATTTTTCTGAATGGCGTCGATAGAGATTTTACTCGAGTTTTATTGCCTATGAAACTTCTAACAATTTAAAAAGCTAGCTATAGT